>CM060677.1:21083886-21503579 GCA_030686995.1 Artemisia argyi
AGATTGTAATGGGACAAATAAGAGTAAACTGCAAAATACATCCTTATGGTTTACACATTTTGACATCTTACATCACTGTCAAAAACTTTTGGCAATATACATCCCCGTTAGGCAAACGTTTGCCACAATACATCCCTCATTAACAATGAGGACTAACGGTGCAAATTTTTCCTCCGTTATCTCTTAACGAGACTGAAATATTACACCGTTAGCCTTTGTTAGCCACACATTTGCACCGTTAGTCCTCTTTTTTAGAAAAAAAAAAGTTAAAAAAATTTAAAATTAAAAAAAAGGAAAAAAATTTTAAAAATTAATTTTTTTTAAGTTAATAATTAAAAAAAATCAAATTTTTTTAAAAAAATTAATAATTACGAAAAAAAAATTATTTTGTTTTATAAATACGCATTTTTTAAAAATATTAAAAAAAAGGAAAAAAAATTTAAAAATTATTTTTTTTAAAGTTTGTATTTTATAAAAAATCAATTTAAAAAAAAATTAATATTTGCGAAAAAAATTAAATTTATTTTTATAAATACGCGTTTTTTAAAAAAATTAAAAAAAAAGGAAAAAAATTTTAAAACTTATTTTTTTTAAGTTAATATTTTTAAAAAAATCAAAATTTTTTTAAAAAGTAATATTTGCGAAAAAAAATTAAAATTTTTTTTATAAAAACATTAATTGTTTAAAAAAATTAATTTTTATAAAAAAAAATAATTTTTTTAAAGAAATTAATTTTTATAAAAAAATTATTTTTTTTTAAAAAATACGCATTTTTTTATAAAAATTAATTTTTAAAAAAATATGCATTTTTAAAAAAATTAATTATTATTTATAAAAGAAATTAATGTTTTTATAAAAAAAATTTAATTTTTTTTCGCAAATATTAATTTTTTTTTAAAAAAAAATCATTTTTTTGTTAAATATAAACTTTACAAAAAAATTATTTTTTAAAATTTTTTTCCTTTTTTTTTTTTTTAATTTTAACTTTTTTTTTTAATTTTAAATTTTTTTAACTTTTTTTTCCCTAAAAAAGAGGACTAACGGTGCAAATGTTTAGCTAACAAAGGCTAACGGTGTAATATTTTCAGTCTTGTTAAGAGATAACGGAGAAAAAATTTGCACCGTTAGTCCTCATTGTTAACGAGGGATGTATTGTGGCAAACGTTTGCCTAACAGGGGATGTATATTGCCAAAAGTTTCTGACAGACTTGTAAGATGCGAAAATGTGTAAACCACAGGGATGTATTTTGCAGTGTAATCGGACAAATAATATTGGACTGTTTTCTTTTGCATCTCCAATTTTGTCTATCTGTGCCCCCATCCTCAATAAAGAATTATTTAGGGTGCATTTGGTATGTTGTAATGAATCACAATCGATATGGGTTTAAGCGTAAGATGGGTCCTTCACCTATGAAAGTTTCATACATTGTCTCTTGGAATGGTTTGGAGTATGAAATATATATATATATATATATATATATATATATATATATATATATATATGATGATGATGATGATGATGATGATGATGACGACGTATAGCCTATAGTTGGGCCACGAGCCCAAATTATAGACATTACTAAGCCCAAACCCACCACGAGTGGTTATCATGACAAATGACTTGGGCCATAATTACCAAAACATACGGCTAATGGATAAGGATCTTCTATTTACGGAATAGATATCCTTACCCCGGATAAGCACCACGAGTGCGAAGAGTAAGGAGCAAGATACCTACACGGTTTCTGCGCCATATATATAGAATGATATATTCTCATGAAAAGGTACGATTTACACAATCCCTAACTCTTCAACTAAACCCTAAAATCGATTACTTACTCTCACGCCGGAGTCTAATCGTAGGAGACAATCCCAAGATAAGCCTAACGGCTAACGGTGTTGTTTGCTTTCTTAGTGCGCATGTTTCACAAGCACTAAAGTTCTAATTGGTACGAGAGCAAAGTCTAAACAAGGTAAGCCCAACTTTTGTATCAACAAGTGGCGCCATCCGTGGGACCTTACACTAAGAACTCAAGACCAGAATGCCGAAAAACAAGAACTCAGGCCAGCGGACTCCGCAGCTGGAGAAAACACGTGATGATTCACATAGGAAGAAGCATCAAGTATCGACTCCTAGGCCGACTTCTGGAACAACCAGTGCTCCTAATCATCGGGAATCGAATGTAACTCCAATCCCTACCGCGGTAGAATTACCTTTGGGGACAACCTGAACTACTACCGTAGTCTCAAGCGCTGAGGACATTCAGCGCACTCTCTTTACCACTCCCCACCAGGTGGCATCCATAGTGGACAACACGGTGCCACCAGGAGCACCTAATAGAGAGAGGGAACCTCATGCGGAGACGGACATCCTCGCAGTAGAAGAGGATGCACCTGAGGTGACATTGAACGATTTCGTGTCCCAACATTATGAGACTTTAACTAGTCTCATGCAAGAGGAAGCAAGAAGAAGGTCAAGCCGCGATCTACAAAACCGGCTGGACTTTAACCAAGAAAAATCTCCACCGCGCCACTATGAGCGCATAAACAATGAGAGGCGCACCGATGTTCACGATAGACTTGGTACAGCATCTAACTCTCAATACTCGGAGGATTACGAAGACAACGGGCGGCACACTAATGTCCACGCTAGGCTTGGCAGCCGCAGGATACAAGATAGACTTGGACGACAACGTTCATCAAGCGTAAGCGTCTCAAGGTCAGGAAGCAGAAGAATCCAAGATAGCCTGGGGAAACATCACTCCCTAAGTGAAAGTCCTTCAAACTCGGACTCCGAGGAAAAACGACGCAAGCGCCATAGAAGGAATAACTCCTCTTCTAGCAGCTCCTCGGACAACGAGGATAGGAGGACGGGACATTGGAAATCTAAAAACCGACGCCGGTACGATGAGGATGAAGATATTTCCCTTCCCTGGCATCGCCAGAAGGTTGATGCGTTCACACGACGCATAAGCGATTTCTCAGATGACAAGAGAAGGCGCATGCCTACCAATGTTAAAACATATGATGGAACAGGTGATCCTGATGATCACCTAAAAATTTTCGAGTCAGCGGCTGCTATTGAAAATTGGCCGCAACCTGTTTGGTGCCATATGTTCAACTCTACCTTAGTAGAGAATGCGCGAACATGCTTCAGCAAGCTTCCACGACGAAGCATAAATGGGTTTGAAGAGTTGCGGAAAGCATTCCGCCTAAATTTCACACAACGAAAGAAGTGCGCAAAGAACCCTGTGGAACTAGCCAGAGTGAAACAGCGCCAAGGGGAATCCACAAGCGCTTACTTGGAGCGCTTCAAGGATGAATGCATGCAAGTCAAGGCATGCCCCGAGTTACTAAAAATCTCAGGGTTCATGAATGGGATCAATAACCCAGAGCTGATACGGAAGCTAAACGATAAAGTACCCCAAAGCTTTGATGAGCTAACAAAGCGCACCAGATCTTTCATCCAAGGGGAAGCGGCGGCGGCAGACAGCAAAAAAGGTTACTCAACCTTTAAACCACAAGAACAGTCTAGGAGACAATCCAATGACCAAAGTGGCAATCGCAACAGGAACTACCACAATCGAGGAAGGGATAACGACAAGTATGTCCCACTCACAAAAACCCCTAAGGAAATATTCGCGACAGAAGGAGCAAATTTTCCAAAACCTCCACCTATGAGCACTCCAGAAGAAAAGCGCATCGGAGGAGGATACTGCGAATACCATGGACAGAAGGGTCATACTACTAACGAGTGTGTTCAACTACGTCAGCTAATTGACAAATTAGTAAGAGAAGGGAAGATGGACCACCTCGTTAAAAACATCAAAGAGGGGAAAGATAGACAAAAGAATGGGGCCAAAAAGGAGATACCAAAAAATAAGGATGATACGATATACATGATACAATCATGGCAACGAAATACGAAACAAAAAGTCAGCCAAAGATTTTCCAAGGGAAACCATATCTCTTTCCCCACTCTCACTGCGGACAACGCAGTAATAGAACCACTCACCATCGAGATACAAGCGGGAGGTCACGAGATCCACCGCATGTATGTCGATGGAGGAGCGTCTGCGGACATCATGTACGAACACTGCTTCAAAAGGCTAAAACCTGAGATACGAAACCAGTTAATTCCGGCCACAACGTCGCTAACTGGATTCACAGGCGAAAAGATTTGGCCCATGGGACAATTACGCATACTTGTGGTAATCGGTAATGAATACCATTCCACAACAGCATGGATGAACTTCATGGTAATCAGGTCCCCCTCGTCGTATAATGGCATCATCGGGAGACCAGGGATATCAGCCATGCGCGCAGTTCCATCCACAGCACATGGGATGCTTAAGTTCCCAGTGGAAGGAGGAATTGTTACCCTCTACAACACTACCGCATCTCCACGAGAATGTAACATAGTGACAGATGAAGTCCCGCGCGTTCCAGAACAGCACACGACCAAGGTAACAAACCTGAAAGTTGCAATCCACCCAGATTATCCTGACCAAGAGATATCAATTGGGGGATCACTGTCCGACAAGGGCAGAGAAGCTGTGTGCGCATTATTGCAAAAGAACCTAAACATCTTTGCATGGGAACCCAAACATATGACCGGAGTGCCAAGAGCCATCACAGAACACAAGCTAGAAATCCAACAAGGATATCCTCCAATACAACAGAAAAAACGTGGCCAAGCTCCAGAACGCGCAAAAGCTATCCTAGAGGAAGTGCACAAGCTCGTGGACGCAGGGATCATGCGAGAAGTCTATTACCACGATTGGCTTTCCAACCCAGTAATGGTAAAGAAAAGCGATGGTAGCTGGAGAATGTGCGTGGACTTCACCGATCTCAACAAAGCATGTCCACAAGACTGCTATCCGCTACCCGAAATTGATTGGAAAGTAGAATCCCTGTGCGGATACCCTTTCAAATGCTTCCTAGACGCATACAAAGGATACCATCAAATTCAAATGGCCAAGGAGGATGAAGAAAAAACAGCCTTCCATACGAGTCAAGGAGTGTATTGCTACACAAAGATGCCCATTTGGCTTAAAAAATGCAGGAGCCACATACCAACAGTTAGTGGATAACGCATTCGAGAAGCAAGTGGGCCGCAATTTGGAGGTCTATGTTGATGACCTGGTCATAAAAAGCCACACCGAAGAAGAATTGGTGCGTGACATAGAAGAGACGTTTAAAACATTGGGAAGAATAAACATGAAGTTGAATCCTAAGAAGTGCACTTTTGGAGCAACAGAAGGCATGTTTCTTGGATACCTAATAGAACCCGATGGTATTAAACCGTGCCCAGAAAAAACAAGAGCAGTCATCGAACTACCTTCGCCACGCACACTAAAAGAAGTCCAGTCATTAAACAGCAAATTAGCCGGGCTAAATCAATTTTTGTCCAAATCTGCGGACAAATCACTTCCCCTCTTTAAAACACTCACGAAGTGTACAAAGAAGGGAGATTTTTGATGGACTCCAGAAGCGGAAGAAGCTTTCCAGCAGCTAAAACAAAACTTAGCAGAGCTACCAAAGCTTGTCGCACCCCGACAAGGGGAAGAATTGATCATGTATCTTTCAGCGACGCATGGAGCAGTCAGCGCGGTGCTACTGACAGACAGAAACTCTGTTCAAACACCTATATACTTCGTAAGCAAAGCCCTCAAGAAGACAGAGACTAACTACACCGCTATGGAGAAACTGGTCCTGGCTTTAGTATTTGTGGCTAAGAGACTGCGCAGGTACTTTCAAGCGCATCCAATAGCCGTAATTACAGACCATCCCATCAAGCAGGTTATCTCTAAACCCGATGCATCAGGGTGGCTACAAAAGTGGATCGTGTTAATAAGTGAGCATAACATTTCTTACAGACCTCGCACAGCGATCAAGGGACAGATATTGGCTGATTTCATTATCGAGAAACCAGATACTGATACTCCATCACCAACGGTTAATACACCACTACAAGAGCCATGGGTTCTATTTACTGACGGATCCTCGTGCACAGAAGGGTCAGGCGCAGGCCTTATCCTTACCAGCCCAGATGGAACAGAACACATTTACGCACTGCATTTTGAATTCATAGCCACAAACAATGAGGCGGAATATGAAGCATTACTGGCTGGACTCCACATAGAAAATCAAATGGGTGTACGCAATCTAGAAGCTAATGTGGATTCATGATTAGTTGCTACCCACGTGTTAGGCGACTATGTGGCTCAAGAAGAACACATGATCCAATACCTCGATAAAGCCAAATCCTTGATCAAGAATTTTGACAAGTTTTCCATTAAACAAATCCCACAAGGAGAAAATAAAAAAGCAGATGCGCTAAGTAAAATCGCATCCACAAGCTTTGCACACCTGTCAAAACAGGTATTGGTGGAAACCTTGAAGAACAAATCCATCTCTGAGATGGAAGTGTCCACAGTGATAGAGGAAGAACATCCTACATGGATGACACCAATTATGGATTTTATTAGCAAGGGAACACTCCCCCAAGAACAAAAGGACGCTCGATGGATACGGCGCACAACGCAGAGGTTCGAACTTCGAGATGGTATCCTATATTGGCGTTCATTCCTACAACCATGGCTCAGGTGCGTCGGACCCCTTCAGGCAGATTACGTACTCCGGGAAATCCACGCTGGCTCTTGCAGCATGCATTCAGGACCACGGTCTGTTGTAGCGCGCGCATTGCGATCCGGGTACTATTGGCCTACCATGCACCACGACGCGCGAGACATGATTAGAAGATGCAATGACTGCCAAGTTCACAGACCAATTCCGCGTCGACCACAACATGAGTTAACACCCATCACCTCACCATGGCCATTCCATAAATGGGGAATTGATATTGCAGGACCCTTTCCAGTCGCGCCAGGAGGACTCAAGTTCCTCATTGTCGCCATTGACTACTTCACCAAATGGATCGAGGCAAAAGCAGTGGCAAGTATCACAGGCAACCAGGTTAAACGATTCGTTTGGGATAACATTGTATGCTGCTTTGGCCTACTTGGAGAAATTATTTCGGACAACGGAAAACAATTCTGTGATAACCCATTCAAAGATTGGTGCGCGCAGTTAAACATCACACAACACTTCGCATCAGTTAAACATCCACAAATAAATGGATTAGTAGAACGCGCGATCGTAGCCTGGGTGAAGGAATTAAGGCGCGCTTGGACAGACATAAAGGAAGATTGGGTGGACGAATTATCGCATGTTTTGTAGGCCCATCGCACAGAAATCAAAGTCAGCAACGGCGATACACCTTTTTCTCTTGTCTACGGGATAGAAGCTGTTATACCAGCAGAAATTGGAATGCCAACAATCTGTACATCGGAAGTTAACGTCACAACAAACGATGATGAACGGAGTATTGACTTAGATCTGTTGGAAGAACGACGCGAAAGGGCGGCTATCCGCGAAGCAAAAGCTAAATCAAAGATGAAGAAGTATTATGATGCACGAGTCAAAAACACTTCTTTCAAACCAGGGGACTTCGTATACCGCGCCAACGATGCAAGCCACGCAGAAGACACGGGCAAGCTTGGACCCAAGTGGGAAGGACCTTACGAGGTCACAGAGGCATTAGGCGACGGTGCGTACAGAGTGCGCGACATGAAAGGCCATGAGCTACCACGCACCTGGAACATTTGCAATCTCAAGAGATGCTACCTTTAGGCCACGACCCACACACTGACACCTCTGCACTTTAGTAAGCGCTCAATAAATGTTGGTGTATTTACTTTTTTTTTTCTTACGAAATTGTCTTTTTGCACTTGCAACAATTAATAAAACGTTGTGGTTTCTTGCTAACTCCACAACACATTTCAACATTATTGCTCACATTATTCATTTATGTTTCAATTCTGTTTATATTATTGCCTACATGGCGTGCATGCACATATTAAGACCACACGAGGGCAGACAGGATGAGTAAACCTACTAAAGTACTCGTTGAGTAAGAGGGTTGCAAACCCATCAACACCGGGTCACGTACCCCTGTTAAACACCTTACTATCAAGACGTTGGAGTAAGTTAATAAGTACACCCCACGATGGATGCACTTTATCGCACACTGTGCGCGTTTAACAAAACATGGACTCAAGACAATTGACTCCTACATAGTGGAATTCGCAGTACGTTGCACTCCACCACATGGATTCAAAACAACTGACTCCTAAAATTCGTACACTAACTTCATACAAGCTTTTGACTTTAGTACGCAACAACAAGTTCAAAACGAACTAATAAACCAAGACACTTGGTTACTAAAAATGATAAACGTAGTACGCTACACATTTACTCGCACGTTTGTTAAGGTTATGGACCGCAAACATTTTTTAAGTTACGGACTTAATGCACAAGTTTTGGGCTCAAATACAAGATATTATATGCACATCGTAACTCTAGATAAGTCTTTTACATAATAAAGACAAAGAAAAAATCTAAGTACGAAACAATGTATGTGCGCAAAAGAGTTCCATAACTTCATTTACCAAAAAAACTACGAGTTTTACAAAGCTACAACTACGAGTTATACATATCTACACACTATGGATACGCTCGGGGGAACGCTCTGGCACAGCTGAGCTCCCCGCTTCCTGAAGTTTCTTCAACAACAGCGCATCTTTTGGTGACACGGTCGCCACACTAACTGCAACACCATCCGACCTAGGAAGGTGCGCGGCACCCATACCGCAGAGAGTGGCCTTCCCCTTAAGACCCTTTTTCTTAGCTGCCCTCTCTGCGTGGCACTCCAAGACTTCCTTCAGCGGAACCTCCGTCTCAATAGCAAAAGGGTTAAGCATGTCACGCGGCTGCGCGAACACTGAAACCTGCAATTGAGACTCATCAGGCTTCAAGAAAAAGTCAGCTTCGGCCTCTGCGTTCTCTGCTATGTGCCTCCCAAGAGTTAATCCCTACATGATCAGTCTGATAGGGTAATCTTGGTCGCGCTCCAGCTGCGCGATGTGCGGAAGCTCGAAGAGCCTCATTCCCTCCGTTGCCTGCACAAGTTCGTCATAGGTACCAACATTATAATCAGGGACCTCAGCGGGGGAAACCTTCGGCAGTTGACCCTCCGCAAGCTCTTCCACAGCCTGCGCCTTGCCACGAGCAACGGCGCACTCCACCACCTTCCCAAAGGCACTCACGACCTCTGGGGACTCCAGTGTGCCCATAGCAGCCAGGCGCAAACCATGGCTGATCAACCACCTGCGAAAACAACAACAAATGCATTAGAAAAACAAACAATATACAAAATTAAAGAGGAATGTACAACAAGTACCTGCGCTCCGCAATAGTAGACATAAGATGAGGATACAACTCCTCATCATACTCTATGCTCAGCCTGCGCAGCTTCTCTTCCTGCGCCTCTACGGAGTCCTCTACCTTCTTGCCAAAGGCGACAAGCTGATTACACAACTCCGTCTTTCTCTCTTCCAGGTATTTTACCCCTAGGCAAGGTCAGCCTTGTATTGTTGCGATTCCCCACGCTCGCGCTGCAGCTCAGCCATAACCACTAGTTTCTCCTCAGTCGCCTTCTTGGCGCGCTCATCGGGAGCTAACACCTCTGCCTGAGCCTCAGCCAACTGCACTTTGAGCTGCGCAATCTGCTCATCCCTCTGAGCAAGGCTACCTCCCTCAACAACGGTCCGTGCCTTTAGCTGAGTGACAAACTCAGCCTGGCGAGCAGCAACATCAGCAAGCTCCTCCACCAACTCCTGCGCAGACATCTGCGCCGCCGCCTTCAGAGGCTTCTCCACATCAGCAGTCTTAGGCGATGCGGCCTGATCAGCAAAAGCCGCATCACCCTCTGCAGCATGGTCCATATGAAACGAAGAAACTGTAATTAGTACGCGTATACGACATATAAAAAAAATTACAGTCATAAATACTTACACAAGTGGTGGAGATCTGGCCTGATTCTTCTGCGCGCTAGTAGCAGACATCTCATCTGGCGCATCTGACTCCTCCTCACCAATCAGGCGGCGCCTCCTTTTGGAGGTACCCACAACATAACCACCAGAAGACGCTTCCTTGCGCTTCTCCCTACAAACCTCCGCAGGCTCCAAAATCTCCACGCTGTTGGATGCCTCCACATGCGTCTCTTCCTCGAGAGGAGACTTCTCCTCAGTAGGAGGGACAACCTGCACTGGCGCAACAAGCACAGCTGCAGGGGGAGAGTCCTCGCGCTCAACAGGTCCAAAAACTGTCAGGTGCCCCGCCGTGGCCTGCAAAATGGGCTGCTCACCCTCCCTCAGGGGACGCACCCCCACCGTCACGCGCTTAGGTTCTTTCAGCTTCACGACAGCGAACAAATCCATCTCTGCGACAGACAAAAGACAAATAACAAAGAACAAAGTTAGTTATTCAAGGGATAAAAGCAAAATACTTACATTCTAGAGGCAATAAAAGGATGAGCACCCACCCTGGCTGTTCTCATCGATGAAGGTTGGAACCTCGTCCGCACCATCAAAATAATTACAGCTCAGCCCCATATGCACCAAGAACTGCTCAGGATAGGAGTTAATGGGAATGCGATTACCATCAATTATGTCCGCATCCGCGGCGCTGTAAGAACCAGGGATAGGACGCTCATCCCTCGGCAACGACCTTTGAGTATAGAACTCAAAGCGCGACGGAAATACAACATCGTCTACCCAAAAGAAGTACTCTCTCCAATGCCTTAAGGAATCTACCTTCTCTTCATAGCATTGAAGGCGCCCTGCGCGTTTGGCAAAAGAAACCCATCCATGCGACCATGTTGTGTGGTAAAACGCACGGAAAAGGTCAACTGTCGGATTGATAGCAAGTAACCGACAATTTATTTCAAAATTTGATATCTTAGCTGCACCTATACAGTGCAGCTGTGAGATATGGAGTTGGTAATGATTGAGCACGTTGCTCAAAAATACAGAAATGGGTACGCGATAATTCGCGTAATCAAAAAAGCGTGTATATAAACCGATCTTCCCAACGGGGAAATCGGCAATACACGCATCCACATCTGGTGCTTCAGGATGGATGTCGAGAGGAATGAAGAAGTCCGAAGAAAACTGACGTACGTCATCCTCATCTAACCTAGAGCGGAACTCGTGTAACTGAGCAACCATTTTATAAATAAGGTATACTAAATATTGCGCACGCGCAGTTACCTAATGAAAATAGAAGATCGAAGAGAGAAAAAGCTTTAAGAATTTTGCAAATGGTGAAAAACGTTTTGACTATGTGAAACACAGTGAAATGGAGGCGGTGATTTATATAAGAAGCCAAGAAACCCTAAATGGGATGCCACGTGGATCCCACTAACAAACGTGTGGCTGGAGATGGAAGGTACAAGCACTTTTCCCCTTTTCCCGAGGCACACGTGGATAGCCTCCCCATTTTTCGAAGCACCCTTTGTGATATTTTGGGACTCGGTACATTGTTCCTATCATTTTGGCGGGAAGTATTTAATTTCTTCCCGCCATGCTTGCCGCTAGTTCCTTTAGTCTAGTATCTGCGGCTACGAGCCGCGCATACTAGACTGGGGGGACATGATGACGTATAGCCTATAGTTGGGCCATGAGCCCAAATTATAGACATTACTAAGCCCAAACCCACCACGAGTGGGTTATCATGACAAATGACTTGGGCCATAATTACCAACGGCCTGGGCTCACGAAGCCCAAAGCCCAACCAAAACACACGGCTAATGGATAAGGATCTTCTATTTACGGAATAGATATCCTTACCCCGGATAAGCACCACGAGTGCGAAGAGTAAGGAGCAAGATACCTACACGGTTTCTGCGCCCTATATATAGGATGATATATTCTCATGAAAAGGTACGATTTACACAATCCCTAACTCTTCAACTAAACCCTAAAATCGATTACTTACTCTCACGCCGGAGTCTAATCGTGGGAGACAATCCCACGATAAGCCTAACAGTGTTGTTTGCTTTCTTAGTGCGCAGGTTTCACAAGCACTAAAGTTCTAATTGGTACGAGAGCAAAGTCTAAACAAGGTAAGCCCAACTTTTGTATCAACAATATATATATATATATATATATATATATATATATATATATATATATATATATATATATATATATATATATATATATATATATATATATATAGGGAAGGGATCTGGTACGTTTTTTGATTTTAGTGCGGATGTACGGACGAATCTTAGCCCTCCATCTAGTCAACCATCTGAAAAAATCGGAGTGGCATTATCGTAAATATCCTGAATTTTTTAAAAAATCGTTAATATCACAGTAGCTTTTTTTATTGAAAAAAATTAAAAAAATAAAGAGAACAACAAATAATTATAAATCGCTGAAAAAAATTTCAAAAAAAAAAAATCATTTTCATCGTTAAAGGTATTGAAATATTAGCGTATGATTTTGATATCACATAAACTTTTTTTTAATAAAAAATTTAATATCACAATAACTTTTTTAATATCATAAAAACTTTTTCTTAATAAAAATTGTTAATATCACCGTAACTATCATGCTTTCTTAATATCAAAGTTAATTTTTTTTAATATCACCGTAACTTTTTTTAATATCGTAATAAAAAAAACAGTGATATTAATTTTTTTAATATCATAAAAACTTTTTCTTAATAAAAATTATTAATATCACCGTAACTATCATGCTTTCTTAATATCAAAAGTTAATTTTTTTTAATATCACCGTAACTTTTTTTAATATCATAATAAAAAAACAGTGATATTAATTTTTTTTACTAATATCAAAGTAACTTTTTAAGTAAATTATCATTAATATCACGGTAGCACTCATAATGACCAAACAAAAAAGTGCTCAGAAAAATCTGAAAAAATAAAAAAAGTAAAGAAGATAACAATAGTAAGGATCGCTCAAAAGGAAAAAAAATTTTAAAAGAATCGTTTCAATGGTCAATTGATTAATTGAAGGTTACGTTGGATTTTGACTTTTTTACAAAAAGTCAAGATCAGATCTGGATGGGCGGCCCAGATTAATCCGTACGTCCGCACTAAAAAAAGTTATCCGCACATGATCCTCACTATATATATATATACATATATATATATATATCATATTTGATATCAATATTTATCAAAAGACCATTGGAGTGAAACTTATTCCACGATATTCATATCCTCATACCAAGTATTCTGTTATACTTTTACCCCAACATAGGATTAAGGAAATTTTTTTCTTATTTCCAAATATAAAAAATTGTATTGCTAGTTTTTTATTATTTATTTTATTTATTTATTTTTATTTTATTTTATTTTTTACTTTTTTTGGTTGCAGATATTGCTAGCCTTTATGATTATGGTTAAGCAGAAAGTCTGTAAATGATACACAAGGTTTGCAATAGCTCGTGCATTGAGTCGGGATTAAACTTTAGTTAAAAGGATTTTCATAATAGTTTTTTCAAAAAGAAGTGTCGTGGTTTCACTTTCATTTGTTGTACTTATTTAATAGTAAAACGTAAGAAAAAATGATTGATCTAATAAAACGTTATTGTACATTGGAGGATTTACATACATCTCCATGTACACATTGATATTTACATATTTTTCTAAACAAAAGTTTTTAATGCATAATGTACAAAGCTATTAAAACAAGGTTTGAAGAAATATATAAATAATGATATGTATATAGGGATGTATGTAAATACCCCTTGTATATTTATGGTTATGTTAAAAGTAAAGTAATTGTCTATCATTTTTAATTTTTGTATGGCTTATGCTTTGAAGTGTTTCTATAATTTTGATTTCTTTTTCAAAAATGCATAATGTGTTTTATCGGTAAATGATAACGTATGAGAGCTTTAGCACAACTGGCTAAAGCCTATACATTTGAAACAAGCTCAATACAAGCCCATAAGGCTAGGCCTCGTCGTAACCTGCCTGGGAAGCACCTTCCCAGACCAGGTACAATCAGGGTCAGGCCTAATGATGCTGGATTTCAGACCAAATTTTACTATTTATAAATTCTCGTCTACCTATGCACTGACGGGCAGTGTACCTGGTCGTGTATAGTGTAGTAATTGGTAAAGCCGAGGTTGTCCCAAGAGTTATGCGTGGGATCTAATCTAAGTTCTAATGTCACTGATTTTAAAGGGGGTTTTGAAATGATTAATAATTAAACTAATGAAATAAAATAAAAGCAAATTAAAATTAAAGAGATAATAAGTAGAGAGAAATGTGCTAGCCTAATTACTAATCATGTTACGCCATAATTAAGTTTCTTATTAATGTTTTCTGTCGCTCCATGTGGGGGTAAATGTCTCTAGAATCTTTGGGTAAATTTGTCTAGCCTATGATCCATAGGTCCCTATTCCGTAACCATACGATTGCCAGAATTTATCGGTTAACCTATATCACAGTCATTAAGTACCAAATATAATCTAGACTTATTTTAAGGAAACTCGGCCTCTCGGAACTTACGTTTCCCCTTTGCTTCTTAAGTATCTCCTTTTGGTAGGTGATCCTATGGTCAATTCGCACACAAGATAGTGGTAGTCCTATGGTCAATTCTTGCCATTACTCGAAACCTATTCATCTAGGGTCCTATGGACAATTCTCCTAGCTTCCTAGATACTACCAAACATCAATACTACCGGAACGAAGGTGTCCACGAAAAAACAAAGAAATCATGCACATAAAGCGATATGAAAACAAGAAAACTAAGTCATGGCATAAACTATTACATCATTCATATTTGTTAATATGTTAATGTAAGCCCTAGAAGGGATAAATGATAAATTGATAATCATTAAGTATACTTTATGCAGATTTCGACTAATCGTGACAGGATTAGAACTGTTGAGAAACTTAATATGCAAATCTAGAGTTTAGGGGCTGCCTAGACTTGGGACAGATACGCCAAGTGGTGAGTATCGTCGTTAAAGCTCTTAGACTAATCAAACATCTTATATGACTAAACTTGGTTAATATGTTCTCCTTACTATCGGCTTGACTTCTTTTTTATTATCTGTGTTTCTGCTTATGTGTGTTATCTGTCTCGTTAAATCTACAATTTTATTAAATCTAAACCACGTGCTAGTCTCTCAGGCTGAAAAACCTTTTGTTGCGTTAAAATTAGGTTTAATTAGACTAACCTAGATAATTAAAATACTGATAGATTTTAAGTGTTAACATTCCACTCTTAGTGATTGACACCCTACTTACCAACTAACTCACCATTGATCGGGTAACTGCCCGTTAGTGTTTGTTATAGATAAAGTCAGAAAAATATAAATTTAAAACTTGAATACAAAAATTACCTACACGACAAAAGACACATCAAGTTTTTGGCGTTATTGTCGGGGAGTGAGTTGTTTAATACTTGTATTTATTAGTATTTTGATTTAGGATTTAACTTAAGTTAATCTTTTTAACTTTAATTTGACTAACTTTGTTGTATATTTGCATTATTTGTATATCTCTGCATTTTTTTATACATTCTTTTCATATATAATCCTGTTCAAATAAGTAGATTATATATGCTACTAATCTGTATTGCTTATTTTGTACTTATTCTCTTTTCTAGTTTTGCTTATCTATACTACTTATAAAGCATATTGCACCTCCTCTCATATTTAATTTTTAAGATTTCCATATTTAGATATTAAGTAAAATACAAGTTATAAAACATAAAGCACAAATATGTAAAACATAATATTTTAAGGTCAACATATCTCTTACATATGTACAATTAATACACCCATAAACCAATTAATAAAAGTCATAAAACACAAAGCACAATGATTTAAAGCACAAGTATCTATACATTCTAATAAACCATAATAATTTACAAGCCATTGAAGCAGCAAAAATAATTAATGCAATGACGTGTCTCGATTCTGATTGGCTGTACATTTAATGCATACAACACCCCCATTCCAATTCTTTCTTCACCACTTTCATAAAAATCCTATGCCTCAAAACGTTTGGTGATTCAATGCTTTTATTTTTGTTAACTAATTAAGTCATTCAAATCTCCATAACTGAATGTCAGCCTATTTTTGTTAAGCATTAAACACCACCCAAGAGTTCCCTTCTACTGCAAATTGTGTTTCAAAATCCACAGAAAGTCAGTTTCAAATCAGTTTAGTTTCTAAATCACCAATTCAAAAAACACACAATTGATTCAACCAGTTTCAAAATCATCATGGATGATCTTGAATTCCACCCGATAGATTCAGTAAGTTTTAATTGTATTGAATTGATTTGGTTTATGTTATTGCTTATTTTTTATGTTTATGAAGTAAACCCAGGAATGTCAGCTAAATCATTAATGTGATCAAACCCTAACATAAAAAATGGGGAAAAAAATTCTCATATGAATTGGGAGTAATCTATTTGTATGAACCTATATCCAATAACAAGCTGACACAATTATTTTATGACATTTTTCATCACTTCTGCCGAATTTCTGTTTTTGCATTTGGACTAATTATATTGGGACTAGTTTTGATTCCAGTTGATTGATTTGTGCAGATTTTCATGTTTTGATATGTGTTCAAGTTTGGAAGGCTTTAAAGTAGTCACTGGTAAGTCTTTTTTACATTATAAACGATTATTATTGACTTGAAATCGATTTTAAAATTAATCAGGTCAGGCAGATTTTTATGGGTTAAATGATTTTTTTATTGCATAATGTTCAAAGAGTGAATATTGATTATGCTATTAAACATGTCCTACTTAGACAGGTAAATCGAGTATACTTCTAAATGTTATTTATTTATTTATTTAATTTATTTCATAACATTCATGATTCATATACCAACTGCTAACTGAAATGGTGTAAAATGACAGGGTGTGCCCCTCCTGAAAATCTATCACAGTAGTGCCAGTCCACAATCTATCGAGTCAGGTGCACTTATGAGGCCTTTGTCTAGCCATTTCCCAATTAACATGTTGATGCTATGAGTGACACTGAAATTGAAGTCTATGATAGAGTCGGTTGTGGCAAGGTAAATTTTAGTACATTTGTTCACATTGTTGTTTTATAAAATCACGTATCATATTCGTAATCTGAATAGAGATATGCATGTTTCATTAGCTAAGTATCCTAACAGGGTAATACTACTTAAATGGTGTTTAAGTAATCTTAATGCATAGATTTGTAAAAAATTCAATTTGGAACTGGCATCTGTGACCACGGGGTTATCGAACCCAACGGGGAATATGAAGGTGAGAACATATGCACTAAGTAGTCACTTAAGTAAGCAATCACAAAATCTATTATTAGACAGTCTTGGATCATTAAAATGCCTCAAAAGTGAAAGATCAGGTTAAACCAATCCGTCTTCAAATGGTTTCACAAGTTACATTTACAAGTCATGCACAATCCCACTTAGACTGTTTAAAGTCAGGACATTCGGAATTTGGAGAGGTATGGCTATAGAACGTATAGTTTGCTGAGATGAAAGGTAATGTGCTCTGATTTTGCTGTTATAATAGATGTGACATGATTTTAATTCAGGGCCAATATAATTATGTGTATTGTTCTATTCTGAGAAGGTGATTACCAAAAGTTTATGAATTAGTATTGATTTTGAACGCATTCAATCTAAGAATATAAAATTTCATACCTTTTAATGTACTATATTGTAAAATTTTCTTTTTTGACCTCTTTTAAAGCTATTGGGAACTTTTATGCAGTGTTGACTAATTTGTTTTGTTGTTTTATAAGAGCACCAAAAAGGTTGACGGTATCACAGTCCGCAATAACGCGTCAAAAGGTTAAAAACAGGTCATTCTAAACACAATGTGAGTTGTTGGTTGATACGTGGGAATCGCACCAGGCTTTACCTCTCAAGGGATCTTGAGAAGCTTACAACCCCCACCAGGCAGTGTACCTGATCGTTGTAGTATAGTATAGTGACAAGTACCGGGGGATTGATCGTTCAGCTAGGAATAGAAAACCTAAATACTAGATCTAGACAAAGTTCTGAAAGGCTCAAGGCGCACTAAGGCGCAAAGGGGGTCAAAGAGCCTTGAGTCGAGGCGCAAACTAAGGCGCGAGATTCATAAATATGAGGCGCACTATACATTTATGTTTTTTTATAACATATGTGACAACTTATGCAACTTAAATAACACAAAAATATCAATATTCAATGCATAATTATTACATCTAACAAAGGTTGAATTTAAACCCAAAATATTAAGCAGACAACATATCAGAATCCATGAACTACCCTAAATTCCTGAATATACATTACAATATATGAGTTTATGACTTATAAAATTTAACAAATTACCATGTATCAAACTATCAACTATCAACAACAAAAAATCTATAGTTGTTTGGTAACACTTAACACTAAAGAAACAACATTTGTATTTGTAAATAAGCAACTATTCTTAAACATTAAATTACGAAAAAACATAGTTCTTTGTTGATTGTGTATTTTAGTTATTTTCTAAAATATTAGGGTTATTAGATACTTTATAACTTAAAGGGCCAAATGTATATAACATGTAAGCCCAAAATGTATCTTACTATTAAGAAAAAAAGGCCAAAACCCTGTTACATCTTTTAGGCGCACAAATCCCCAAGGCGCTAAAGCGCAAAAATCCCCAAGGCTCTGCGATTTTTACGGGATTCATGCATGTCGTGAGCCTCGATCTAAAAAAATCCCAAAGGCTGGAGCCTCGTGGGATTTAGGGAGTAGGCGCGCCTTAGGCGCGATTTTTAAAACATTGGATCTAGAGATGAGGGATGATTCTTTTTGTATTTTTATATTTTTTTAGAAAGCAAGTAAAAATCTCGGGTTTGAAGGATTTGGGGCGGAATTAGTTGCTAGTCAACTAACCCAATACTAAAGATGCAATCAAAATAAAATACTAAAATGAAAATAAAACAATATTAAACTAAGGTTGTGAGCAATATGTGGGAAAATGTGTTTACTTAGATTTCACTACTCCCTAGATATCTTTTACACATTAATTACTTGTTATAGTTGCGTGGATGATGGATTGTATTCCTTAATACCATTCATGGGGTGGCGTACTTACTTCCCCAATCCTATGAGTGCCTACTTCACTCCTATGTCGAGCCTGCAAGAAGCTCCTAACATGGGATCATTAGAATTTACTCATGCATTAAATACAACCAATAAAACCTAGTACACATCGGTTCATGTTTCCTAAGACGTTCAAGCATGTTACCATTTGGAGATCTGCCAGTTTTCTTAAGCCTAACATTGAAATCATTCATCTAATACAACCATAAACAAGTAATCAACATCTAGGTTTCATTAGATCTAAGCAAACACAAGATAGATCTATCCTACCATGTTGAAATCAAGACAAGCACAAGATATAGACAACCAACACATAGACATATTGATTGAATTAAGAGAATACTTATCTCAATAGCACATGTAAGGTTTCAAGGGTTGAAAACCCTTGAAAAGCTGTAAAATTCGTACAAGGTTCGCCCCTAGGGTTTCTCCACACTTGTTCCTCTTAATGAATGAAAATTCGAAAACTATATATAGATTTTAGAGGCTGACGGTGTCAAGAATAAATGGGTGACGCCGTCATCTCGCCGCCAAATAAATCCTCAGACTGCCTTGATCTACATCTGACGCCGTCATGTTGTCCACTTTTGCAGGCCGTCACGCATTTAACTCTTGACTCTTTACTTGTGACGCCTTCATGTTTGTACTGGGTCGTCATGATATTTACTCTTGACGCCGCCAGGGATGTCCTCTTGACGCCGTCACACACTGTTCCCAGCATGGAAAATTAAGTCTTTGGTGTTTTCTTCACTTTTATGCTCCAAAAATGTCCGAATTGCTTTCTTTTCCAGATTTCACTCCCAAAGTACCTAAAATTACAAAAGGAATGATTTAGGGCAATATTTGATCAAATAAATT
Source organism: Artemisia argyi (assembly GCA_030686995.1). Taxonomy (NCBI): domain Eukaryota; kingdom Viridiplantae; phylum Streptophyta; class Magnoliopsida; order Asterales; family Asteraceae; genus Artemisia; species Artemisia argyi. The sequence goes on from CM060677.1 coordinate 21,103,789, forward strand.
CAATTCCGGGCCTAAATGACCCCCTAAAAACGGATCATTTTTCGCCTCATCATATACCCTTACACTTGAGATTTGCTTGTCCTCAAGCAAATGCACTTTTATTCTAGTCAAAATACAAGTTAGGGGTCATTTAACACTAATATAAAAGTAATTACAACAAATAATCGTTCCACTAAAGACCAAAGACAAGCACGGAGGTCATATACTAGCACCTCACAAATAGTGTTTAGATACTCACATCTCTCGGGTGTAATAAAGTATAAATTACAATATGGAAACGGAAGATATCTCTCACTACCTGTCATAGCAAAATAGATTACCATAGGCTTGGGAAAGGATCAAACCTCCACCACATGGCGTAAGCACCTAGGATAAACTATCAAAGAGATCTTTAAAAGGGTTGTAACGTTAGGTGTAGGGATATGAAATACACGGTTTTGTTGGATATAGGCAGTCTTTACTGGTGGCGAGTTAACAATCTTGGTTAATTACATGTACAATATGGAGTTGCTAAGCCTAGACTAGGCTCAACTTAAGCTAATAAATCAAAAATAACAAAAACATAAAATAAACATAGAATGAAACGGGATGGTAGTCCGTTTTTTTTTTTTTTTTTTTTTTTTTTTTTTTTTTTTTTTTTTTTTTTCTTTGCATACACTCTTACCCTACCATCGAAAATAATACATCATATGGAATGAAAATTCCCCTTACACTTGAATTTTTACATACTTTACAATAAACTAATCTAATGACTCGAATTAAGAAAATCAAAACACTTGGAGTACTTTTAAGATTAACGCACATACGGGGGTAATATATGATGTTCTTCCCCATTACTCCATAAAATAAGTACTTTACCCATGAGTCCCAATCGTCCCAAAACAATATGTACAAGGATATGACTCGACTTAGCAACCATGTAATCAATTAGATAGTTAACTTAGGGTTTAACAAATAATAATAATGCACTAAAGATGAGTGCATACACGGAAGGCTAAGGCGATTTGGGTGTACATTTAAGTGGGGTGTAACGAATTCTTCCTTTAAGTAAAATGCTTAAAGTTAGAAACAAAAAGATAGGCTCGGAGGGGTGTACTAGGGGTTTCGTGTACTAAAAATGAGTACAACGCTAAGGGTGTGGGAAAAATTAGTTGACTTAACTAGCCAAGTAATATGACTTAAATGGTCAAGTAATTATAATACGGGTTTAACACAAGGGTGATCCTAATGCCTCTTATCATGTAGTAAATCCCACTACACGAATGTAGTCTCACTAGCGGTCTCGGGATGCATCACTAACGCAAGTTCTAGAATCTAAATGCTACCGGTACACTCATAAGCACTAATAGTAAATGCTTTTCCTATCAAATCTAAAGGCGAACCTCACATATTTGGGTGGAATTTTTTTTTGAATAGTACAATCTCCTATCCATGAGATGCTTGCTATGGCTAAAGTTTCACTCTTAAATGTTGTAAAAAATTTTAAATTTGGCGCTAAAATTACACTAACAAGTATTTCTCATTGTTTTATTACACATCTACTATCAAACAAACAAACTCAAGCGAAAGTGTATCTGTAAGGTATCATCGTTTTACCCTTCCCTTACACTTAAGATGAACATTGTCCTCAATGTTCAAGTAAAGAATGTAAAAGTGAAAAAGTAAAAAGAATGAAATCAAATACTCCCCTGATTCGCTCGGTATGGATAATAAGGTGGCCAGGTTAAATCTTCCTCCAAGAAAATGAACAATCAAAGCTTCCCTTCCAGAAAAATAAATCATCTTCTTGTCATACATAACCTGTAAATACTGAGAAAACAGACAAGGCAACCTCGCATAAAATTGGTGACAATCTACATAAGTTACTAAATCCTAGAAAACAAAGTAAGATATAATGCTTGTGGAATGAAGTTTGCAGATTTCCTGGAGATTATAAAACTTAATAATTCAACAAAAACTTTAAGACTCCGTTAGGAAAACAAAATCGGTAAAATTTCCAGATTTTTACACGTGACGCCGTCAAGAGCAAGCTCATGACGCCGTCAGAAGTGACCTGCAGAAATTCTTATGTTAAGTTTCTGAAAAATTTCTGGAAAAACTTGGTCCTACTTCCTGGAGAATCCTGCAAAACTTCATTATGACTCGATACAAGCATTTGACTCTAACAAATACGAATATACATGTTCATTTAATATTGTGGAGAATCATGATCGGTTTGTTTCTTAAAAACACATTTGGGGTTTCCCCTTACACTTATCTTTTGCAAAAATGCCTTTAGGTGAAGTTAAGACTAGGCTAAACAACAAAATAAAGTATTTCCACTTTTTAGTTTAGAAACATGATTTACCAACAATAGAAATAAAGCATGCATACGGAAGCAAATAACAAACAAACAAAATAAAATCACACAAAATCATGCGTTGCCTCCCAAGAAGCGCTTTTCTTTATTTACGAGTCTTGTAGCTAGACTCAAGGTCATGGGTTACTACGTGATACGGGTGAGTTCCTCATTGAGGACATCTTTGGGATCAAACTTAGGTTTCAATTTCCTATCGGTTTTCTTAGTACGGTATGACCTTTCAAACTTTTCTCCATCCGGATCATACAAAGTCATCTTCATATGCCATGATCCGTCACCTTCTTTAGGTGGCTTGTCCCACCTCCATTTACATTTGTCTCCCTCTCTTTTCCACTTATTCATCTCTATATTAATAGGTATTACGCTCAAGAACTCAATCATCTTCCTAAAGACTAAGGGGTCCTCAAAAGGATCTAGCTCTTCATCTCTAGCTATGAGTTGTTCCACCGAATGTGTCTTTTCAATGAAATCCTTTTCTAGATAGAATGGGCGTTGAGGTCCTATAAAGTTCCTTTCTATCCAAGGTCCATATCTAGATGGTCTCCTATTCATCTCTACCCAATGTGGTGTCGGTTCATCATCACAATCATAACTATGCTTCTTAACATCGTATACCGACCAAGTATCGCCTTCACCTACCGCAATCTTAGACTCCTTACAATCTATCATGGCACTAGCGGTTGCTAAAAATCCTCTTCCAACTAACAATGGGCATGTAGTGTCACTAACCATGTCTAGGACGTGAAAATCCGCTAAGATAGTTAACTTTCAAATGTGAATAACTACATCCTTAATCATTCGAACCAGGTGGGCAATACTTCCATCCGCTAGACCTATCAATACCTCCATCTCCTCTAACTTTCCTAGCTTAAGAGTGGTGAAAAGGGATAAGGGAATCAAGTTGAGGCTTGACCCTAAATCGGCTAGCGTGTCGAAAGCTTCGGATCTTCCTATCTTACAAGGAAAAACAAATATACCCGGATCATCAAGCTTTTTAGGCAACTTGTTTTGAACGAAGGCGGTCCCACTTTTACCTAGTTTAAACTTCTCATATTTTTCTAGGAGGGCACTATAGTAAGGAGCACGGGATAAGACATCAATGACGGGGCGTTCAAGGTGAAGTTCCTTGAATTCATCGTCAAGGTCTTGCGTAGGAGGTGTTTCAACTATGCTTTTGGCCGGTTTTATATCGGGTGTTTTATTTGATTGGTCCTTTTGAAGAATTTGGTTTTGTTTGAAACACGTGCTCGTTGATTTAACCGAGTAGTATTGTAGACACGAAGTGGGTGACGAAACTGATGATATGGAATTAATGTTTAGTTTCGGGTTCTTGACCGTGTCGCTTGGGAGTGCTCCCATTTCTCGGTTATTGAGAACTTTCAACAATGCGTCAATTTTGGTGGTCATCTCGCTTTGCATTTGTTTGAAATCGGCTTCAAACTTGGATATGCGAGCTTCTTGAGATGCCATGAACTTAGACATCAATCCTTCAAGATTGTTGGTACTACCATAGTTGTTAGAAGGATTGTTGTTGAAAGTACGGTTGGAGGGTGGACCGTTCGGTTGGTAACGATTAGGCGGATTGGAAGAATTGGCTTGATTTTGTTTCCACCTAAGGTTTGGATGATTTTTCCAAGAGGGGTTGTATGAATCATCGTAAGGGTTTGGCTCGGGTTTGAAAGTGTACCACTTATCTCCTGCTTCGTCAGTACGCGAGGATGCGTAGTTCGCAAAAGCTGTTCTGGGGAGTTCCACACAATCACGAGTGTCATGGGGACCACTACATAATTCGCATGAAGAAGTGATTTTGTTCACTTGGCTTGAAGGCTTAGGAGCTTCGTAAGATTTCATGAGAAACTTGACTTGGTCCTCAAGTTCCACGATCCTACGGTCGGGAGTGCTAGAGTTGTTCAAAGGCAAAGATATTGCCTTGACCGTTTTGTTCAAATCACGGGGATCATTCCAACTTTCGTTGTCATAGAGAGCAAGATCTTCTATGAGTTCCCATGATTGTTCCGCACTTAGATCACGTAGCTTACCACCGGCCGATTGGTCAATGGCTCGCCTCGTGGAGAGATCGATATGGTCATAAAAGATTTGGACTTGGAGCCAAAGATCTATGCCATGATGAGGGACTTTTTGGAGTAAGTCCTTGAAACGAGTCCATGCTTCATAAAGAGATTCATTTTGACGTTGTTGAAACATCAAGATGTCATTTCTAAGCTTAGTAGTTCTCCCCAGTGGGAAAAATTGAGCAAGGAAAAGAGTGGTGAGATCATCCCATGTGGTGATGGATCCCACGGGTAAACACTCAAGCCATTGACTAGCTTGATCACATAGAGAGAATTGGAATAGGCGTAATCGGGTTGTCTCTCTAGTTGCAACATCTAGGTCTATGGAGTCTACGATTTTAAGGAAGTCCTTGAGATGTTGATTTGGATCTTCAGAATGAAGTCCATGGAATGCACATCCCTTTGCACCAACCGGATGGTGTCAGATCGCAAGGGGGTCACATTGGCTCCGGTGAGCTCAATAGTGTTTCGGTAGCCTTGGTGGCTAGGTCGGGAATATTCTCCAAAGGTTCGGGGCCTAAGAGGTTCTAGTGGTGGGTTTTGTTGAGGTGGGATGACAGGTTCAAAGATGTTCCCATCGTCCATGATGTCGGGTGGTGAAAAGTTACGAATAAAAACACAAAGAAATAAGATAGACTAAAGAGAACCTAAAAAATAAAAATAAAATCTTACTAGAAAGGAATCTAGCAAGTAGACCAAATAAAAAGAGATTCTAATCTAGACAATAACTATTCCCCGGGCTGCGGCGCCAAAAACTTGATACATGGGAATCGCACCAGGCTTTACCTCTCAAGGGATCTTGAGAAACTTACAACCCCCACCAGGCAGTGTACCTGATCGTTGTAGTATAGTATAGTGACAAGTACCGGGGGATTGATCGTTCAGCTAGGAATAGTGTCGCTAGGATTAGAAAACCTAAATACTAGATCTAGAGATGAGGGATGATTCTTTTTGTATTTTCATATTTTTTTAGAAAGCAAGTAAAAATCTCGGGTTTGAAGGATTTGGGGCGGAATTAGGTGCTAGTCAACTAACCCAATACTAAAGATGCAATCAAAATAAAATACTAAAATGAAAATAAAACTATATTAAACTAAGGTTGTGAGCAATATGTGGGAAAAATGTGTTTACTTAGATTTCACTACTCCCTAGATATCTTTTACACGTTAAGTACTTGTTATAGTTGCGTGGATGACGGATTGTATTCCTTAATACCATTCATGGGGTGGCGTACTTACTTCCCCAATCCTATGAGTGCCTACTTCACTCCTATGTCGAGCCTGCAAGAAGCTCCTAACATGGGATCATTAGAATTTACTCATGCATTAAATACAACCAATAAAACCTAGTACACATCGGTTCATGTTTCCTAAGACTTTCAAGCATGTTACCATTTGGTGATCTGCCAGTTTTCTTAAGCCTAACATTGAAATCATTCATCCAATACAACCATAAACAAGTAATCAACACATAATCAACATCTAGGTTTCATTAGATCTAAGCAAACACAAGATAGATCTAGCCTAGCTTGTTGAAATCAAGACAAGCACAAGATATAGACAACCAACACATAGACATATTGATTGAATTAAGAGAATACTTATCTCAATAGCACATGTAAGGTTTCAAGGGTTGAAAACCCTTGAAAAGCTGTAAAATTCATACAAGGTTCAGCCCTAGGGTTTCTCCACACTTGTTCCTCTTAATGAATGAAAATTAGAAAACTATATATAGATTTTAGAGGCTTATAGGGTTTTCACCCTAAGTGTGGGGGAATTACCCCCACTGTGGATACACATAAAGTGAAAATACAAAATCGTGTTTTCCACGCTTAGCTTGTAATGTTGCCCTTTTACGTTCAAAGAGTCGGCATAATAGCCGGGACTTTGAATATTGAGGACAATATTCATCCTAAGTGTGGGGGGTATTTCGCTCTTCTAGCGAATTTTATCACATTTTACTATCTTATACCCCCGTTTTTGACCAAAATTTTTCAAAATTTTTTTCACTAAAGTTCAAAATTTTTTGTGGTAATTAGCCGCCGTGTCTAAACGACAAATGGATTGGCTAGTCCAGGAGCAAACGGCTCTTGGTAAAGACATCTCAAATCCGTTGATGGCTTGCAATTTCCCCAAAATTGTATGGTAAATCAACTCGCCATATCCCATAAAGCGAATGAGTTGGCTAGCCCGCAAGATTATGGCTTGTGGTAAAGGCCGTGGAAAATCCATAATTGGTAATCAGCTCACCAAGATGTTTACTTAGTCCATCAAGAGTTGGCTAGTCCAGAAGCAAACGGCTTTTGGTAAAGACTAATCAAATCCGTTGACAGCTGGTGGTTTGCTCAAAATCACACGGTTATCAGGTGTGTCACAGTTCTTACACCTGGCTACTCCAGAAGTGATGGCTTTTGGTAAAGAGTTTAAAATCCATCAAGTTTTCCAAAAATATTGCTAGGGACTAGCAATAGTTTAGTATGGGGGATTGATGAGTGTGTAAATACTCAACATTTTTATCGTATCTGAACTGCCAAAACATCCAAAAACACTCAGAAATGCATTAAAATACAGAAATTATACCAAAAGTGTGTTTTATATGTTTTAGATGCAAAATGTTTAAAAACAAATGAAAAACGAACAAAGTTTGCATAATTGGCAGTTTCAGTCCCTCAAGTTTCAAAAATTGACAAAACTAGTCCCTGGAAGTTTGTAATGAAAAAAAAGTCAACCCAAGGCAATTCAAAGTCAAAAATTATCAAATCAAGTCATTGGGTAAAATGTTTGAGAAAATTACACTTTTGGTCCCTCAGGTTTCTATATTGGCAAAAAAGGACCCTAAACTTTTGAAATTTACATAAATGGTCCTTGGGATTCTCAAAGCATTGCAGAATATCATAATAGGTCCTTGGGATTCACAAGCTGTCAAAAATTAGTCATTTAAAAGTCAAGTTTCAAAAATGGCAACTTTAGTCCTTACAGTTTGGAAAATTACAAAAATAGTCCCCGGAAATTTTTAAAATTGGAAATGGCATCAAAGGACCTTGTGGAAGTTTTAATATGACAAAATGGGTTTTTGTATTACTTTGGCAGGTTCAACCCTTGATAAATGAGCAAAGTACAAAATTGGTCCTTGGGATTTACTCAATATAAACCAAACGTATCCCATTGTTATTACATGAAACCTAAAACCAAATCCAACCCCTGCCCACCTTACCCTTGGCCCAAACCAAACCATCAGCCCACACCCAAAATAAATAATCACCCCGTTTTTTTTAATACTACCCTAGGTCAAACCAAATTCAACCCCAGCTTCCCTCCTTCACGTGTACCCCCCCTCCTAGCCTGCCAAAACCTGCCATAACCAAACACAATCATCACACTTCCATCCCCCCTCCTCTGCCAATACTTCACCTACACTAACTTTCCACCACAACACTACAAATGTTGCCTCCCATGCCAAGTTAAACCTGCCAAGTTGCAATACCCCCTTTTTCCCACCAAAACCCCAATTGAGGGCTGAGATGATATTAAAGAGATACTATGGATGAGCTTTGTTCAAGGAAAGCAGAAGCAGAAGTGGACAAGGGACCAATGTGAAACCCTAGTTTTAATTTTTAGTATAAATACACCTTTTGTAAGCCATTGAATGGCAGTAGAAAATTAGTAGTTAATGTAGTGTAAAAGTAGTTTTAGTTCAAAGTTTATTAAGTATTTTAGCTCTTAAACTCAGTTGTAATCTCCCTTTTTAAATTCAATAAAAAGTTAAAACTTTGTTTATGCTCAACTGCTTATTCCCTTTCAGCTTATCAATTGCCTATTTATGTGTTTTACTGCTCATATAGGGTATTTAGTATCTTTTCTGTTTATGGAATATCTCAGATAATGATGGTTTGGTAGCTTGCCCTTAACTGTCCTCAATTAGTCTTTATTGCTCATTAGTGTTAGCTTATTCTTACTGCTAATTCTGGAGTTCTTACTGCTTATTCATCCATGTAATAGCTTAATTAGTGCAGAACTTTCATTTCCCAAAGCTTTAACACTCATTTTCTTTGAATTTAACCAAACAGCCACCCTTAAGGGACTGTTTGGCATAAGGAGGTATTCTTGAGCTAAAAAGGTTTTGACCAAGTTTTTTTAATTCAACTAGCTTTACTTAAGTAATTTTAGTAGTTTATTGTTAAGGTTTCAAGTTTCTTACTCATTTTCAAGTTTCTAAGTAGTGTTCTTAATTTTTTTTTTTATATAAAACTGTTTTTCTAAAAATTGCATAGGTAGGTTTTGTTTTAAGCTTTGAAAGTTATTTTTGTCATCTCAAATTAAGTTTCAATTAGGTCCTTACAAGGGTTAAACTCCTGGACTTGACTTCCAAGTCAAAACTTACCAATTTAACCAAAACCCATAACTGCATACAGTTATACAGTTGCAGCCCAAATCCACCTTTAATCTTCATTGTTAGTTTGCTCATCTTTAAGAATCAGGACTTGGAATTTAGTTTTGAGATTATTTGGCAGTTTGACTTTATGCTAGTATTTTTATTTCATTTTTATGAATTTTTCTTGATAAGCTTTTTAAGCCTCTTAAGTTGCCCCTTGGACCTGCAGTCCCTTTTACCAGGTTGTGTGTCCCATAAGCTCAGTTTCACTAGCCCCTTGTTACCTCACCATTTAAGCTTAACTCTAGCTTTTTGGCTTTGTGAGAAGCCATTTAAGCTGGATTATAGGATTCAGGCTTATTTGGGGTTTAAGAGCTTATTTGGTGGGACCTAGCTAGGGCTGGTTTTGCTGCCATAGTGGCCTGTTTAGTTCATAGGTTTTGGAATTGTCTATTAGTTTCTTTAGCTTAGTTAATCTGTTTATTTTGTGTTGCCATTAGCTTACTAGGATTCCCCTAGTATAACCTAGTTTAGTTTTGCATTAGTTTATTCAAGCTTGCAGCATAGCTTATAGGCTTTTAAGTTCTATTTTTTTTAGTTTTAAGCAACCAGCTGCATAAGCTCTTTCAGAATCTCATTTAAGCTTTTAGTTCCTTGAAATCTGGTATGCTTAATACCTGTTAGGTAGTTGATGATATTTTAGGATTAGGAAGCTGAGCTTATTAATGTGTAGCTCGTGCAGAAGTTTATTTAAGCTCACAGTGAACCTAATATGCCCTGCTCCAGGAAATTTACCATATTTCAATAGCTCTCCATAAGCACATCTGTGGGCCCCACTCAAAGAGCTTTGGCTTTTTGGAAAGCCCACCAGCTCATCTTGCTACATCAGTACTCAATTTGTACTTTTCAGCTTATTCAATAAGCTTAAATTGCCCCTAGAGTTAGTTGCAGGCCTGTTTGGTCTGTGGCTTTTGGAAGTGCTTAACTTCTGCTTTACAGCTTTTTCTTTGTGCTTATTGGTCTATTTCAGTTTATCTCAGTACCTTGTGGCTTATTTTACGTTTGGTCTACAGTATGTAGCTTGTGAGAAGCTGTTTCAAGCTTGTTTGACCAAAAAGTCAAACTGTTAAGCTTTTCATGTCCATTTTGCTTATCAATAAGCTTCAAGAAATATCCCTTCACAAAAGTTTCCTCTTTTCAGTTGTTTAGTAGGTTTGTAAAAGAAAAATCCAAAAAACCAAATTTAATTTTTAGTGATAGCTTCTATTTAACATAATTTAGCTTTTTAATTTTTCTTTTTAAATTTTTGTCAAGTACTTATCTGTTTTTATATTTTTCTTAAATTCCTGGTATATTAAAGTATTTGTAGGATTTTTTCCAGATTTTTATCCTTTCATTTAGTATTTATTATAATTAATATTAGTTTAATAATAATTAAGTAATATTAGTTAAATAGGATTATTAATTTTTATTTAACAACAGTACTTTTTTATATTTTTCCTAGGTTTTATATGTCATAAAATAATTTTAGGAAATTTTTCATAATTTTCACTGTTCATTTTCTATTTTACTTAATTTAATTTAGTTTTAAGTAATTAATAAATAGAAATTAATTAATAATAAATAGAGAAAAAGTAAGAAAAATATATTTTTAGTTTTAAAATTACTTTTATATTATTTTAGAATTTTTAGAATTAAATTTTCATTTTTCTAGCTTAAATTCATAATTAGTGTAATTTAAATATTATTAATTAGTTATTAAATAGTAATTAATTAAATAGTGTAAAAATTATTTTTCTTTTTTCTAAAAATTTTATTTTATCATTAGGATTGTAAAAATGTAATTTTCATATTCGTAGGTATTTTATTTCACTAAAATTCGTGTTTTATTTCGTACGCTAACGTAACTTTAAATTCAGCGTACGCGTTTTTAGATTTTAAACGTTTCTAGGTTTTCTAGTTTTATGTACTTGTTAATTTAGCTTACTTAAGCTATTTTCTTTTATATTTCAGTAGTGTAATCAATCACAACTCACTCAAACCCTTATTCCTGTCCAAATTCACCCGATCACAAACCCGTTTCGATTACCATCCACACCTCGTCGGGACATAATGACCCGGGGAAGCCACTATACTTTAACGGAGATTGATTCTAGGCAGTTTGACTTGGTTGACCATTCCCTAGTCAATTAGGTTGACCGTTTGGACCCGATCACATGGGTTCAAATCCAAAAGGTATAATTGCTCGCTTAGTGTTAATACATGCATATCTCAAGTATGTTATATCATCCTATGTCGTTGGTTTTAAGTCTTTATTGTCTTCTTTGTATATTTTGACTTTTTAATAGTTACTCTTGCACCATCTTATATATTGAATCAATTATAGATGATAGTATCTGTGAAAAAAGTTATCAATGTGAATAGTTAGTTATGGGTCTGAAGGATTGTATCTATGGTAGCAACTTTATATTTAACCATGTAATTTGGATAGAAGGAACTAGGACAACGACATTCAATAGTAGCGGGAAAAAAATTCTTTTCTAGAGGTCAAACCAGTGATATATAAATCTGGAACCATTGACGGGTCATTTTGAGAATCGGCATGTCTAGGTGGTAACCACTAATGGGTCATTTTGAAAACTGGGTCTGTCGACTCATTCCACGACAATACGTTATGGTTTATTATCTTTTAGTTTCTATTTGTTTTACCTTTTGACTTTGCCCTTCGAATAATGTTTTATACGTGATATCATATCTATAATACAAAGGCAATAACATGTTTGAATAATGTTTGTCAAAATTCCATTCCCTAATCTGTTATTCATTTAAATTTTGTACTGTGAAAAGTAGAAAAAACGGCATAGCGAAATTACAAAGGCAATGAAAATGTTACAATACCATCTGCTCCATCTAATTATTTCTTTTATTTATTTATTTACATATACAGGCTCTATTCAATGGTGACCACACCCAGAAAATGGAGACACAAACTAGAGGTACATGTCCATCTATATTTATTTATGTATAGATGAAAAAAGGCAATCAATGTAAAACAAGTTAAAATGAGAAACTTTTTTCTTATTGCAGATCACCTCGCTTTGTTCAGTCGAGCTACACTAAGGCTCAATCATAGGGTCGATCAATCAAGGTGAACTGATAATCAAATTACAGGATTGCGATATATAAATGGTTGTAGTGAGAAGCATACAGTTTCAACTTGAAGATCCAACTCTATTACTAAACTTAATAGCCTCATTATCGACTTTAAAAAGGGTAATATTCATGTTTTTTAACATGCAACTATGGCCCCTTACATCCCTTTTAATAATTTGTGTGCCATTTCTTTATCCAGCTCTTTTATACCATTGGGCTCAGGGATACAAAAAAAGCAAACAGATTGGTACGTTATGGATGTACACGAGAAAGTTTCAAGAAAGCGAACGAGTTTGATTAAACTGGTGATTATCTTGCAACTGGTGATTGTGCAAAAGTTGTATTGTTTAAGATTACAGATACGAAGGATACCACTGAAGTTTTAGTTAATATCGGTGATTGGAAAATCTCTTATTTTTTGGAAGTTGAGATAATGGGACATGACACTCCGATTCCTGTTAGACTGCCTATTAAGAAAGATGTTGCAGTTATCATGTATAGAAGTGGCAACATTAGTTTACCTATGGTTTGCTTCGTTTATACTTTTTGTTTTCAAACATATCAGTATTATGTCAGTTTATGAGTGCATAATTTTTGCTCTTTATTTTTTTGATGTAGGGAGTGATGATGGCTTAATGATGTGTACTTGGCATACTTACCACCGGGTCATATTTTTGAATTGGCTGTTGAGGTAACTTCATGTATAAGTCAAAAGGTAGCAACATGGATAGTTCATAGTTTGGGTAACGTTTTAAAAATAGGTTCGAGTTGAAATGGGTTATTTTGTAGTACATGTCTCATAGACGGGGTGGGTTGACCCGCAAACACTTCTTTTTCCATTTGCAAGAGAAATTATAATTATGTGGGTGCTTGATTTTGATCACAAGAATAACATTATCAAAGTAATAGTCTAATTTTTTAGGAAGGAGACTTTGAGCAACTTTCAATTTGTGTGACCCATTTGACATGCTCGACCTCTTTACCCGTGTCTACGTAACTAACTATTTTAGTTGAACCACTTAGCCCGTATGGGATAACTCACAAGTGTGATCAACCTATTACCAAGTAAATGGGATGTTGTTGTGCAGGTTGTGATCTTTACTGACCAAAAAACTTTTCAACATTATGTAAATTTATGAGGTTTTCTACATATGTTTTACAATTGGTGATTTTCGTATTTTAAGTTTTTAACTATGTTGTAAATGTAATTTCAGGAATACATATTATATAGGGACATATATTATAGGCAGAGAAACCGTAGAAGAAGCAGGGACTGGTCTGATTGTGACAAGCCTAGAGCAAGGGATAGGGATCGCTAACGCAGAAGAAGTCACACCAGGAGTCCTATGGTAGAGAACATAGCAGGTTCGGATATGATGATGACGATAAGGTTAAAAGCTGGTCTACTAACTGGTAAATAAGTGTTTTATGTGCTCGACATGCAAGTTATATTTCTTTTCTTTTCTGTATTATTTTATGGATGACGTAAGTGACATGCGTTATAAATTAAAGTTCAGTTAGGCTGTGCACCATTATCTTGATGATTTGTTTGATGCTCATAAATCTCAATATAGATGGCAAAGACAATGCCTTTGAAATATTGGTCAGATTCTATCATGTGTGGTATAAATCTTTTTGCAGTTGATGGCACTTTTGCTGCTACGCAATACATCATCTGTACCCAATTCTTACAAAGCTAGAGATGAGGATACATTTACGTTATTAACTGTAAGTGGAAGATTGGGATTATTATAGAAATACGAGATCATTAGACATATGGTTTTATATGAGTGTTTAACTATTATATAAAGATCTAAAAAGTCACTTACTAATAAAAATTAGAATCCCCAACGAGACATTCTTGGATTTTAACTTTGTGAAAGAGACATGATTCATTTCGATTGTGCTTTTGGTTTAAATTTTGTTGTTTAGAAACAATTCTGATTTTTTTTCTCTTCCTTTTTTTTATACACTTTTAGTTTGATCAATAAAAAAAATACACCCTATTAGTAACATTTTAACACTATAATTTGTTTTCTCTTATGAGGATCTTTGTTGTGTAGGCTTCTGTCGGTGGACATCAGAATGTGTAGTTGTATTATCACGAAGGAAAAATAGGTATACGGGTTAAATGGGGCAAGTCTTTATGCTTTCTACACTTATAACATATTCTCTTTAAGTTCCCAATTTGTGTTATCTTTGTGTTAAGACCATAATGTCATAGAACCTTTAGTCCCTAGATGGATAAATGGGTGTTTGACATTGCATATTGAATTTAATTATAGAAAAATAGTTTTAACACAACACGCTACAATGTTTAAACCTTAAAGGGATAATGGATAGCAATATTGCTGCGTTACTATGACTACGGGTGTTTGTTGATGTCTGTTGAGTTTGGTGGTGTCCTATGTCGAATTTTTATGGCAGTGGGTGTTTGGCATATTGGCTTACACACATACCTCATGTGTTTTTTGTTTTGGTCTTTACGCTATCTACACTAATAAGATAGTCTCTTTAAGTTCCCAATTTGTGCTATCTTTGCATTAAGACCATAATGTAACAACATAACCTTTAGTCCCTAGATAACTAAATGGGTTTTTGGCATTGCATTTTGAATGCAATTATAGAAAATTAGTTGTAACACAACAAGCTACAATGTTTAAACTTTAAAGGGTAAATAGATAGCAATATTTATTTTGTTTTATGACTGTTGGTGTTTGTTGATGTCTGGTGAGTTTGTAGTTGTGAATTCAAAACACAGTGCGTAAGTGAATTCTATTCCTTCGGGGCTGGTGAGGATAAGGCCTGTGCCTGACCCATCCACGCACGAGGATCCGTCCGTGAATAGAACCCAAGGTTCTTGTAGTTCTACCTCGCTTTTTGAAGGTGGAGTGTCAGTATCTGGTTTCTCAATAATGAAGTCGGCTAACATCTAACCCTTAATCGCAGTGCGTGGTCTATAAGAGATGTTATGCTCGCTCAATAACACACTCCATTTTTGTAGCCGCCCCGATGCATCGGGTTTAGAGATAACTTGTTTGATAGGCTGGTCGGTAATCACTGCTATTAGGTGTGCTTGAAAGTATCTGCGCAGTCTTTTAGCTGCGAATACTAAAGCTAGGACCAGCTTTTCCATAGCGGTATAGTTAGTCTCTGTCTTCTTGAGTGCTTTGCTTACAAATATACTGGTGTTTGAACGGAGTTCCAATCTGTCAATAGCACATCGCTGACTGCTCCAAGAGTTGCGGACAAGTACATGATCAATTCTTCCCGTAGTCGGGGTGCGACAAGTTTGGGAAGTGCTGCTATATGTTGCTTGAGCTGTTGAAAAGCTTCTTCTGCTTTGACAATCCAACGAAAATCTCCCTTTTTTCTACACTTCGTGAGTGTTTTAAAGAGAGGGAATGACTTATCTGCTGATTTGGACAAGAATCGATTTAGCCCAGCTAATTTTCCATTTAATGACTGGACTTCTTTCAGTGTGCGTGGTAAAGGGATTTGGATGAAAGCTTTTGTCTTTTCTGGGCAGGGCTTAATGCCATCAGGCTCTATCAAATATTCGAGAAACATGCCTTCTGTAGCGGCAAAGGTGCACTTCTTGAGATTTAACTTCATGTTGATCCTTCCCAGTGTTTTGAATGTTTCCTCAATGTCACACACCAATTCTTTTTCTGTATGACTCTTTATGACAAGATCATCTACATAAACCTCCAGGTTGCGACCTACTTGCTTCTCAAACGCATTTTCCACCAACCGTTGGTATGTTGCTCCCGCATTCTTTAGGCCAAAGGGCATTTTTGTGTAACAGTAGACCCCTTGACTTGTGTGGAAGGCTGTTTTCTCTTCGTCTTCCTCAGCCATATGAATTTGGTGGTACCCTTTGTATTCGTCTAGGAAGCATTTAAAGGGGTATCCGCACAAGGATTCTACCTTCCAGTCTATCTCTGGTAGCGGGTAATAGTCCTGTAGACATGCTTTGTTAAGGTCAGTGAAATCCACGCACATTCTCCAGCTGCCATCGCTCTTCTTTACCATCACTGGATTAGAAAGCCAGTCATGGTAATAGACCTCCCGCATGATGCCTACGTCTACAAGCTTATGTACTTCCTCTAGAATGGCTTTTGCGCGATCTGGAGCCTGGTCGCGCTTTTTCTGCCGTATTGAAGGATATCTGATGCATGTGAATTGCACCAGGCTTTACCTCTTGACGGATATCGAGAAGCTTACAAACCCCAGCAGGCAGTGTACTTGATCGTTGTAGTATAGTATAGTGACAAGTACCGGGGGATTGATCGTTCAACTCAGGAATAGTGTCTCTAGGATTAGAAAACCTAAAAATTAAGTCTAGAGGTGAGCGATGATTCTTTTTTGTATTTTTTTAAAAGCAATTAAAATCTTGGGTTTTTGAAAGAGTGGGCGGAATTAGTTGCTAGTCAACTAACCCAATAACTAAGATGCAATCAAAATAAAATAACAAAAAATGAAAATAAAACTAATTAAACTAGTGGTGTGAACAATAATAGGGAAAATTGTGTTTACTTAGATTTCATTACTCTCTAGATATCTTTTACAGGTTGATAGTTTGTTACAATTGCGTGAATGACGGGTTATTTTCCTTAATACCATTCGTGGGGTGGCGTACGTACTTCCCCAACTCTATAAGCTCCTACTTCACTCCTATGTCGAGCCTACAAGAAGCTCCTAACATGGGATCATTAGAATTCGCTCATGCATTAAATACAACCATAAAAACCTAGTACGCATTGGTTCATGTTTCTTAAGACGTTCAAGCATGTTACCCTATGGAAGTCTGCCAGTTTTCTTAAGCCTAACATCGAAATCATTCATCCTTAACAACTATAAACAAGCAATCAACCCATAATCAACATCTAGGTTTCACTACATCTAAGCAAACACACAAGAGATCTAGCCTAGCATGTTAAAATCAAGACAAGCGTAAGATATATTCAAACAACAGATAGACATATTGAATGAATTGAAAGGATACTTATCTTAATTGAACATGAAAGGTTTCAAAGGGTAAAAACCCATGAAAGAACAGTAAAAATCGTGCTAGGGTTTCTCCAAGTTATCCCTCTTATTGTCCTCTCTTTATGAATGAAAATTGCAAAACTATATATAGATTTTCCATCGTGACGGCGTCAAGAAGAAATGTCTGACGCCGTCAACTCGCCGCCCATAGTAATATCGGATTGCCTAGATCCAGATCTGACATCGTCAAGTGCAAAATTTCTCTGGGCCGTCACATGCAATGGGACCATGACGGCCTATGGTGACGCCGTCATGCCCTTAGTGTAAAACTCTCTGGACCGTCACGGACTCTATTCACTTCACCTCTTGTTTTACTCTTGACTTCGTCATGTAGAACCTTGTGACGCCGTCAGGTACTGTTCCCAGCAAGGAAAATTAAGACTTTGCCGTTTTCTTCACTTTTATGCTCCAAAAATGTCCAAAATGCTTCCTTTTCCAGAATTCACTCCAAAAGTACCTAAAATCACAAACGATTTAGGGCAATATTTTATCAAATAAATTCAATTCCGGGCTTAAATAATTCCCTAAAAACGGATCATTTTTCGCCTCATCATATACCCTTACACTTGAGATTTGCTTGTCCTCAAGCAAATGCGCTTTTATTCTAATCAAAATACAAGTTAGGGGTCATTTAACACTAATATAAAAGTAACTACAACAAATAATCGTTCCACTAAAGACCAAAGACAAGCACGGAGGTCATACACTAGCACCTCACAAATAGTGTTTAGATACTCACATCTCTCGGGTGTAATAAAGTATATATCACAATATGGAAATGGAAAATATCTCTCACTACCTGTCATAGCAAAATAGATTACCATAGGCTTGGGAAAGGATCAAACCTCCACCACATGGCGTAAGCACCTAGGATAAACTATCAAAGAGGTCATTTAAAGGGTTATAACGTTAGGTGTAGGGATATGGAATACACAGTTTTGTTGGATATAGGCAATCTTTACTGGTGGCGAGTAAATAATCTTGGTTAATTACATGTACAATATGGCGTTGCTAAGCAAAGACTAGACTCGACTTAAGCTAATAAATCAAAAATAACAAAAACATAAAATAAACATAGAATGAAATGGGATGGTAGTCCATATTATTTCTCTCTCTCTCTCTCTCTCTCTCTCTCTCTCTCTCTCTCTCTCTCTCTCTCTCTTTTTCTCTCTTTTCTTTTTCTATTTTTTTTTTCTTTTTCTTAATTTTTCAACCTTAGGGCAGACACCGGGTTCAATTCTATACTACTGGTTGTTACTAAGGTGACGCCGGTATTGAAGATAAAGCCGTCATGGACCCAGTGACGCAATGCACTAAACCTTCTAGCCACTCAAGTTCTCTTGAAAGAGCTTGTTTCATTCTCACGGGGAACCGGTGTAATCTATCGACTTATCTCTTAGAGATGGTTGATATTGAAGCAGGAGACCCCTCCCTAGTCTCCGCATAGGAAACCTAATTGTGCACTTTTCGAGTCTAGAGCCATGAGATACATCAAAGATCTCTTAGGAACACTTAGTATTTCTGCAACTGGTGTTCTACATCAATGCTTAGCAATCTGCCGAGAACGTTTATAAGAGAATTTACATAAGTATTTCGCAATGATTGAACGGAAATCCTGCCAGGGTCAACATCAAACAGCCCTGACAGCAGGTAACTTCGGTAACTCCTTGTGGGTTACGCTCAGTGTTTGCAGTGGTTTCTTAGCGGTCTACAGTCGTGGAGTGATCCCCAGCGACTCACCCAGTCATTGAGCTACTTAGTAGGTCTTGTAAGCTCCTTCGAGGGTATCTGACATGGGAACGGCCTTGATAAGGGTTAGAATGAGTTTTCACACTATGCTATTGATGATCTCTAATTCCTTATCTGTAAGTACCGGATGTTTTATTTCTAACTGTTTACCTGCAAGGACACATCATATCCATGGCAACGGATTCCACATGCTCATACATGCATCTTGAAGTTATCAAAAGCTCCCTCAAAGATCAAAGCAACACAAAGTTCAAAGAAAGATTCTCCGTCTAAAAGAAGAATCTACAAAGTATAAAGACTAAAGATCAAAAGTGTAAGAACGGGAACTACGTGCATGTATAAGTCAAAGTTCAAAGATGTATGAGCATGTTGGAATGGAGGACTACTGATGAATGCTCAAACACTCATCATTTTTGGTCAAATCTGAACTGCAAAACATACAAAAACACTCAAAAAGGCATCAAAATACTGGAAATATTTTAAAATTGTGTTTTATATGTTTTAGATGCAAAATGAGTAAAAACAGATGAAAAACGTACAAAGTTTGCAAAACTGGCAGTTTCAGTCCCCCAACTTTCATAAAATGTCAAAACTAGTCCTTGGTCATTCAACATATGGAAAATTATCACCAAAGGTCCTTTTAAAATCATATGTTGTCATATTTAGTCCTTTGGTGATAAATCTTAAAAGTTTTGGAAATTTACAATTTTAGTCCCTGGAGTTTCAAACTTTGGCAGGATTGGTCCCTGGTGGGATATTTTTGAAAGAAAAATCATTTTGGGTCCTTGGGAAATCACAAGTTGGCAAATATGGTCCTTGGGTAAAATGTTTGGAGAAATTATAGTTTTGGTCCCTATACTTTCAAATTTAACATAAAAGGTCCCTGGGATTTCAATTATTGGAAATTACAAATTATGGTCCTTTGATTATTGGTACTTGGCAGGAATTACCCTCATGATAATATTGGGGAATTACATTTTTAGTCCTTGGGATTTTCAGCATTTGCAACATTGGTCCTTGTGTATTACTATCTAACCAAATGGACCCTTGATTAATTAAATACCTAAAACCAAAAGCCTGATCCAAATAAACACCCTAAGCCCATCCCTTGCCCAAAACCCCTACCCCTTTTGATATATTGCCCCGGTCAACAACCCTGGTCAAACACCAGCCATCACCACTGTTCACCCATCCTCCTCACCCCATTTCCCGCTTCACTGTCTCCCCTCTCCGCTCCATATTTTCTCACCAACCCTCCTCCTCAATTAATACTCTCACCAATACTCCCTCCCCCTCATTAATACCCAACCTAACCCACTAAAAAACCTGCCAAATAACTTTTCCCACCAAATCCCATTTAAACGGTTGTGATCAATTCAAGCTATCCAATGGCTAAGAAAGGAAGTGGGAAAGTCAGAAGAAGTCCACAGGGCTTATATAACTGAAGAAAAATGAAGAGAGAGGCATTAGATAGCACTAATATAGTTGTAGAGTAGGGTAGTTTGTAACTTAGCTTAACTCTCCTTCATTATTGTAATTTTTAGCTATTAAGCTTTGTATTAATCATCCTTAGTGCATTTAAAACTCAATTCAGATGTTAAATTAAAGTTTCAGATTCTAATATCTAATTTGTATTTTTCAAGTGAATTTTCATTTTCTTGTTCAAAAATTATAAGCTGTTGTTTCTAATTTGTTTAAGCTCATTTAGCTTATTTGTAAGCTTCCTCAAGCTTTTGAGCAATTAAAATAAGTTTAGTTTGAAAAATCCAAAAATACAAAAAAAAAAAATTCATAAAAAAATAGGTGAAAAATAAAAAAACAGAAGATAAGAAGAAAGAGGCAAGAAGATTGATGCATTTTGGAATTTCATGGTATTAGTTGCCTAATGGGAGGATATAGGTGGTAATATGATCCTTGGTACCTCAATTTTTCAGTATTAGAAGCTTTTGTAAGTCCTTTATTACCTTTTTAGTGTAATACTGTAGCTCAACTTATTTGTTGATTGTTCCTGGACTTTTATGCTTATTAGGTATACTTGAGTTAAGTTTATGATTGGTATTGTCTGTTTACACACTAGGATTTATGGTTGCTCTTTTGTTCATTTAACTGTTAAAGTAGCTTGAAATTAGTTCTAGGAGTGTTGTTATAATCAGTGGTTTATCCTTGTCAACTTAAGCTTATTTTATCATTTGACAACATTGGGAGTTGGATTTGAGGCTTAAATCAGTGAAGTGCTTTGAAAAGATCCATTTTCAGTTTTATTAGGAGTGTTTGGTTTAGTGTAGATTTGCTAGTTCTTGTTGATTTCATGTTTGCTTTTCTGCATAGGGAACTCATCTAGGTTATATTAGAGTAGCATAGTCCATAAAACTTGCATCTCAAACACAAAAAGTCAAACTAACCTTTGATTTGCTCATACTTGTTCATTGTTGGTGTTTTCAGTTGCACAATCATCACTTTGTGTGTATTAGTTGTCTTATTAGCTTAAATTCATCTTATTATAACTTATTATTACTTATTCAGTCTTTAGGAATCAATATAATCTCATTTTAGTCAAACTTTTAGTGTAATTTGAAAAGTCAAAAGTTTTCCTTTGTTAGAAAAACCAAATATGGCATGATTTGTTTAGAAATTTGTATAATGTTTTAGGACTTGAAACTTGTTTCTGTTTGTTGTCCCCCATCTAAGCTTGAAAGTCCTACCTTTGTTATATTTTTGGTAATTTTTGTGTGGGCCCCAGCTAGCTTCAAACACACCTGCAGGGGAAGGATCTCCCCTGCACACTACCACTGCAGTTCACACCACCATCTTTGGTGGTAGTTTTTGGCCACCACAGTGGGTCCCACAGGCCTAAATTGGTCTCTTTCAACCCCCCTCCTGGCAACCTTCTAAATTTGACAAAGAGTTTGACCTTAGACCTTGTGGACCCCACCTGAATTCATCCCAAAACTCTGTCCCACTTTCAGTTTAGAAACAAGATAATCAAGTGCTTATTCTAGCTTCCTGGCTTATTCATGTAGCTTATTTGATTGAATCTTGCTTAATCATGTCCAAAAAGCTCTTTTGAACCAAGTTCCACCCTTGTGGACCCCACATAAGCTAACTTGAGCTTATTCTCTTATTTGGTCAACTAAAGTCAAACTGTGGTACAAATAAGCATCCACAGTGCTTATCTTTCAATTCCAAAAAAATTGTTTTTGTAAAAGTTTCATGTTTTAAGTATTTTAAGAGTTTTGTAAAAGAAAATCCAGAAAATTCAAGTTTTAATATAAGTGATAGTTTCTATTTAATTTGATTTATCTTTCTAATTTTCATTTTTAGATTTTCGTTAAGCACTTAGCATTTTAGGATTTTTCTTAAATTCCTTTTATGTTAAAGTATTTTCAGGAATTTTTCTAGATTTTAATTTTGTCATTTAGTATTAATTAGATTTAATATTAGTTTTATTAATAATTAATTAATAATTAAATATTAAAAAGCAAAATTAGTTTTTATAAAGTAAACCCTATTTTTTATATTTTTCCTCGCTTTTAAAAGTTATAAAATAATTTTGGAATTTTCTTATAATTTCTACTGTTCATTTTCTAGTTTTTATAATTTATTTAGTTTAATTAGAAATTAAATAATATTTAATATAATAATTAGTAAAATAGTGTAAAAACTTATAAAATGAACTTTTTATAATTTTTTAGGATTCCTGTAATGGTTAATTAGTTTTATAAAATTTTTCTTAATTTTCTAAGTCTTTTTAGTATTTTTAATAATTTTAATTAGTTTAATTAGGTAATTAATATTTAATTAGTAATTAATTAATATAAAAACCACAAAAAGACAAAAAGACATATTTTACGTTTTAAATTTTTTTTAGTTATTTTATAATTTTAGAAATTTAATTTTCATTTTTCTGGTATTAAATTAATATTATATTGTATTTAAGTATTTTAAATATTAATAATTAGAATTAAATAGCATTTAATTAATATTAAATAAGTAATTAGTGTAAAAATTTATTTTCTTTTTCTAAAAATTTTCTTTTATCTTTTAGTTTGTAAAAAAGTCATTTTCACCCCCTGTGGGTGATGAGGTGAAAAATGAACCGTTTTTAGGGGGTCATTTAAGCCCGGAATTTAATTTATTTGATCAAATATTGCCCTAAATCGTTCCTTTTGTGATTTTAGGTACTTTGGGAGAGAAATCTGGAAAAGGAAGCAATTCGGACATTTTTGGAGCATAAAAGTGAAGAAAACGCCAAAGTCTTAATTTTCCTTGCTGGGAACAGTAGGTGACGGCGTCAAGAAGAAAATCTTGACGGCGTCAAGAGTAATTTCCATGACGGCCCAGTATATATTTGACGGCGTCACAAGGTAGGGCTTCAAGAGGAAAATGCATGACGGCCTGGAAACACATAACACTTGACGACGTCAGTTCTGGATCAAGGCAGTCCGAGGAGTATTTTGGCGGCGAGATGACGGCGTCACAAATTTGTTCTTGACGCCGTCAGACCCTATTTCCTATATATAGTTTTCTAATTTTCACATTAAAAAGAGAGAAGTTTTCGAGAAACCCTAAGTACGAACTTGGCACGAATTTTACAGGTTTTTCAAGGGTTCTTAGCCCTTGATACCTTTCATGTGTAATTGAGATAAGTATTCTTTTAATTCAATCAATATGTCTATGTGTTGGTTGTCTATATCTTGTTCTTGTCTTAATTCCATCATGCTAGGCTAGATCTATCTTGTGTTTGCTTGGATCTAATGAAACCTAGATGTTAATTATGTGTTGATTACTTGTTTATGGTTGTATTGGATGAATGATTTCGATGTTAGGCTTAAGAAAACTGGCAGATCTCCAATTGGTAACATGCTTGAACGTCTTAGGAAACATGAACTGACGTGCACTAGGTTTTATTGATTGTATTTAATGCAAGAGTAAATTCTAATGATCCCATGTTAGGAGCTTCTTAGCCGGGTCGACATAGGAGTGAAGTAGGCACTCATAGGATTGGGGAATTAAGTGCGCCACCCCATGTATGGTATTAAGGAATACAATTCGTCATCCACGCAACTATAACAAGTAATTAACGTGTAAAAGATATCTAGGGAGTAGTGAAATCTAAGTAAACACAACTTCTCCACTTATTGCTCACAACCTTAGTATAATTTAGTTTATTTTTATTTTTAGTATTTTATTTTGATTGCATCTTTAGTAATTGGGTTAGTTGACTAGCAACTAATTCCGCCCAAATCCTTCAAACCCGAGATTTTTACTTGTTTTCTAAAAAAATATAAAAATACAAAAATAATCATCTCTCATCTTTAGAACTAGTATTTAGGTTTTCTAATCCTAGCGACACTATTCTTAGCTGAACGATCAATCCCTCGGTACTTGTCACTATACTATACTACAACGATCATGTACACTGCATGGTGGGGGTTGTAAGCTTCTCAAGATCTCTTGAGAGGTAAAGCCTGGTGCGATTCCCACGTATCAAGTTTTTGGTGCCGCAGCCTGGGGAATAGTTATTGTCTAGGTTAGAATTTCTTTTTATTAGGTCTACTTGCTAGATTCCTTTCTAGTAAGATTTATTTTTATTTTTAGGTTTTCTTTAGTCTATCTTACTTCTTTGTGTTTTTGTTTGTAACTCTTCACCACCCGGCATCATGGACGATGGGAACATCCTTGAACCCGTCATCCCACCACAACAAAACCCACCACTAGAACCCCTTAGGCCCCGAACCTTAGGAGAATATTCCCAACCTAGCCACCAAGGCTACCAAAATACCATTGAGCTCACCGAAGCCAATGTGACTCCCTTGCGATCCGACACCATCCGGTTGGTGCAAAGCGGATGTGCATTCCATGGACTTCGTTCCGAAGATCCAAACCAACATCTTAAGGACTTCCTTAAAATCGTAGATTCCATAGACCTAGATGTTGCAACTAGAGAGACTACCCGATTACGTCTATTCCAATTCTCTCTACGGGATTAAGCTAGTCAATGGCTTGAGCGTTTACCCGCGGGATCCATCACCACATGGGATGATCTCACCACTCGTTTCCTTGCTCAATTTTTCCCACCGGGAAGAACTACTAAGCTTAGAAATGACATCTTGATGTTCCAACAACGTCAAAATGAATCTTTTTATGAAGCATGGACTCGTTTCAAGGACTTACTCCAAAAAGTCCCTCATCATGGCATAGATCTTTGGCTCCAAGTCCAAATCTTTTATGACCATATCGATCTCTCCACGAGGCGAGCCATTGACCAATCGGCCGGTGGTAAGCTACGTGATCTAAGTGCGGAACAATCATGGGAACTCATAGAAGATCTTGCTCTCTATGACAATGAAAGTTGGAATGATCCCCGTGATTTGAACAAAACGGTCAAGGCAATATCTTTGCCTTCGAACAATTCTAGCACTCCCGACCGTAGGATCATGGAACTTGAGGACCAAGTCAAGTTTCTCATGAAATCTTACGAAGCTCCTAAACCTTCAAGCCAAGTGAACAAAATCACTTCTTCATGCGAATTATGTAGTGGTCTCCACGACACTCGTGATTGTGTGGAACTCCCCGGAACAGCTTTTGCGGACTACGCATCCACGCGTACCGACAAAGCGGTAGATAAGTGGTACACTTTCAAGCCCGAGCCCAACCCTTACGGTGATTCATACAACCCCTCTTGGAAAAATCACCCAAACCTTAGGTGGAAACAAAATCAACCCAATTCTTCTAATCCGCCTAATCGTTACCAACCAAACGGTCCACCCTCCAACCGTACTTTCAACAACAATCCTTCTAACAACTATGGTAGTACCAACAATCTTGAAGGATTGATGTCTAAGTTCATGGCATCTCAAGAAGCTCGCATAGCTAGGTTCGAAACCGAATTCAACCAACAACAAACGGAGATGACCAACAAGATTGACAACTTGTTGAAGGCCCTCAACAACCAAGCGTTAGCTACACCTAGGAAGGACACTAGGGACACCAATAACGGAATCCAAATTAAGGACCCCTCATCATCCAAACATGTCCACTTTGTCAATGTTGTCACCATTAAGCCAATAGATAAGGAGATAGAAGAGAGTGACAAGGATGAAGTTAGAGTAGAAGCCGAGACTAAGGATGAGAGTAGGGAAGTTGAGGTTAAAAAGGAAGAGGAATTAGAGGAAGTAGAGCCTGAAGAGAAGTACTTTGATAAGTTGCCCACCAAGGAAGAACGGGAATACCACAAGGATTTATTCGATAGTCCCGAGAGACCATATATCCTTGGTACACCCCTTATCAAAATGGGAGACCCCTCTAACATTAACATACCATGCAATATCGGGCACATGCATATATGGAAAGCTTACATTGATCTTAGATCTCCCGTAAACATCATGACTAGGACTTATTACAATTGGGTGATGAAGAAACAACTTGATTTTAGGATGATGCCCAATACGAATCTGATAAGTAATTTTGGAGGAAGAGTAAAGGGATTACATGTGATTATAGGGAATCTCACTTATGAGATCGATTTTATGATAGTAGAAGACACTCGTCCGGTGATAGATGCTTGCCTAAGCCAAATAATATTTGGAAAACCATTTGTTGAGGCCACTAGGATGAGTTATGATCCGACTTTAGGGATAGTTAGATTCAAGGAAGAGAATGATGAGGTTGCCTATCAAATGCCCTACAAGATTGAGCAATACCGCCTTCTCTCTAATTTCGAAAAGGAACACAAGCAAGCAGCTTATTATAGGAATGAGGAGGATAGACGTAGAGGAGTAGAGTATGTAAAGAATAGGATGCTTGGTTTTTACAAAGAATGCTTGCAACTAGGTCAGGAATACAAAACTGGTTTAGAAGACGACCTAGAGAGTGGAACCAACGATGAGGTTACGTAGTAACCCATGACCTTGAGTCTAGCTACAAGACTTGTAAATAAAGAAAAGCGATTCTTGGGAGGCAACCCATGTTTTGTGTGATTTTATTTTTGTTTGTTTGTTATTTGCTTCCGTATGCATGCTTTATTTTTATTGTTGGTTGATCATGTTTCTCAATTAAATAGTGGAAATACTTTACTTTGTTGTTTTGGCCTAGTCTTAACTCCACCTAAAAGTATTTTTGCAAAAGATAAGTGTAAGGGGAAACCCCAAATATGTTTTTAAGAAACAAATTGATCATGATTCTCCACAATATTAAATGAACATGTATATTCGTATTTGTTAGAGTCAAATGCTTGTATTGAGTCATAATGAAGTTTTGCAGGATTTTCCAGGAAGTAGGACCAAGTTTTTCCAGAAATTTTTCGGAAACTTAACATAAGAATTTCTGCAGGTCACTTCTGACGGCGTCATGAGTTTACTCTTGACGGCGTCACGTGTAAAAATCTGGAAATTTTACCGGTTTTGTTTTTCTAACGGAGTCTTATGGTTTTTGTGAATTATTAAGTTTTATAGTCTCCAGGAGATCTGCAAACTTCATTCCACAAGCATTATATCTTATTTTGTTTTCTAGGATTTAGTAACTTATATAGGATGCCGCCGATTTTACGCGAGGTTGTCTTGTTTGTTTTCTCAGGATTTACAGGTTATGTATGACAAGAAGATGATTTATATTCTGGAAGGGAAGCTTTGATTGTTCATTTTCTTGGAGGAAGATTTAACCTGACCACCTTATTATCCATACCGAGCGAATCAGGGGAGTATTTGATTTCATTCTTTTTACTTATTTCACTTTTATATTCTTTACTTGAACATTGGGGACAATGTTCATCTTAAGTGTAAGGGGAGGGTAAAAAGATGATACCTTACATATGCACTTTCGCTTAAGTTTGTTTTGTTTGATGGTAGATGTGTAATAAAACTATGAGAAATACTTGTTAGTGTAATTTTAGCGCCAAATTTAAAATTTTTTACAACATTTAGGAGTGAAACTTTAGCCATAGCAAGCGTCTCATGGATAGGAGATTGTATGACTAGCACAGAAAAATTTTCCACCTAAATATGTGAGGTTCGCCTTTAGATTTGATAAGAAAAGCATTTACTATTAGTGCTTATGAGTGTACCGGTAGCATTTAGATTCTAGAACTTGCGTTAGTGATGCATCCCGAGACCGCTAGTGAGACTACATTCGTGTGGTAGGATTTACTACATGATAAGAGGCATTAGGATAACCCTTGTGTTAAACCCGTATCATGATTACTTGACCATTTAAGTCATATTACTTGGCTAGTTAAGTCAACTAATTTTTCCCACACCCTTAGCGTTGTACTCATTTTTAGTACACGAAACCCCTAGTACACCCCTCCGAGCCTATCTTTTCGTTTCTAACTTTAAGCATTTTACTTAAAGGAAGAATTTGTTACACCCCACTTAAATGTACACCCAAATCGCCTTAGCCTTCCGTGTATGCGCTCATTTTTAGTGCATTATTGTTATTTGTTAAACCCTAAGTTAACTATCTAATTGATTACATGGTTGCTAAGTCGAGTCATATCCTTGTACATATTGTTTTGGGACGATTGGGACTCATGGGTAAAGTACTTATTTATGGAGTAATGGGGAAGAACATCATTTATTACCCCCGTATGTGCGTTAATCTTAAAAGTGCTCCACGTGTTTTAATTTTCTTAATTCGAGTCAATAGATTAGTTTATTGTAAAGTATGTAAAAATTCAAGTGTAAGGGGAATGTTCATTCCCTATGATATATTATTTTGGATGGTAGGGTAAGAGTGTATGAAATAAAAATATAGAAAAATCAAAAAAAGGAAAAAAAAAATAGAAAAAGAAAAGAGAAAAAACATACGGACTACCATCCCGTTTCATTCTATGTTTATTTTATGTTTTGTTATTTTTCATTTATTAGCTTAAGTCGAGTCGAGTCTTGGCTTAGCAAAGCCACATTGTACATGTAATTAACCAAGATTGTTAACTCCCCACCAGTAAAACTTCCTTTATCCAACAAAACCGTGTATTTCATATCCCTACACCTAACGTTACAACCCTTTAAAAGACCTCTTTGATAGTTTATCCTAGGTGCTTACGCCATGTGGTGGAGGTTTGATCCTTTCCCAAGCCTATGGTAATCTATTTTGCTATGACAGGTAGTGAAAGATATCTTCCGTTTCCATATTGTAATTTATACTTTATTACACCCGAGAGATGTGAGTATCTAAACACTATTTGTGAGGTACTTGTGTATGACCTCCGTGCTTGTCTATTGGTCTTTAGTGGAACGATTATTTATTGTAATTACTTTTATATTAGGGTTAAATGACCCCTAACTTGTATTTTGAGTAGAATAAAAGCGCATTTGCTTGAGGACAAGCAAATCTCAAGTGTAAGGGTATACGATGAGGCGAAAAATGAACCGTTTTTAGGGGGTCATTTAAGCCCGGAATTGAATTTATTTGATCAAATATTGCCCTAAATCGTTCCTTTTGTGATTTTAGGTACTTTGGGAGAGAAATCTGGAAAAGGAAGCAATTCGGACATTTTTGGAGCATAAAAGTGAAGAAAATGCCAAAGTCTTAATTTTCCTTGCTGGGAACAGTAGGTGACGGCGTCAAGAAGAAAATCTTGACGGCGTCAAGAGTAATTTCCATGATGGCCCAGTACATATTTGACAGCGTCACAAGGTAGGGCGTCAAGAGGAAAATGCATGACGGCCTGGAAACACATAACACTTGACGGCGTCAGATCTAGATCAAGGCAGTCCGAGGAGTATTTTGGCGGCGAGATGACGGCGTCACAAATTTGTTCTTGATACCGTTAGACCCTATTTCCTATATATAGTTTTCTAATTTTCACATTAAAAAGAGAGAAGTTTTCGAGAAACCCTAAGTACGAACTTGGCACGAATTTTATAGGTTTTTCAAGGGTTCTTAGCCCTTGATACCTTTCATGTGTAATTGAGATAAGTATTCTTTTAATTCAATCAATATGTCTATGTGTTGGTTGTCTATATCTTGTTCTTGTCTTAATTCCATCATGCTAGGCTAGATCTATCTTGTGTTTGCTTGGATCTAATGAAACCTAGATGTTAATTATGTGTTGATTACTTGTTTATGGTTGTATTGGATGAATGATTTCGATGTTAGGCTTAAGAAAACTGGCAGATCTCCAATTGGTAACATGCTTGAACGTCTTAGGAAACATGAACTGATGTGAACTAGGTTTTATTGATTGTATTTAATGCATGAGTAAATTCTAATGATCCCATGTTAGGAGCTTCTTAGCCGGCTCGACATAGGAGTGAAGTAGGCACTCATAGGATTGGGGAATTAAGTGCGCTACCCCATGAATGGTATTAAGGAATACAATCCGTCATCCACGCAACTATAACAAGTAATTAACGTGTAAAAGATATCTAGGGAGTAGTGAAATCTAAGTAAACACAACTTCTCCACTTATTGCTCACAACCTTAGTATAATTTAGTTTATTTTCATTTTTAGTATTTTATTTTGATTGCATCTTTAGTAATTGGGTTAGTTGACTAGCAACTAATTCCGCCCAAATCCTTCAAACCCAAGATTTTTACTTGTTTTCTAAAAAAATATAAAAATACAAAAATAATCATCTCTCATCTTTAGAACTAGTATTTAGGTTTTCTAATCCTAGCGACACTATTCCTAGCTGAACGATCAATCCTCCGGTACTTGTCACTATACTATACTACAACGATCAGGTACACTGCCTGGTGGGGGTTGTAAGCTTCTCAAGATCCCTTGAGAGGTAAAGCCTGGTGCGATTCCCACGTATCAGTGGGTTTTCAGATTTCAGATTTTACTTTTTATTTCGTACGTTTACGTTATTTTAAATGTAAACGTACATGTTTTAGGTTTTAAACGTTTCTGGTTTTTCCAACTTTCCAGTCTTGTTCATATAGCTTATTTAAGCTATTTCCTTGTAGATTCCTTAGTTCAAATCAATCACAAACCCTTTCTTCTCCTAATTCACCCGATCACAAGCTCGTTTAATAACAATTCACACCTCGTTGGGACATAACGACCCGGGGAAACCACTATATTCCGTGGAGCATTGAGCCTAAGGAGTTTGACTATATTGACCAGATCAGTGGTTGACTTTAGTTGACTGCTTTTGCCTCAATCAAAATTTGGCGCCGCTGCCGGGGAGGTGGTGCGCGTATTTTAAACGGTTTTTCTGATTAGTGATTTTGGAATTCATTCCATTGTACATTTATCCATCCTTGTTCATATTCTCTTCTTATTTTCATATAAAAACAAAAAAGTTCACGAAAACATTTTAAAATCAGTTTTCAACGAACACAAAAAACCCAAAAAAGATTTTCCTTCTTATTTGTATATAAAATGTATTTCCAAAAAACCAAAAATATTCATCTTTACCCTCCTACCCTTTTGATTCTTCATTCCTTACCCTCCCAAACCTTTTGATTCTTTCTATGTCTCATCCACACCTTCTGATTTGCCAGTGGTGTGGTAGTTCTTATAATGGTGGTAATTGCCCCAGTTGTAGCATGGTAGAGTCAGGAAACGGGCCTGTCTATAACCAAGATCCCTATTCTTACCATGACACGACTGATTTATTCCATCAGCTACCACACCATGAGACTCAGCAGTTTTACTGTTGTGAGTACTGTGGTGGTTCACACTACAGCTCTGATTGTCAATCGGGAAACACGCTTGTCTATGAGCAGTTTCCTGATAACAATTATGACTCTAGCACATACAACCCACAGCCACATCAGTTTTACTGTTGTGATTACTGTGGAGGTCCACACTCTAGCTCGGATTGTCAAACAAGGAATCCATTTCCTTGTAACAATTACGACTATTCGTTTTCAGACCCACCTCCACAGTACCAAATGATCCAAGCAACTCCTCATGATACTGAGCAAGACCTTTTACTAAAGGCTCTTGATATATTGAAAGAACTTAAGGAGGAGTTGGTTACTACATCGTTTCGAGACTCTCGTGAGAAATCTATGGCAGAATTACTTGCTGAAGAACGAGATGCTAGAAATGAATTGAGCATGGAAGAATTGCTAGTCTTAGAACTAGCAGCTATAACATGTGCCAAATTTCGTAAAGCTGCTCTTCTAGACTGTGATGATGATAGTGATAATGAAGACACCCTTGATATCCTTCAATTTTATAAGGGTTCGTCAGATTCATCATTTGTGATTCCTCCCATTGAAAAACAGGGAGAAAATAATGAGACGGAGAAATTACTAGCAGAAGATCAAATGGAACTCGTACAATCCATGAATGCTAGCTCCTCTCCACTCCCTCAGTCTGTTGTTATCACACCCGAAGTTCACACTCACTCTCTGAACATGGGGGATGAGCATCTTAGCACTGTTCCTGATAAGGAATCGGACGAATTCATAAAGTCTAGTGTTGAGATCCTTGTCCTAATCCTGAGAGAGTCACAGGGAACTTTGGATCATATGTGTGATTTAATTTTCCCTCTTGAGTGTTCAAATGATCATTTTGAGACTTTCTTAGATTTTAATGATGATTGTACATCTCATGGAGACATTGAGTATATTGAGGCATCACTCTCACAGTCTGATGCCGATCCTCTTCTTTAGGAGTTCGCCGATAAACTTACTCACATCAATCCACTTTCATTGGAAAGTGATGATGGTCTCCTCGATTTCGAAGCCGATCTGGGAGAAATTGAAAATCTCCTATATCATGATCCACCACTCACTTCTTATCCAAACAGTCCAATAGAGAATAATAATCACTTTGTTCCTGAAGCATTCAATACTACTCTCACCAATCCTATATTTGAATTCGAATATGAATTCACTTTGATTTCTGATAATCCAATCTTTGGTATTCGGAATGAGGATTGTGATGAGTCTATTCCGGAACATGAGTTCACAGATTCAAATCTTGTGAATGATTCTCTTCATGAGGAGTTCTCCGGTGAACTCACTCATCATATCATGACTCCTCCGGAGTTTGATAGCCCGGGTGGAGATGCACTCAATCATGATAATTTGCAAATTCCCACCCACCCTCTCGGGATGTTTTTGAGCTTAACCCTTGAAATCCAAATTCAGGCTAATGAGCCTGATCTCGAGGAAGAAGATCTTATCATGATTTTCGTCATGGTTTTCTTCCTTTTCTTCACCTATAAGGTGACTTCTTCTCTTCTTCACTCCTTCGGGAATGAAGATACCATCTTTGATCCCGGCATTTTCATTTACCAGTATCTTGAGCCGGATACTTATCTCATCGGTGTGGAACTCTCACGTGCTTCAAATGTTTGTCCAAACATCTTGAATGAAAGTCCGATGGAGATTGTTTCTTCCACATCATGCTTCCCCAAGAACAAATGAATTCGGGGTCGAGTCAAGCTAGTGACTCGGTAAACAAAAACAGTAGCATGTACTTAGGGTTTTCACCCTAAGTGTGGGGGAGTTACCCCTGCTGTGGTTACTTATAAAGTGAAAATACAAACTGGTGTTTCCACATTTAGCTTGTAATGTTGCCCTTTTACGTTCAAAGAGTCGGCATAATAGCCGGGACTTTGAATATTGAGGACAATATTCATTCTAAGTGTGGGCGGTATTCTAGCGAATTTTATCACATTTTACTATCTAGTACCCCCATTTTTGGCCAAAATCTCAAAAATTTTTAAAAAAATTTCACTTGTGTTTCAAAATTTTTGAGGTTATCAGTCAGCCATGTCTAACCGACAAAAGGATTGGCTAATCCAGGAGCAAACGGCTCTTGGTAAAGATATATCAAATCCGTTTATGGCTTACAATTTGCCCAAAATTGTATGTATCTCAACTCACCATATCCTAAAAAGTGAAGAGTTGGCTAGCCCGCAAGATTATGGCTTGTCGTAAAGGCAGTGGAAAAACCATAATTGGTAATCAGCTCACCAAGATGTTGACTATATCATCAAGAGTTGGCTTGTCCAGAAGCAAACGGGTTTTGGTAAAGACAAATCAAATCCGTTGACAGCTGGTGGTTTGCCAAAATCACATGGTTATCAAGTGGACCATAGTTCTTACTTGAACTGATACATTTGACTACTCCAGAAGTAATGGATTTTGGTAAAGAGATTAAAATCCATTAAGTTTTCAAAACAATTTATTACTAAGGACTAGCAATAGTTTAGTGTGGGGGATTGATGAGCGCTCAAACACTCATCATTTTTGGTCAAATATGAACTACAAAACATACAAAAATACTCAAAAAGGCATCAAAATACTGGAAATATTTCAAAATTGTGTTTTATATGTTTTAGATGCAAAATGAGTAAAAACAGATGAAAAACATACAATGTTTGCAAAATTGGCAGTTTCAGTCCCCCAACTTTCATAAAATGTCAAAACTAGTCCCTGGTCATTCAAAATATGGAAAATTATCACCAAATGTCCTTTTAAAATCATAAGTTGTCATATTTAGTCCTTTGGAGATAATCTCAAAAGTTTTAGAAATTTACAATTTTGGTCCCTGGAGTTTCAAACTTTGGCAGGATTGGTCCCTGGTGGGATATTTTTGAAAGAAAAATCATTTTGGGTCCTTGGGAAATCACAAGTTGGCAAATATGGTCCTTGGGTAAAATGTTTGGAGAAATTATAGTTTTGGTCCCTGTACTTTCAAATTTGACATAAAAGGTCCCTGGGATTTCAATTTTTGGAAATTACAAATTATGGTCCTTTGATTATTGGTACTTGGCAGGAATTACCCTCATGATAATATTGGGGAATTACATTTTCAGTCCTTGGGATTTTCAGCATTTGCAACATTGGTCCTTGTGTATTACTATCTAACCAAATGGACCCTTGATTAATTAAATACCCAAAACCAAAAGCCTGATCCAAATAAACACCCTAAGCCCATCCCAGGCCCAAAACCCTACCCCTTTTGATATATTGCCCCGGTCAACACCCCTAGTCAAATACCAGCCATCACCACTGTTCACCCATCCTCCTCACCCCATTTCCCGCTTCACTGTCTCCCCCTCCTCTCCACATTTTCTCACCAACCCTCCTCCTCAATTAATACTCTCACCAACACTCCCTCCCCATCATTAATACCCAACCTAACCCACTAAAAAACCTGCCAAATAACTTTTCCTGCCAAGTCCCATTTAAACGGTTGTGATCAATTCAAGCCATCCAATGGCTAAGAAAGGATGTGGGAAAGTCAGAAGAAGTCCACAGGGCTTATATAACTGAAGAAAAATGAAGAGAGAGGCATTAGGTAGCAGTAATATAGTTGTAGAGTAGGGTAGTTTGTAACTTAGCTTAACTCTCCTTCATTATTGTAATTTTTAGCTATTACGCTTTGTATTAATCATCCTTAGTGCATTTAAAACTCAATTCAGATGTTAAATTCAAGTTTCAGATTCTAATATCTAATTTGTATTTTTCAAGTGAATTTTCAATTTCTTGTTCAAAAATTATAAGCTGTTGTTTCTAATTTGTTTAAGCTCATTTAGCTTATTTGTAAGCTTCCTCAAGCTTCTGAGCATTTAAAACAAGTTTAGTTTGAAAAATCCAAAAATACAAAAAAAATTCATAAAATATAGGTGAAAAATAAAAAAACTGAAGATAAGAAGAAATAGGCAAGAAGATTGATGCATTTTGGAATTTCATGGTATTAGTTGCCTAATGGGAGGATATAGGTGGTAATATGATCCTTGGTACCTCAATTTTTCAGTATTGGAAGCTTTTGTAAGTCCTTTATTACCTTTTTAGTGTAATACTGTAGCTCAGCTTATTTGTTGATTGTTCCTGGACTTTTATGCTTATTAGGTATACTAGAGTTAAGTTTATGATTGGTATTGTCTGTTTACACACTAGGATTTATGGTTGCTCTTTTGTTCATTTAACTGTTAAAGTAGCTTGAAATTAGTTCTAGGAGTGTAGTTATAATCAGTGGTTTATCCTTGTCAACTTAAGCTTATTTTATCATTTGACAACATTGGGAGTTGGATTTGAGGCTTAAATCAGTGAAGTGCTTTGAAAAGATCCATTTTCAGTTTTATTAGGAGTGTTTGGTTTAGTGTAGATTTGCTAGTTCTTGTTGATTTCATGTTTGCTTTTCTGCATAGGGAACTCATCTAGGTTATATTAGAGTAGCATAGTCCATAAAACTTGCATCTCAAACACAAAAAGTCAAACTAACCTTTGATTTGCTCATACTTGTTCATTGTTGGTGTTTTCAGTTGCACAATCATCACTTTGTGTGTATTAGTTGTCTTATTAGCTTAAATTCATCTTATTATAACTTATTATTACTTATTCAGTCTTTGGGAATCAATATAATCTCATTTTAGTCAAACTTTTAGTGTAATTTGAAAAGTCAAAAGTTTTCCTTTGTTAGAAAAACCAAATATGGCATGATTTGTTTAGAATTTTGTATAATGTTTTAGGACTTGAAACTTGTTTCTGTTTGTTGTCCCCCATCTAAGCTTGAAAGTCCTACCTTTGTTATATTTTTGGTAATTTTTGTGTGGGCCCCAGCTAGCTTCAAACACACCTGCAGGGGAAGGATCTCCCCTGCACACCACCACTGCAGTCCACACCACCATCTTTGGTGGTAATTTCTGGCCACCACAGTGGATCCCACAGGCCCAAATTAGTCTCTTTCAACCCCCGTCCTGGCAACCTTCTAAATTTGACAAAGAGTTTGACCTTAGACCCTGTGGACCCCACCTGAATTCATCCCAAAACTCTGTCCCACTTTCAGTTTAGAAACAAGATAATCAAGTGCTTATTCTAGCTTCCTGGCTTATTCATGTAGCTTATTTGATTGAATCTTGCTTAATCATGTCCAACAAGCTCTTTTGAACCAAGTTCCACCCTTGTTGACCCCACATAAGCTAATTTGAGCTTATTCTCTTATTTGGTCAACTAAAGTCAAACTGTGGCGCAAATAAGCATCCACAGTGCTTATCTTTCAATTCCAAAAAAGTTTTTTTTTGTAAAAGTTTCATGTTTTAAGTATTTTAAGAGTTTTGTAAAAGAAAATCCAGAAAATTCAAGTTTTAATATAAGTGATAGTTTCTATTTAATTTGATTTATCTTTTTAATTTTCATTTTTAGATTTTTGTTAAGCACTTAGCATTTTATATTTTTCTTAAATTCCTTTTATGTTAAAGTAATTTCAGGAATTTTTCTAGATTTTAATTTTGTAATTTAGTATTAAATAGATTTAATATTAGTTTTATTAATAATTAATTAATAATTAAGTATTAAATAGCAAAATTAGTTTTTATAAAGTAAACCCTAGTTTTTATATTTTTCCTAGCTTTTATAAGTTATAAAATAAATTTAGGAATTTTCTTATAATTTCTACTGTTCATTTTCTAGTTTTTATTATTTATTGAGTTTAATTATTAATTAATTAATATTTAATATAATAATTAGTAAAATAGTGTAAAAACATATAAAACAAATTTTTTATAATTTTTTAGGATTCCTGTAATGGTTAATTAGTTTTATAAAATTTTTCTTAATTTTCTAAGTCTTTTTAGTATTTTTAATAATTTTAATTATTTTAATTAGGTAATTAATATTTAATTAGTAATTAATTAATATAAAAACCACAAAAAGATAAAAAGACATATTTTTAGTTTTAAAATTTGTTTTTAGTTATTTTATTATTTTAGAAATTTAATTTTCATTTTTCTAGTATTAAATTAATATTATATTGTATTTAAGTATTTTAAATATTAATAATTAGAATTAAATAGCATTTAATTAATATTAAATAAGTAATTAGTGTAAAAATTTATTTTCTTTTTCTAAAAATTTTCTTTTATCTTTTAGTTTGTAAATAAGTCATTTTAACCCCTTGTGGGTTTTCAGATTTTAGATTTTACTTTTTATTTCGTACGTTTACGTTATTTTAAATGTAAACGTACACATTTTAGGTTTTAAACGTTTCTAGTTTTTCCAACTTTCCAGTCTTGTTCATATAGCTTATTTAATCTATTTCCTTGTCGATTCCTTAGTTCAAATCAATTACAAACCCTTTCTTGTCCTAATTCACCCGATCACAAGCTCGTTTAATAACAATTCACACCTCGTCGGGACATAACGAACCGGGGAAACCACTATATTCCGCGGAGCATTGAGCCTAAGGAGTTTGACTATATTGACCACATCCGTGGTTGACTTTAGTTGACTGCTTTTGCCTCAATCAACTACCACCATAGACGCAGAAGTGACGAAAGGCAGACAACTTGATCACTATCACAACAACAAATGAACAAAGCACATAGAACGATGAATGACTTTATCTCATGATTTTTGAAAGACGTCTAAAGCTGTGAAAGTCAAAGTTGAAGAAATGACAAGGACGTCAAGCAACCATGATGACCGACCCTTAGGGGGAGATTGTTGGGAACGAAGTTTTACTATTTTATCAAGTCTCGGTCATTTGTAATAATATTAGGTTGCTTAGTTATTATTTACTTTCATTTACATTTTGTATTAAGTTTACTAGGCTTAAGTAATGTAACCCATGGGCCTCCAAGCCCACGAAATGATGAGAGGAAGGAGAGGGTGTGTTGCCCTAGCTCCTTCCCTATAAATAGAAAGCTTAGGTCTCATGTAAACTTGGTTGGTTATTTGATATCTTAAGGAAACTATTGCACTTATATTTCTCTCATTCTCATAATCACCCAAATCCTTATATCAATCTCATTCTTGCTTGTGTGTAATCAATATGGGTACCTAACAAGTGGTATCATTCGCCATATGAAGGTGTAGTTCTTGTTTTCATTGAAATCGATCCAACTTTTTCTTTTTTACTCGTGTTTTTTGTTAAATTTTTGTACTTTCTTGTTTATTTCTTGTTTTCTATCACATATTTGCTTACAAACTTGTGTTACAAAACATTAAAAACAAAAAAAGTTTCAAACTTTTATCAAATAATACGATTTTGGGTTTTGTACTATTTTTCGAAAAAATTTTCACCTTTGAAAAAGTTTCTCAAGTTTTAAACTTTCTTAAAGATCTCATCATTTTATACATAAAAGTACAAGAATCTTTAAATAAAAATGAGTTTTTGGTAAGCTTTCTTTGAAAACAAAAATTTGCCCAAGTTTCGAAATCACCACATT
Organism: Artemisia argyi; assembly: GCA_030686995.1. NCBI lineage: Eukaryota > Viridiplantae > Streptophyta > Magnoliopsida > Asterales > Asteraceae > Artemisia > Artemisia argyi. The sequence goes on from CM060677.1 coordinate 21,142,629, forward strand.
GCCCAAGTTTCGAAATCCCTTGAATTTGCTCCTTCTCGACTTACGGATTGTGAACTCAGTATTTTCTCTCTTGTATAAGAAAGAAAAGTACTTTGACTTTTTGATTAATTTCGAAATTGGATTATTTCGAAATTTTGTTTAGTGAGTTTGTGTTTTCGAAAATTACACAATTTTCGAAATCACATTTTTTCGCAAACTTTAACAGTTTCGAAAACACCCAACATTCACTAAGTTTCGCAAGCACAAAAGCCACATAGTTTCGCAATATCAGAGTTTCGAAATCTCAACTTTCTTAAAAGTTTCAAGATCTCTCAAGTCCCAAATTTCGCAATCACTTAAGTCACAAGTTTCGCAATCACAAGTTGTGCAATTTTGCGAGATTTGGCTAAATCCTATACCTTCTACAAGATTCATTTTTCACACAAGTGTTTCATTATGTCTCAACCATCGTACTATAACTTTAACCATCCTCAGCAACATCAGAATCAGCAGTATCATCAGCAACAGCAACAGTATCAACAATCACCACAGTATCATCAACAACCGTTTTACTCACAACAACATCTTCTCATGCAACAACATCAGATGGTTCCAATACAACAATCCTATCCAATGCCACAACAACAAGGCCAACTTCCGTCAAAACAGACTCACTGGTTTGACCGGATGTGTGAAGTCATTTCAACTCAACAATCTAGACATGAAGCAGGATCTATTGACACTCCACCAATGCTTACACCGGGTAATTATGTTCAGTGGGCAAGTCGATTCTTAAGGTTTATAGAACTCAAGAAACCCAATGGTAAGTACATGAAACAAGTTATCCTTGAAGGACCGTTTCAGTGGCCTATTAACTACGTTGGAGGTGACCCATCTGTTGATCCTCCTGTAGCTCCAACTGCTGTACCAGTTCCTGAGTCTGCACTCACTACTGAACAACATCTTCATCGTGAAGCAGATGAGTATGCTATGGCTTACATACTTCAGGGAATTCCAAATCCAATATTCAGAAGTGTTGATGCTCAGACAACTACAAAAGCTATGTGGGAACACGTCCATCTACTTATGGAAGGCACACAACTGAACAAAGAAGATATGGAATCTAAACTTTACTTGGAATACACTAACTTCATAATCGAACCAGGGGAATCACTTGAATCTTACTATCATCGTTTCACCTATGTCATCAATGACTTAGAGAGACATGAAGTACACCTTCCAAGGATCGCAGTCAATACGAAATTTTTCAGTAGTCTGGGTTATGATTGGCAAAAGTATGTGATATTTGTGAGACAAGCTAAGAATCTTCATGATGCTCCATATGGTTTGTTGTATGATTATCTAAAGCACCATGAATCTGAAGTTGAAAAAGATAGAGCTGCACGAGGAGGATATACACCACCACCTACTTCAAATCCACTAGCACTCGTTGCTCAATCTCATGTTGCACATCTTCTGATGTCTAATCATGCTTATGTTCAGGAACAGAATTATTTCAGTTACCCGCAACCTGCAACCTCACACAAAATGGTCCCATATGAATCATCCTCGCAACAGGCTTTTCCTAAACTTGCTCCATATGACAACCATGATAGCATGTACTACTCGAATCAGATAGAAGATGATGATGAAGACGTCAATACGTTGAATCAGGGACTTGCTCTTATCGCTCGTGCTTTCAGCAAATTCTCAAACAAGACTAACAACCGTCTTTGTTCTTCATCAAATACAAGGAATCAAGCTGTCATTCAAGATGGTCGGGTTGAGATTCAAAACCGTAATCTTGGACGTTCAGGTTCAGGAGGGTATTCAGGAAATTCTGGGTATGGACAAAGGTTTAACAACAATGGGGGATTCAGAAACAATTCAGGTGCTCCTCAGAGAAGAAATGACAATGTGGCAAATGGTAATACAAAATCTGGGAATGCAGTATGGTGCTACAACTGCAACGAAAAAGGTCATATTGCAACAGCATGTCCAAAACCGAGAACCCGGGGCAGTAAGTTTCACAAGCAGGCATTACTCATGGCTCTCAAAGATGAAAAGGAAGGAACCTTCACTGAACAAGAGAATAGTTTCTTCGCTAATGCTTACAACGATGATGATATGGAAGATCTTGAAGCAAATGCAGCTGTGATGCTTATGGCCAACATGCAGGAACTCTAGTTGAATGATTCAGGCCAAGTGTTTGACACTGATGGTTTGTCTCAGGTACATGACCTAACCACATGCTTAATATAAGAAACTGCATCACCCTCTGCCTCTGAATCAGATAAGGCGCAAGTTGTTCTATCCGAATCATTTTTATCTTCTCAAGAAGATGAACAATTAAACACAGTTGTTATATTTGATGATGACACTATCGCTTCATTTGATGATCCTATTGAGCAAGACAAACATGATCATGTTGAACAACATGAACCTTCTTCTGATCCAGATCCTGACTTTATTGTCATGGCCAAACAACTTCAAACACAAATTCTTATTACTCATAAAAAGGACGAGCAAAATAAAGTTTGAAAGATACAAATGCAGTATTGAAAAAGGACATTGAATGTTATAAAATACAACTTTCACATTTTCAAAATGCAGTTAAACGTGAAAAGTGTTTTGAAAAGTCATTTTAGGAATCGTATGTTAAAGAACAAAATCTTCAAAAGAAAATGCATGAGTTAATTGAGTCAAACGGTAAATTGGTTTCCAAACTGGAAAATGATAAAAATGACCTTAAAAAACAAGTTGTACAACTTCAAATGGAACTTTTAAAAACACAAACAGCGTTGTCAAATTGTAAACAGGAATTTTATGAACACAAAGTGCAAAAAAGAAAAAAAGAAAATTCTTTAATTGAAGAAAATATCACTCTTGAACGTCAAATAAAAGAATTTCAAAATATCATTTACAAACATGGAGAATCTGTAACAACAATTCAAAAGTTTACTTTAAAACCAAGACCCGATAAAGGTTTTGCCATTGGCGATTACAGATCAACTTTTCTTCACACTGCGTTCAAAACAATTCCTAAGCTTTACAGTATGGACCAATTGATGGATAATAATATTGTGCGTGTTATTGTATATAATACTGAGGAAGAAGAAGAAATTGAAGAACAGAGTTGATAAAAAATGAGTCAAGTTTAAATATTGCAAACCATATGATTACTCAAAAGTTCCTCATATTTCAAAATCTTTTGTTCCATCAAGAGAAATACCTGAGAAATCGTGGTATGTAACTGAGTCTTATGTTTCATCTTCCAATGGGGCTCCTGTCAAACCCGTGGCACAAGTAAATGGTCCATTACCATCTTCTGGTACTGTGACACCTTTACCCACACGTTGTCGAGTCTTAGAATATTTTAAAACTTTCATGAAAGGCATCGAAAACTTGGAAAATGTAATTGAACATAATTCGGAAATAAAAATTGCTACTTTTCAGTCAGCTTACGAACGCGAAAAGCGAGAAATTTTTCAAAAACAATTTCTGCCTTTAGTTCAAAACCTGCGTCATTGTGCTACTCAGTGGGAACACGAACTCCAAAAAGAAGTTAAATCAATGCAAAACGTTTTCACTTTAAATGAAAATGCAATTTTGGTTCAACAACGCAAAAATATATTTTTGAAAACGGATTCTGATCGACTCTTGGAAAAAGTTCTCACAGTTGATATTTTTTCTATCATTATGAATGATCTTTACAAATCCAGCGATGCTATGATGTTTGATAATTACTGCGCTGACATTGATTTGGTGAATAAAGAAACTGAGACATTAAAACATAAATATGAAACGTTGCGTAAAAACAGTGATGATGTGAGAAACAAACTTTCAAAAGAAATTTGTCAACTCAAACAAAGGCTTGAATGGTGTCAAGCTCAAAGTCTTGAAATGGAATTGCAACTACAAAATCAAAATGTTTCAAAAAGTTAACTTTGCAAAGACAATGTTTTTCACCATAATAAATGTCTTCAATATGAAAAAGAAATTGCGGAGTTAAAAATTGAAAACGTCGAATGGCAACAAAACAGCGATCACATTCATTATTTCAATGGTTTACTTGAGTCTGACATTCAGGATAAAAATCACATCATCATTGATTTGAAAGAGAAAATTAAGCTACTTCAAAAAGGAAAGTTTGTTGACACCACAGTGATAGCACCAGGAATGTTTCAAATAGACAAAACAGATAAGGGTAATAATGCTCAGAGTTCTAATGTTAGCTCTTCCGCTTCTACAGGACTATTTTCGCCTAAGAGCGTTAGTAGACCAAAGACAAAAAGCATTAAGAAGACTAAAAAGACTAGGCTCTCGCAACGTAGAAGAGGAACACTAGAAGTGCAAGAAGTAGAAGCTCACCTTAGGAACTTGAATAAAACTCATGTTGCATCTGATTTAGATTCTAATCTGGCAAATTGTAATCAAAATCTTAATGTAACAAATGATGAACCTTTGAATGTTTTGGATATTAATGCATCCTGTGTGTTTTGTCGTCAACGTGTGTTATCTGGTGATCATACTAAATGCGTAGCTAATAATCTCTTAAATCATCACAAGAAACGTAGATCAGGCATTCCTTCTAGGCCCACTACCGCCTCTAAGTCTACCTTAGGAACACTGCCAACTACTGTTTTGAATGATGTTGTAGTCACCCCCACAGTAAAAATCAACAAATCTAGGAACAAGCCAAAAGCTAGTGAATTTACCAAAAATAAAGCAAAAACTAGTTGGAACTGGCAACGTTGGTTACAATACAAACCAAATTTTAAATGGATTCCTAAACTGTTGAATATATGTGCTTCTAACCAACAGGAACCCACCATTTCTTCGGGTTTCACCCTTACTTCTGTTCCATATTTGTCGTCTCCTTGTGATGCAGGTGGTTCAGATTGTTCTCTGGATTGTTGATAGCGGTTGCACCCGACATATGACAGGCAATCTCAAACTGTTAGCAAACTTTGTCTCAAAGTTTATCGGAACTGTCAGATTTGGGAATGATCAATACGCTCTCATCATGGGTTACGGTGACTATGTGAATGGGAATATTGAAATTAGCAGAGTTTACTATGTTGAAGGCTTGGGTCACAACCTCTTTTCAGTCGGTCAATTTTGTGATGGGGATTTAGAAGTAGCATTTCGAGAGAAAACTTGTTTTGTTTGTGATCTACAAGGAAATGATCTGATGTCAGGAAAGCGTGGCACTAACCTTTACTCAATCTCAATGTCTGACATGATCGCTTCATCTCCTATTTATCTTCTATCCAAAGCTGAAATGACTAAATCATGATTATGGCACAAACGACTCTCTCACTTGAATTTCAAAACGATGACTGATATCGCTCATCACAAATTGGTCGAAGGCTTTCTAAGTTTCCGCTATGCCAAAGATCACCTATGTCCAGCCTGTGAACAAGGAAAAAGTACCCGTGCTCATTTTCCCTCAAAACCTGAACACAGTACTAATCATGTTTTACAAATGCTTCATATGGATTTGTGTGGTCCGATGCGTGTTCAAAGTATCAACGGTAAACGCTACATTTTAGTAATTGTTGATGATTACTCCCGCTGGACTTGGGTTTATTTTCTTCGAAGTAAAGATCAAGCTCCTCAAATGATCATCACCTTTCTCACCAAAATACACGTTCAGCTACGCAACACAGTCCGAATTGTTAGAACTGACAATGGCACAGAATTTAAGAATCAGACTCTAAGGTCATATTTTGAGAAAGTGGGAATTGAACATCAAACATCCATTCCACGAACACCCAAACAGAATGAAGTAGTCGAAAGACGCAACAGAACGTTAGTGGAAGCTGCACGAATGATGTTAATTAATGCTCAATTACCAGATTACTTATGGGCGGAAGCTGTTTCAACCGCATGTTACACTCAAAACCGTTGTATGATCACAAAACGCCATCACAAAACCCCTTATCAAATTGTTCACAAAAGGAAACTGAACATCAGTTATCTAGTTAATGATCGTGATGATCTAGATAAACTTAAAGCAAAGGCTGACATTGGAATATTTATTGGATACTGTGAAAATTCAAAAGGCTTTCGGATATGGAATCGTCGTACAAGAGAAATTCAAGAGACTATTCATGCTAATTTCGATGAACTCACTCAAATGGCTTCTGAGCAAAACAGCTTAGGACCCGCATCCAACCGTCTTAACTTTCTGGAATCTTCGGCTGAACCATTGTCACTCTCCCATAAAGAGGTGGAAACTTTGTTTGCTCCTTTGTTTGATGATACGATTGTTAACCGTCCATCTGAGTCCTCACCAAATTCCGCTGCACATCTTGATCAACATCAAGTACCTGATATACCTCAACAAACAACAACATCTGTTGGACGAGACGGTCCTCCAATTGTATCCCCAACAACAACAGAACAAACCGGGTCCAACTCACGACAATCAGCTGGAGACTCCATACCTATATCAGTTCCACAAACCGCAGAGCATGACCTAGAACCGTTCATTAACCCATTTGCACCGGCTCCACTTGTCCCCGACATTGCTGAGTCATCTACACGCAATTTGGATCCTGCTCACTTGCGAGATACTTATCAACTTCACCCTTTAACACACAAATGGACTAGAGATCATGATACGTGGGAATCGCACCAGGCTTTACCTCTCAAGGGATCTTGAGAAGCTTACAACCCCCACTAGGCAGTGTACCTGATCGTTGTAGTATAGTATAGTGACAAGTACCGGGGGATTGATCGTTCAGCTAGGAATAGTGTCGCTAGGATTAGAAAACCTAAATACTAGTTCTAAAGGTGAAGGATGATTCTTTTTGTATTTTTTATATTTTTTAGAAAGCAAGTAAAAATCTCGGGTTTGAAGGATTTGGGCGGAATTAGTTGCTAGTCAACTAACCCAATACTAAAGATGCAATCAAAATAAAATACTAGAAATGAAAATAAACTAAATTAACTAAGGTTGTGAACAATAAGTGGAGAAAATGTGTTTACTTAGATTTCACTACTCCCTAGATATCTTTTACACGTTAATTACTTGTTATAGTTGCGTGGATGACGGATTGTATTCCTTAATACCATTCATGGGGTGGCGCACTTAATTCCCCAATCCTATGAGTGCCTACTTCACTCCTATGTCGAGCCGGCTAAGAAGCTCCTAACATGGGATCATTAGAATTTACTCATGCATTAAATACAACCAATAAAACCTAGTGCACATCAGTTCATATTTCCTAAGACGTTCAAGCATGTTACCATTTAGAAGTCCGCCAGTTTTCTTAAGCCTAACATCGAATTCATTCATCCAATACAACTATAAACAAGTAATCAACACATAATTAACATCTAGGTTTCATTAGATCTAAGCAAACACAAGATAGATCTAGCCTAGCATGATGGAATTAAGACAAGAACAAGATATAGACAACCAACACATAGACATATTGATTGAATTAAAAGAATACTTATCTCAATTACACATGAAAGGTACCAAGGGCTTAGAACCCTTGAAAAACCTGTAAAATTCGCACCAAGTTCGTACTTACGGTTTCTCCAAAACTTCTCTCTTCTTAATGTGAAAATTAGAAAACTATATATAGGAAATAGGGTCTGACGGCATCAAGACAAATCTTGTGACGCCGTCATCTCGCCGCCAAAATACTTCTCGGACTGCCTTGATCTACTTTGGACGCCGTCATGTGTTATGCATTTCCAGGCCGTCATGAATTTTACTCTTGACGCCCTACTTCGTGACGCCGTCAATTCTGTACTGGGTCGTCATGGAAATTACTCTTGACGCCATCAGAAATTCCTTTTTGACGCCGTCACCTACTGTTCCCAGCAAGGAAAATTAAGACTTTGGCGTTTTCTTCACTTTTATGCTCCAAAAACGTCCGAATTGCTTCCTTTTCCAGATTTCACTCCCAAAGTACCTAAAATCACAAAAGGAACGATTTAGGGAAATATTTGATCAAATAAAGTCAATTCCGGGCTTAAATGACCCCCTAAAAGTGGTTCATTTTTCGCCTCATCATATACCCTTACACTTGAGATTTGCTTGTCCTCAAGCAAATGCGCTTTTATTCTAATCAAAATACAAGTTAGGGGTCATTTAACACTAATATAAAAGTAATTACAACAAATAATCGTTCCACTAAAGACCAAAGACAAGCACGGAGGTCATACACTAGCACCTCACAAATAGTGTTTAGATACTCACATCTCTCGGGTGTAATAAAGTATAAATTACAATATGGAAACGGAAGATATCTCTCACTACCTGTCATAACAAAATAGATTACCATAGGCTTGGGAAAGGATCAAACCTCCACCACATGGCGTAAGCACCTAGGATAAACTATCAAAGAGGTCTTTTAAAGGGTTGTAACGTTAGGTGTAGGGATATGAAATACACGGTTTTGTTGGATAAAGGAAGTTTTTACTGGTGGCGAGTTAACAATCTTGGTTAATTACATGTACAATATGGCGTTGCTAAGCCAAGACTAGACTCGACTTAAGCTAATAAATGAAAAATAACAAAAAACATAAAATAAACATAGAATGAAACGGGATGGTAATCCGTATGTTTTTTCTCTTTTCGTTTTCTATTTTTTTCTTTTCTTTTTCTTGATTTTTCGATTTTTTTTTTTTTTTTTTTTTTTTTTTTTTTTTTTTTTTTTTTTTTGCATACACTCTTACCCTACCATCCAAAATAATACATCATAGGGAATGAATATTCCCCTTACACTTGAATTTTTACATACTTTACAATAAACTAATCTAATGACTCGAATTAAGAAAATCAAAACACTTGGAGTACTTTTAAGATTAACGTACATATGGGGGGTAATAAATGATGTTCTTCCCCCATTACTCCATGAAATAAGTATTTTACCCATGAGTCCCAATCGTCCCAAAACAATATGTACAAGGATATGACTCGACTTAGCAACCATGTAATCAATTAGATAGTTAACTTAGGGTTTAACAAATAACAATAATGCACTAAAGATGAGTGCACACACGGAAGGCTAAGGCGATTTTGGGTGTACATTTAAGTGGGGTGTAACAAATTCTTCCTTTAAGTAAAATGCTTAAAGTTAGAAATGAAAAGATAGGCTCGGAGGGGTGTACTAGGGGTTTCGTGTACTAAAAATGAGTACAACGCTAAGGGTGTGGGAAAAATTAGTTGACTTAACTAGCCAAGTAATATGACTTAAATGGTCAAGTAATTATGATACGGGTTTAACACAAGGGTGATCCTAATGCCTCTTATCATGCAGTAAATCCTACTACACGAATGTAGTCTCACTAGCGGTCTCAGGATGCATCGATAACGCAAGTTCTAGAATCTAAATGCTACCGGTACACTCATAAGCACTAATAATAAATGCTTTTCCTATCAAATCTGAAGGCGAACCTCACATATTTGGGTGGAAAATTTTTCTAAATGGTACGGTTATGTGCTAGTCATACAATCTCCTATCCATGAGACGCTTGCTATGGCTAAAGTTTCACTCCTAAAGGTTGTAAAAAATTTTAAATTTGGCGCTAAAATTGCACTAACAAGTATTTCTCATAGTTTTATTACACATCTACCATCAAACAAACAAACTCAAGCGAAAGTGCATATGTAAGGTATCATCTTTTTACCTTCCCCTTACACTTAAGATAAACATTGTCCCCAATGTTCAAGTAAAGAATGTAAAAGTTAAAAAGTAAAAAGAATGAAATCAAATACTCCCCTGATTCGCTCGGTATGGATAATAAGGTGGCCAGGTTAAATCTTCCTCCAAGAAAATGAACAATCAAAGCTTCCCTTCCAGAATATAAATCATCTTCTTGTCATACATAACCTGTAAATCCTGAGAAAATAGACAAAACAACCTCGCGTAAAATCGGCGGCATCCTATATAAGTTACTAAATCCTAGAAAACAAGATAAGATATAATGCTTGTGGAATGAAGTTTGCAGATCTCCTGGAGATTATAAAAATTAATAATTCACAAAAACCATAAGACTCCGTTAGAAAAACAAAACCGGTAAAATTTCCATATTTTTACACGTGACGCCGTCAAGAGTTAACTCGTGACGCCGTCAGAAGTGACCTGCATAAATTCTTTTGTTAAGTTTCCGGAAAATTTCTGGAAAAACTTGGTCCTACTTCCTGGAAATCCTGCAAAACTTCATTATGACTCAATACAAGCATTTGACTCTAACAAATACGAATATACATGTTCATTTAATATTGTGAAGAATCATGATCGGTTTGTTTCTTGAAAACATATTTGGGGTTTCCCCTTACACTTATCTTTTGCAAAAATACTTTTAGGTGGAGTTAAGACTAGGCCAAAACAACAAAGTAAAGTATTTCTACTATTTAATTTAGAAACATGATCAACCAACAATAAAAATAAAGCATGCATACAGAAGCAAATAACAAACAAACAAAATAAAATCACACAAAACATGGGTTGCCTCCCAAGAAGCGCTTGTTTTTGTTCGAGTCACGAGCCTGACTCTACCCTTATTTAACGGAAATAGGGGAGGTTTTCCTTACACTTAGGATTAAGTACGGGTGGAAGTAGCGATACACACCCTTAGGGTGGAAATATGCCTCATGAGGAAAGATTGGTGGATGAATTATATGCTCAAAGGGGTGTGCTCCTATCATCATAACCTTACCTAATTCAATTGGGTTAATGGGTGGATTAATATTTTCTCCTAGAAAGGGATCATTTTCAATCAACTTCAAGAGATTACTAGTTAGGGATCCATCTTGACCTAATAAACCCGGTTTAAACCCATAATGTTTCTTGTGATCAATCATAAATGGTTTATGTAAGCATGTAAGGTCATTTTCCACTCCTACGTCAGCTTCCTCTCTATAAGGCTTAGAGTCTACTACCTTTATCCCAAGACTACCCGGACTATATGGTTTGATGGCTGGATCGGGACCTTTTTCAATTCCTAAATTCACATCTAAAGATGGAAGATTAGGTAACGGTTTTAGTTGAGGCTCCGGTTCATTAAAACTAGGAACTTCCCTAGAACTAAGAGTAAGGTTATCATTATAAGTATTCAAACCTATATCCTCTATTTGTGTTTGGTTCAAAGGTTCTACCTCTATTGGGGTTCCTATAGTCTCTTCTACTTCTTCCGGGTGAGTCACGGGTGGTATGTGTGCCTCAAATGATGGTAGGACTTGTGGGGTACTTAGTGAGCTTATGTTATTTACTTCATCATTCCTTGTGTCAAGATCACCTATATCCCCAACATGTGTTTCATTATAATCTAACCCTAACATTTTCCCAAGTATCTCACGTGCTTCTCTAGGCATCTCAACTTCTATTTCCGAATCATACGGATCATCCTCAGTACTCTGACTGCTATATACAAATTGCCCAAGAGATTCATCATCTGTTTCTTGAGATTCATCATCATCGATCATAAAACCTAGGTCTTTTTGATCAATGTGATCATGTTCGGCTAAATCCTCCATCACATCAAGGTCACCTATGTGTTCAGCTTATACTATGGCATTACATGACAACCACTTAGGTATCTCAACACTAATATATTCATCCCCAAACAAACTTGTTTCATGATCCTGGAAATTTATATTCAATTGACTTGTACTAACGTTTGTTGGGTTGTCTACCCTATAATAATATTGGACACAATCTTCTATGGTATCCCATGCTTCTTCAGCACTTAATTCCCTAAAGTCCCCATTGGCAAAATCCTCAATGCGCATTTGGTCATATTGGCCAACACGATAGTAAAAGGTTCGGGTTAGGGATGCTAAAACGAAACTATGATGAGGGAATTTTCGGAGTAAATTTCTAAAACGAGTCCATGCATCATATATGGGTTCATCTCGATATTGTTTGAAATTCGAGATGCCAATAGGGTAGAATGGCCTTTGTGGTTGGTGGTATGGTGGATTCGCGTACTCCATAATGGTGAACGGAAGAGTCAATGGAAATTACGAACAAACACACAAAGAAAAAGATAGACTAAAGAAACCTAAAAATAAAAATAAAATCTTACTAGAAAGGAATCTAGCAAGTAGACCTAATAAAAAGAGATTCTAACCTAGACAATAACTATTCCCCGGAAACGGCGCCAAAAACTTGATACGTGGGAATCGCACCAGGCTTTACCTCTCAAGGGATCTTGAGAAGCTTACAACCCCCACCAGGCAGTGTACCTGATCGTTGTAGTATAGTATAGTGACAAGTACCGGGGGATTGATCGTTCAGCTAGGAATAGTGTCGCTAGGATTAGAAAACCTAAATACTAGTTCTAAAGGTGAAGAATGATTCTTTTTGTATTTTTTATATTTTTTAGAAAGCAAGTAAAAATCTCGGGTTTGAAGGATTTGGGCGGAATTAGTTGCTAGTCAACTAACCCAATACTAAAGATGCAATCAAAATAAAATACTAGAAATGAAAATAAACTAAATTAACTAAGGTTGTGAACAATAAGTGGAGAAAATGTGTTTACTTAGATTTCACTACTCCCTAGATATCTTTTACACGTTAATTACTTGTTATAGTTGCGTGGATGACGGATTGTATTCCTTAATACCATTCATGGGGTGGCGCACTTAATTCCCCAATCCTATGAGTGCCTACTTCACTCCTATGTCGAGCCGGCTAAGAAGCTCCTAACATGGGATCATTAGAATTTACTCATGCATTAAATACAACCAATAAAACCTAGTGCACGTCAGTTCATGTTTCCTAAGACGTTCAAGCATGTTACCATTTGGAAGTCTGCCAGTTTTCTTAAGCCTAACATCGAATTCATTCATCCAATACAACTATAAACAAGTAATCAACACATAATTAACATCTAGGTTTCATTAGATCCGAGCAAACACAAGATAGATCTAGCCTAGCATGATGGAATTAAGACAAGAACAAGATATAGACAACCAACACATAGACATATTGATTGAATTAAAAGAATACTTATCTCAATTACACATGAAAGGTATCAAGGGCTTAGAACCCTTGAAAAACCTGTAAAATTCGCACCAAGTTCGTACTTAGGGTTTCTCCAAAACTTCTCTCTTTTTAATGTGAAAATTAGAAAACTATATATAGGAAATAGGGTCTGACGGCGTCAAGACAAATCTTGTGACGCCGTCATCTCGCCGCCAAAATACTTCTCAGACTGCCTTGATCTACTTTTGACGCCGTCATGTGTTATGCATTTCCAGGCCGTCATGAATTTTACTCTTGACGCCCTACTTCGTGACGCCGTCAATTATGTACTGGGTCGTCATGGAAATTACTCTTGACGCCGTCAGAAATTCCTTCTTGACGCCGTCACCTACTGTTCCCAGCAAGGAAAATTAAGACTTTGGCATTTTCTTCACTTTTATGCTCCAAAAACGTCCGAATTGCTTCCTTTTCCAGATTTCACTCCCAAAGTACCTAAAATCACAAAAGGAATGATTTAGGGCAATATTTGATCAAATAAAGTCAATTCCGGGCTTAAATGACCCCCTAAAAGTGGTTCATTTTTCGCCTCATCAGATCACCCATTAGTTCAAATTATTGGCCATCCAGATGCACCTATTATGACAAGACAATGCCTTCACACAGATGGTGAAAGTTGCATACACGCACTCACAGTATGTGAAACCGTGCCAAAGAACGCAAAGAAGCTATGACTTACGAAAACTGGATTGAGTCTATGCAAGAAGAATTTGAATCCTTTCAAAGATTGGAAGTCTGGGAAATGGTTGAAAAACCCGAAGGAATTATTGTCATTGGATTAAAATGGATCTGGAAAAATAAACTGGATAACGCAACAAATCATGCTTGGTAGCAAAAGGATATTCTCAAGAAGAAGGAATCGATTTTGAAGAATCATTTGCTCCAGTAGCTAGGCTTGAAGCTGTACGGATCTTCTTAGCATATGCTGCTCATCGGAATATGATTGTTTATCAAATGGACGTGAAAACGGCTTTTCTGAATGGCCAACTCCATGAAGTAGTTTATGTCAGTCAACCTGAAGGATTCGTTGATCCAGAACGTCCTAATCATGTCTACAAGCTAAAGAAGTCTCTCTACGGTCTTAAGCAAGCCCCCAGGGCGTGGTATGGTAAGTTATCTAAATTCCTGTTGGCCAATAACTTTACTCTAGGCTCGGTGGACCCAACACTGTTTACAAAAACATACAGGGCGGACTTATTAATTGTTCAAATTTATGTCGATGACATTATTTTTGCTTCAACCAACAAACTTTACTCAATGGATTTTGCAAAATTAATGACGATAATTTCGAAATGTCCATGATGGGTGAACTTACGTTCTTTCTAGGACTACAAGTTCATCAATCACCCCGTGGAATTTTTCTAAATCAGTCCAAATGTGCTCTTAATATTTTAAAGAAACATGGAATATAAAGTTGTGATACAATGAATACACCTATGGCCAATTCCACAAAACTAGATGTTGATATACATGGGACTCTTGTTGGCCCTACCAAATACCGAAGTATTATTGGGTCCCTCATGTATCTCATATCTAGTAGACCTGATATTGTATTTTCTGTCTATATGTGTTCGCGTTATCAGTCTAAACCAACTGAGAAACACCTCAATGAGGCAAAAAGAATCCTTCGATACATAAAGGGAACCATCCATTTGGGAATCTGGTATCCGAAGGATTCTGGTTTTGAACTAATAGCTTTTTCAGACGCTGACCATGCAGGATGCTTAGACACGTGAAAAAGTACATCAGGTGGATTACAGTTTCTTGGAGATAAACTTGTGTCTTGGCAATCAAAGAAGCAGGACTGCACTTCACTGTCATCAACAGAATCTGAGTACGTAGCTATGTCTGCTTGTTGTACTCAAGTCATTTGGATGAGATCACAACTTAAAGACTATGGCTACCTATTCAATAAGATTCCGATCTACTGTGATTCCAAAAGTACCATTGCAATCTCCTGCAACACAGTCCATCACTGCAAATCCAAACACATTGATCTCAGATATCATTTCATCAAGGAGCATGTCAAAAAGGGTACCGTTGAATTATATTTTGTGGGAACTGAGTACCAATTGGCGGACTTACTTACAAAAGCATTATCTCCATCCAGGTTTGCTAGTTTAGTTCACCAAAATGGTATGCGATGTTTGACTCCAGAGGATCTGGAAAAGTTTTTAAAACACAAGTAAAAGTCAAACATCAAAACTATCTTTGTAAATACTTTTTCAAAAACAAAATACAAAATTATAAAAACCCCAAAAACACAAAAAGATTTTTCTATCTCTTCAAAAAAAAAAAAAAAAAAAAAAAAAAGCCCAAGTATATCGCTTCCTGTCAACACCTTGCTATTTCTTTCTCTTTTACAAGTGTTGAGGGGGAGACACGCTCAAAATTATTCAATTTTTTCAAATCGGTATACTTGCATATTTTCATAAGATGCGTTGTTTCAGGATAAAGTGGATATCTCATGACCTTTTCTTTTCATAAACGATGTCATAAGGTGTATCTCTTAGATTATTGCCTTTGGTTATTAATTTGTATCAAAATATAGGACTCATGATGCAAAGTAAGTAGTTAGGGGACTAAAAGTGACAAAATTCAAAAGTGCAAAAGAACTGGGTAAATAGAAATGTAAAAGAGATGTTTCCAATTCATCAAAATGAGAAGCTTTTTCTATAAACACAAACAAACACCTCGTCTTTTCTAAAATATCAAAAATCAAACAAACACCCTATTTTGAAACCTACGGGTCAAATTCAAACGAAAAATCCGTGCTTCAAATCTTCAATCTGTAAGTTTCTACATGATCTTAAGGCAATCTCTAGCAATGGTTTTGGTTTAATCACAACTTTAACGGTTTGATTAAAAGTAATTGCGATTTGTAGATCTAGGGTTTCACTAATGTCAAAAACAATTAAAAGGTGTTCGATTGTACGATTTTTCATAGGGCTTTTGTCCTAAATCATGTTCTAAGCGTTGCTATAACACCTAATCATTATCTTACACATGTTTGATTTATTTTCGAAATTTAGGGTTTATGAAAGAATTGGGTTTTATTGATTCATCATATGTATTGTTGATTTTTCTTGGTGGGATATGTTATTTTCAGTGGTTATAACGTTTTGAATCACTTTTGTTGTGACTTAATCCATGTATACACTAAACTCGAAAACTAGGGTTTATGTTCATTTTAGGCGTTTCTCGTATGGTGTTCATATAATCAATCATTTGTGCCCAAACTGTTTAAAATGCTTGATAAGTGATACATGATTCATGGATATGATGAAAGTTAGCATATACTTATGATTTTCGATAATTTGTTTTTGGCATTGTTTCAAAATATTGCATGTATGCTATTTCCATGTTTCTCATTCTTGTTTTTTCTACATTCACAACAGGTCTCAATCTTTGGAAAACCAAGTTGCCAAAAGAAACATACGTCAATAAGATTTCGAAATTCTTGTAAAAGAACCTTTTCGAAAACACAATTTTGCAATCACCTGTGAATGGTGGAAATTCTTTCGAGAACACATCTTACAAAGGTTTTTCGAAAAAATTTCAAAGTTTAGTATTTTTTTCGAAAAATTCATTTTTTTTCGAGAATACATTTTGAAAATCTTTCGAAAACACTTGTCTAGTGTGTTTGCGAAGAAAATTCATCACTGCTTAAATTTTTTCGAGATCACATGTGAGGAAAATTTTTGCAAACGCACATTTTGAATATTTGCGAAAATATTTCAAATGAGTATGTTCTCGATAAAGTATTTATCGAGAACACACTTGGAAATCTTTTCGAAAACTTTCATTATGCACGTTTGCGAAAATCTTCTTCCTGTGACTGACTTTCGAAATCATGTTTAAGAATTTTTCGAAATCAAGGATTTTTTTCATGTTTGCGAAAAATTGGTCTTAATGTAACATTTCGAGGTCATGGCCTTGTTGTAATTTTGAAAACATGTATTTGTGATGATGATTATTATTTTATGTAACGTGTGATGTAATCATGTATATTGGATTATATTTATGCTTATGTGAATGAATGAGTACTATATGCTTGATTTCATGATTCTAAACTATCTAAGTATACTTCATTCGTCACTTTACATATAATAATAATTGAAGCATCCGTGCTTAAATGATTCTAAATGTTTATCTGTAATCAAACTTGTGATCGTGCTAACGAGTAACAAATTTGGATGTTTGGTTTATGATAATGTTTTTTAGATTAACATGGCTGAACACAACGAGAATGTCCCTGAACAAACTCTTCCGATGCTCACACTGAATGACATCATCCCTGCTAACTACAGTGTCACCATTGGCAGAAACAATCCTCGAGTTGACTTCGACAAATTGAGAATTCCTGAGAACTCGTGCAAGATTGTCAAAGATGTTCTCCTTGCACATCCATGCAAGCATCTGCTCAACAAATCTACTTCAGTTCCTGTGTTCTACCTTCATCAGTTCTGGCTTACAGCAAAGGTTAACTTAGATGATAAGTCTTTCACTGTTACGCTGGATCGACAAATCTACACTGTAGATCACGAAGTCCTTTGTACAATCTTCCTTCTACCTCAGCCTGAGAATGAATTTGTTCCAATGTTGCCTGAACTGGATCTCCTGGACTACGTCATTGACCTAGGATACGATGTTCATGATGACTTACCTCTTATCAAGCACTCCAGATTCAATGCAAAGAACATGCCTCAGCCTTGGAGAACTTTCTATATGTTGGTCGTACGTTCAATATCAGGAAGAAAAAGTGGTCACGAACATCCCAGACTTGAGCATCTACAAGTGTTCTGGGGAATGGTCAGTATGATACCGATTGACTTTGCAATTCCCATAATGAACGATCTAGTCTACAACATTCAAACCGAACGTGAAAAGACTATGATCCCGTTCATAAGATTCACTAAGCTAATCATTGAGCATTTTTGCAAAGATACACCGGAATTCATCAAAAGAATGGGAGATCCAAATGAGCCAAAGAACCTCTTAGAGGACGACTTCACCATTTCTTTTGTCAAAATGACCACGTCTTCTACAAAGCAAAAAGGAAAGAGGCTTCCTGAGTACTTTCTTGATGAAATATCAGGAAATGTTCAAGCTATGAATTCTACGATAATGCTTTTAAAGGGATTCAGGAAGAGACTACCATACAGACTCGAAGCAAAGGAGGTGTGAAATCTGGGAGTACTAGTAGCACCACTGGCTCACTGCAATCAAAGTCAAAGGCTACTCCTAAAACTAAACCTTCCACCAAACCGAAACCTACACCCAAACCTAAGCCTGCAACTAAGCCAAGGAAGAAGGTAACACCAAAGCGTACTCTTCGAGATGAAACTACACCGCCACCCTCTGAAAGCGACTCTGAGTTTGACACAAAATTTGAAGAAGAAGAGGCAGACTTTGAACGAAGAGTAAGAGTACCTGAAGAAGCATTTCCTGAAACGGAAATTGCTATACAACAGAGTTTAGAAACCTTTGAAGCAGATAAAGGAAATAGGAAAGGGATCATGATTAATGAACCCGATGATGATGAAGAAGAAGAACCAATAGTTGAACAATTGGTCGACAAAAGAAAATTGAAAAGTATAGTTGTCGACACATGGGCCGAAGAGAAGAAATTTCTTAAAGATCAGAGGGAAGCATCACTCGTCAGCCGACTTCATCCTCAACCTTCATCAACACCTGTCAATCAACCAGAGCATGAAGGCACTACCAGCAGCATAACTCCCGTTGTGTCTACTACTTTAGAACCAGCTTTACAACCCGGTGACAAAGTAGGAGACAAAGATGCAGATGGAAACATCACTATGATAGAAACTGCAAATATTGAGGAGAATGTTGATGAACAGGAGAACATTGCTACGGATCAGGGATTTGACCCTTTCACCACACCAGAGTTTCTTGCACAGGAAGAAGAGGAACGCATAAGAAAGGAAAATGAAGAAAAGGAAGCATTCGACACCAACATATTCCTTCAGTCATCTTCACAATCTAAGCAGACATCTTCACAGCAACCTCCACCTCCTAAAGACTCTCCACCAAAGGATCCGACTCCTCCAACTTCTTCTTCGAGCTCCCACAACAAGTCGTCAACTGAATCATCACCGGAACATTCATCTCCTACACCCTCTGAAACCGCATCTAAACAACAATCAATCAATGAACCGACAAAATCAGTTGATCTTCAGGAGCAAGTCAACAGTCTCACAACCAAGGTTACTAATCTTGCTAAACAAGTTGAAGATTTTCAAGAGGCAAAGCAGCAATTCGGTAAGTTCATGAAAGCAGACTTGACAAGACTCATCAGGACCTTCACACTAGATTACCTTACTGAGAATCTGGTTGATATCGTCACTCCTGAAGTGACAAGTCTTGTTGCACCAATTAAGGAAAACTTGGAGCAAAGAATCAGAAGTGTTGTGAAGAAAATGTTGTCAACAACACCATTCACGCTTCACCCTGTAAAAGCTCCAACACCAACTCCAACCATTTCTGAACCATCAGTCGAAGACCTGCTTGCTCAGCTCTACGACAAAGTTGCATCCAAAACTACTTTGACAACTGAGGAATCTGTGCTCATCTACGCCATTGCAGCCAACTTGTCTAAAGAGTCATGCAAAGAAGCTGCTGGATCCCTAAAAAGGTCAAGGAAAGATGACGACCCAGACCCGAACTCAAAAGGTAAGAAACACAAGTCTAGAACCGGTCCATCATCTTCTCACCAACCACAAAAGGATTCTACTCCTCTTGGAAATCAGCAACATACTTCAGCTTCTGGTCAAGATCCCACAGATCAGGAAGAAAATCTTATGCAACCAACTGAGATGATTATGAAGGACAACCCAATACTGACTACCGTGCCTCTCCAATTCCCGATTCTCAAACTGAACCATCATCAACCTCAAAAGCTCAAGACAAGGATACTACATCCAAGTCTAAAAAGTCAAAGAAAAGGAGACGTCACTCATGGATAGACAATGACGATACACCTCAAGATGACTGGTTGACTGATTTGGTCAAGGCTCAACCTCCTCTCGAAAATGAAGAACCACTCCCGGGGAATACACTGCAATATACTCAGAGTATAATGGCGGATCTTCAAAATGAGAAACTTACTAAGGCTGAGTTAAGAAGAATCAATAAGGATGCACAGGAATTCCTAAAGTCTAGATCTGGAAACAAGATGGAATACGAATTTAACATGCAGAATATAGCCAGTGCAATGTCTGGAAAGTTTGACTGGCTAATCCCTGAAGCAAATTTCGACATCCATTCCGGAAAACCCGACAAGCCTTACTTCACAGATTGGACTAAACCATTACCTCTGCAAGGATTTCCTAAAAAACCAAAGATACCTTACCGCTTCTTCTTCAACAAGGATCTTCGTAACCTCCAACTCACTCAAGAGAACTCCAAACAGAAATATGCTTCCTCATTGACTATCTCAGTGCCAGCCGCATACGATGTTCCTGCAATTGAAGAATCAACTCCAGTATTTAGCGACTCTTTGTAGCTTACGACAGAGATGCTTTACACGGGATTCAGCACTAGCCTGAACGTCGTCGAATCGGTTACACTCACAGGTTAGAAATCAAGTCATTAGAGAATGTGAAGCATAAATCAAAGATCATTGCTATCTTGGAGATTCAAGAGTCGAAACGGTTTAACTACATGTTCATGAATGAGATTGTGGTTAAAAGGCTAGATGAAAAGAAGTACAAATTCTCAGAAGCAGACTTTCCCGACCTTTATCTAAATTACATTGAAGACATGTATCTAGAAAAAGTTTAAGGAAGAATGCGTAGATTCGAAACTGAAACACAATACAACTTCATTTCATCTCTCCTTCTCTTCATCCGACGATTGATAGTTCAAGAAAGAGTGGAAGATCTTCAGCTTGGAGTGGAAAGTTACCAACAGAAGATCAATTTGACTAAGCCACAACTCTCATTTGAAGGAATCAATCAAATGTCACAGTATACACTCATCCAAAAACCTTCATTTGGTTTCACCTACCTCAACAGCAAAAAGCATCTAAGTTTCGTGAGGCTCGATGAGTTACACAAGTTCTGTGATGTTACGCTCAAAACCGTTCGTGATGGGTTAGTCAAAAGGTTGAATGATGATCGGAGAAAGATATCAAAAGGTGAAACTCCAAGGTGGAAATCCAGTTCCAGAAGACAAGTTCGAAACTTCATCATGAAAATAGAAGAAAGGTTATTTTGCCAGGAGCAGATCAGACGATTGGAAAGTTACATCGATGCCAGACCTTCATTTCCCGTCAGCTTCTTCAAAAGACCAGATCCACAGTTCACAGACTTTGATGCACCGATCATTGATGAATCATAAACTGGTACACAAGGGTATTAACATTTCAATATTAACTATTTCACTTGATTGATTTGTTATCATTATAGCTTGTGCACATATAATAGTGTACAAACTGTTCTTGTAATGAAAGGACCCTGAGGTACGCATCAGTGCCTCAATCCTAATATAAGGAGCGAAGGCTTCTTACTTGTGAGTAGAGTTAATCAAACATTTTCTGATTTTCATAACTCTGCTCAAAAGACAAGTATTTCACCTTAATAAGAATTCACTTGTTGAGGGGGAGCACTTGATACAAAATCATCGTTCTTGAAATCAAAAGTTCTTGTTGAATTCTCCCCATAAGACTTAAAAGGCATATTTTAATCAAAAGATTGTCAAAAATATCATCTTATATGCTATTTTTGAGGGAGAGAAAACATAAATGTGATTAAAATATGAAAGTTCAAAGTTGCTTAAAGTCAAATCTCATGCGAGCTAGACTCAGATTCACCCAAGAATTGATGAAACATAAAAGTTAATAATCGAAAGGACTTATCCTCGACGGGTAATAACATCAATTTAGTTACTAGAGCTACTTGTCACCTAAAAGCTGATAATGGAACTCTTTAACTAGCCATGTAAGCGTGTCTCGAAAAGGATTTGTCTTAGTAGAAATGTACCATTTTGTGAAAATTTCTGTGGACTTGACCAGGCTGGGTAATAACTTCAAGCTAGTCTAACTAGTGATGTAAGCGTGTCTCGAATCGGTCTTGTTCACTGAAAGTGGATCAATTCAAAAAGTGCTTGCTCCTCTTGGATGTGCAAATTTATTAAATACTTATGAGCAAATGTGAAGGGGGAGCCCTTCAAAAGTAAACACAAAACTCTCAAAGTGTTAAACAAGATGTTTGATAATCACAAACACTTCGAAAGATTTTCAATCAAAGGTTTCATGGCAGTTGTAGGATAATCATGGAGTTATAAGGTGATTAACATAGGAAAAACCGTCCTATGATCCGCCAGAGTCGGAGGGATCTACCCAAGGACATCACCAATAGTTAGAATTAGAAGTTCTTAGGTATGATACGAAAAAAAGGAGTAAAGAATGAAAGGAAAAAGAAGGGGTTGAAGAATTAAAAAGAAAAGTAAAGAAAAGGGTAAAAAGAAATAGCCCTCCATATGTTCAACCTTAGGGCAGACACCGGGTTCAATTCGTATACAACTGGTTGTTACAAAGGTGACGCCGATATTGAAGATAAAGCCATCATGGACCCAGTGACGCAATGTACTAAACCTTCTAGCCACTCAAGTTCTCTTAAAAGAGCTGGTTTTATTCTCATGGGGAACCGGTGTAATCTATCGACTTATCTCTTAGAGATGGTTGATATTGAAGCAGGAGACCCCTCCCTAGTCTCCGCATAGGAAATCTAAGTGTGCACTTTTTGAGTCTAGAGCCATGAGATGCATCAAAGATCTCTTAGGAACACTTAGTATTTCTGCAACTGGTGTTCTACATCAATGGACACCAGCTGTAAATTATCGAGTCCTTCGCAGATCTTAGCAATCTGCCGAGAACGTTTATAAGAGAATTTACATAAGTATTTCTCAATGATTGAACGGAAATCCTGCCAGGGTCAACATCAAACAGCCCTGACAGCAGGTCACCTCGGTAACTCCTTGTGGGTTACGCTTAGTGTTTGCGGTGGTTTCTTAGCGGTCTACAGTCCTGGAGTGATCCCCAGCGACTCACCCAGTCATTGAGCTACTTAGTAGGTCTTGTAAGCTCCTTCGGGGGTATCTGACATGGGAACGGCCTTGATAAGGGTTAGAAGGAGTCTTCACACTATGCCGTTGATGATCTCTAATTCCTTATCTGTAAGTACCGGATGTTTTATTTCTAACTGTTTACCTGCAGGGACACATCATATCCATGGCAATGGATTCCACATGCTCATACATGCATCTTGAAGTCATCAAAAGCTCCCTCAAAGATCAAAGCAACACAAAGTTCAAAGAAAGATTCTCCGTCTAAAAGAAGAATCTACAAAGTATAAAGACTAAAGATCAAAAGTGTAAGAATGGGAACTACGTGCATGTATAAGTCAAAGTTCAAAGATGTATGAGCATGTTGGAATGGAGGACTACCACCACAGACGCAGAAGTGACAAAAGGCAGACAACTTCATAACTTGATCACTATCACAACAACAAATGAACAAAGCACAAAGAACGATGAATGACTTTATCTCATGATTTTTGAAAGAAGTCTAAAGCTGTGAAAGTCAAAGTTGAAGAAATGACAAGGACGTCAAGCAACCATGATGACCGACCCTTAGGGGGAGATTGTTGGGAATGAAGTTTTACTATTTTATCAAGTCTCGGTCATTTGTAATAATATTAGGTTGCTTAGTTATTATTTACTTTCATTTACATTTTGTATTAAGTTTACTAGGCTTAAGTAATGTAACCCATGGGCCTCTAAGCCCACGAAATGATGAGAGGAAGGAGAGGGTGTGTTGCGCTAGCTCCATCCCTATAAATAGAAAGCTTAGGTCTCATGTAAACTTGGTTGGTTATTTGATATCTTAAGGAAACTATTGCACTTATATTTCTCTCATTCTCATAATCACCCAAATCCTTATATCTATCTCATTCTTGCTTATGTGTAATCAATATGGGTACCTAACAGATATGACTCGACTTAGCAACTATGTAATCAATTAGATAATTAACTAAGGGTTTAACATGAAACAATAATGCACTAAAGATGAGTGCATACACGGAAGGCTAAGGCGATTTGGGTGTACATTTAAGTGGGTTGTAACAAATTCTTCCTTTAAGTCAGATGCTTAAAGTTAGAAATGAAAAGATAGGCTCGGAGGGGTGTACTAGGGGTTTCGTGTACTAAAACTGAGTACAACGCTAAGGTGTGGGAAAAATTAGTTGACTTTACTAGCCAAGTAATATGACTTAAATGGTCAAGTAATTATGATACGGGT
Source organism: Artemisia argyi (assembly GCA_030686995.1). Lineage (NCBI taxonomy): Eukaryota > Viridiplantae > Streptophyta > Magnoliopsida > Asterales > Asteraceae > Artemisia > Artemisia argyi. Next base: position 21,166,941 of record CM060677.1, read on the forward strand.
TTAACACAAGGGTGATCCTAATGCCTCTTATCATGTAGTAAATCCTACTACACGAATGTAGTCTCACTAGCGGTCTCGGGATGCATCACTAACGCAAGTTTTAGAATCTAAATGCTACCGGTACACTCATAAGCACTAATATTAAATGCTTTTCCTATCAAATCTAAAGGCGAACCTCACATATTTGGGTGGAAAATTTTTCTGAATAGTACGGTTTTGTGCTAGTCATACAACTCCTATCCATGAGACGCTTGCTATGGCTAAAGTTTCACTCCTAAATGTTGTAAAAAATTTTAAATTTGGTGCTAAAATTACACTAACAAGTATTTCTCTTAGTTTTATTACACACCTACCATCGAACAAAACAAACTCAAGTGAAAGTGTATCCTATAAGGTATCATCATTTACCCTCCCCTTACACTTAGGATGAACATTGTCCCCAATGTTCAATTAAAGAATGTAAAAGTAAAACAGGTAAAAGAATGAAATCAAATACTCCCCTGATTCGTTCGGTGTAGATAGTGCGGTAACAAGGTTAGATCTTCCTCCAAGAAAATGAACAAGCAAAGCTTCCCTTCCAGAATATAAATCATCTTCTTGTCATACATAACCTGTTAAACCTGAGAAAACAAACAAGGCAACCTCGCGTAAAATCGGCGGCAATCTATATATACTAATAAATCCTAGAAAAGTAGCATATATATCTTAAATTGCTTTCTAGGAATTAAAGGGATATAATGCTTGTGGAATGAATGTTTGCAGATTTCCTGGAGTTTATAAAACTAAAGAATTAACAAAAACTTTAAGACTCCGTTAGAAAAACAAAACTACCAAAATTTCCAGAATTTTACACATGACGCCGTCAAGAGTAAACTCATGACGCCGTCAGAAGTGACCTGCAGAAATCTTTACGTTAAGTTTCCGGAAAATTTCTGGAAAAACTTATGTCCTACTTCCTGAAAAATCCTGCAAAACATCATTATGACTCGATACAAGCATTTGATTCTAACAAATACGAATATACATGTCCATTTAATATTGTGGAAAATCATGATCAATTTTGTTTCTTAAAAACATATTTGGGGTTTCCCCTTACACTTATCTTTTGCGAAATACCTTTGTAAGAAGTTAGGACAAAGTCAAACGACTAAATAAAGTATTTTCACCATTTTATTTTGAAACATGATCTACCAACAATAAAAATAAAGCATTCATACGGAAACAAATAACATTCAAACAATTAAAAATCACACAAAGCATGGGTTGCTTCCCAAGAAGCGCTTTTCTTTATTTACGAGTCTTGTAGCTAGACTCAAAGTCATGGGCTATCACGTGACCTCATCGTTGGTCTCACTCTCTATGTCATCTCCTATATTAGTTTTGTATTCCGGGCCTAGCTGCAAGCATTTTTTGTAGAAACCAAGTATTCTATTCATAACATATTCTACTCCTCTACGTCTAACCTCATCATTCCTATAGTAAACCGCTTGTTTGTGTTCCTTTTTTATGTTTGATAAGAGGCGGTATTGTTCAATCTTATAGGGCATTTGGTAAGCAATCTCATCATTCTCTTCCTTGAATCTAACTATCCCTAGAGTTGGATCATAACTCATCTTAGAGGCCTCAACGAACGGTTTTCCGAACACTACTTGAGTTAGGCAATCATCTATCGCCGGACGAGTATCCTCCACTATCATAAAGTCGGTCACATAAGTGAAGTTTCCTATAATTACACGCAATCCTTTCACTCTTCCAACAAAATTACTTATCAAATTCTTGCTGGGCATCATCCTATAACCAAGTTGCTTCTTCATTACCCAATTATAATAAGTCCTAGTCATGATGTTTATAGGAGACCTATGATCGATATAAGCTTTCCATACATGCATATGCCCAATGTTGCATGGTACGTTGATGTTAGAGGGATCACCTACTTTAATAAGGGGTGAACCAAGGATATATGGTGTCTCGGGATCATTGAATAAATCTTTGTGCTATTCCTGTTCTTCCTTGGTGGGCAACTTATCAAAGTACTCTTCTATGTTTTCTACTTCCTCTAACTTTTCTCCCTTATTAACCTCAACTTCCTTAATTTCATCCCTAGTCTTGGTTTCTATTCCAACTTCATCCTTGTCACTTTCTTCTATATCCTTATCTTTTAGATTAATAGTGACAACATTAACAAAGTGGACGTGTTTAGATGACGAGGGGTCCTTAATTTGGATTCCGCTATTGGCGTCCCTAGTATCCTTTCTAGGTGTAGTTAGCGCTTGGTTGTTGAGGGCTTTCAACAAGTTGTCAATCTTATTGGTCATCTCCGTTTGTTGTTGATTGAATTCGGTTTCAAACTTAGTTATGCGAGCTTCTTGAGATGCCATAACCTTGGACATTAATCCTTCAAGATTGTTGGTACTACCATAGTTATTAGAAGGATTGTTATTGAAAGTATGGTTGGAGGGTGGACCGTTTGGTTGGTAATTATTAGGCGGATTGGAAGAATTGTTTTTGTTTTGTTTCCACCTAAGGTTCGGGTGATTTTTCAAAAGAAGGATTGTAGGAATCACCATAAGGGTTTGGCTCGGGTTTGAAAGTGTACCACTTATCTCCAGCTTCGTCGGTACGTGAGGATGCGTAGTCCGCAAAAGCTGTTCCGGGGAGTTCCACGCAATCACTAGTGTCATGGGGAGCACTACATAATTCGCATGAAGAAGTGATTTTATTCACTTGGCTTGAAGGCATAGGAGCTTCGTAAGATTTCATGAGAAACTTGACTTGGTCCTCAAGTTCCATGATCCTACGGTCGGGAGTGCTAGAATTGTTCGAAGGAAAAGATATTGCCTTGACCGTTTTGTTCAAATCACGGGGATCATTCCAACTTTCGTTGTCATAGAGAGCAAGATCTTCTATGAGATCCCATGATTCTTCCGCACTTAGATCACGTAGCTTACCACCGGCCGATTGGTCAATCGTTCGCCTTGTGGAGAGATCGATATGGTCATAGAAGATTTGGACTTGGAGCCAAAGATCTATGCCATGATGAGGGACTTTTTGGAGTAAGTCCTTGAAACGAGTCCATGCTTCATATAGAGTTTCACCTTGACGTTGTTGGAACATCAAGATATCATTTCTAAGCTTGGTAGTTCTCCCCGTTGGGAAAAATTAAGCAAGGAAACGAGTGGTGAGATCATCCCATGAGGTGATGGATCCCGCGGGTAAACGTTCAAGCCATTGACTAGCTTGATCACGTAGAGAGAATTGGAATAGGCGTAATCGGGTCGACTCTCTAGTTGTAACATCAAGGTCTATAGAATCTACGATTTTAAGGAAGTCCTTGAGATGTTGGTTAGGATCTTCGGAACGAAGTCCATGGAATGCACATCCGCTTTGCACAAACCGGATGGTGTCGGATCGCAAGGGGGACACATTGGCACCTTGGGTGAGCTCAATAGTGTTTCGATAGCCTTGGTGGCTAGGACGGAAATACTCTCCTAGGGTTCGGGGCCTAAGAGGTTGGTTTACTAGTGGTGGGTTTTGTGGGTGGTCTTGTTGTGGTGGGTTGATGGGTTCAAAGATGTTACCACCTTCCATGAAATCGGATGGTAAAGATTACGAACAAAGACACGAAGAAATAAGATAGACTAAAGAAAACCTAAAAATAAAAATAAAATCTTACTAGAAAGGAATCTAGCAAGTAGACCTAATAAAAAGAAATCCTAACCTAGACAATAACTATTCCCCGGCAGCGGCGCCAAAGACTTGATGCGTGGGAATTGCACCAGGCTTTACCTCTCGAGGGATCTCGAGAAGCTTACAACCCCCACCAGGCAGTGTACCTGATCGTTGCAGTATAGTATAGTGACAAGTACCGGGGGATTGATCGTTCAACTCAGGAATAGTGTCGCTAGGATTAGAAAGCCCAAAAATTAAGCCTAGAGGTGAGGGATGATTCTTTTTTGTATTTTTATATTTTTATAAAAGCAATTAAAATCTTGGGTTTTTGGAAGAGTGGGCGGAATTAGTTGCTAGTCAACTAACCCAATAACTAAGATTCAATCAAAATAAAATAACAAAAAATGAAAATAAAACTAATTAAACTAGTGGTGTGAACAATAATAGGGAAAATTGTGTTTACTTAGATTTCATTATTCCCTAGTGATAAAGTCGTTTTATAGTATAAAATTATTCCGAAAAAATACTTGTGAAAGTATTTCCCGGTTCGTTTTCCCAGCGAAGGTAGAATGGAATCGTGAATAATCGAATCGCGAAATCGAGTCATGAAAAGTGGTAAAGTGAAAAATTATGATTTTGGAATTCAAATAATGAAAAGTAATAATGAAATAAGCAGAATGTACAAGCTATATATGTACAAATGTTAAAAACGCAAAAACGAAAATGCAACCGTAAAATTTAAAACGTAACGTTTATTGAAAAATGATCCTACGGACTTGGAAATATTTTTTAAAAATTATAAACTAATTAAAAGAATTTTAAGAAAAAGAAAAATATTTTTTTGAGTTTTTATTTATTTTCGAGAATTTATTTTCTATTTTTAGAATTAAAAATGAATTAAAAATAAAGAAAAATAGAAAAACAAATTGGAAAAATGAAAATTAAATTCTAAAAATTCTAAAATATTATAAAAGAATTTATAAAAATATTTTTGTATTTTTCAAGACTTTTTCTGAATTTTTATAGATTTTTGTTATTTAAAATTGATTTAAAATTGATTATAAACTAAAAGAAATTAAGAAAAATAGTAAATGAACTCAGAAAATTATGAAAATTTAACAGAAATTCTAAAATATTATAGAAAGCTTGCAGAAAAATTATGGAATGAAAAAGCTATACAGAAGTGCTTATTATGACCAAAACAGCTTATGGCAAGTGCTTATTTATAAGCACTTGCCACAAAACTTTACCAAACTGTTACCACAGATGTTTTATACTACAATAAGCATTCAGAAACTCAGATATGAACATAAGAAACACAGGAACAGTGATAGCAAGCATTAAGCAATAGAAGTAAGCTACTACAATAAGCAGAATTGAACCAAGATAAGCTAGAAGCTAAGTACTGAAAGAAACAGCTAAAATACAACTTAACTAACATAGAACACTCAAAAATCACAAGCCACAAGTTCAAATGAACACTTGCAGCTCTAATAACCAAAACAGTTAACAAGCTCAAACCACTACAAAGCAGATGCAATAAGCTGAATCCTAATAAGCTGAAGACTAAAATTATGGGTGCAATTCTATCTCTAAACTACTGAGATGCAGAGTTACTTATACACTTCATCTAATCCTACCAATTGAAACTAAAAATCCTTGCTAAATAAGCAGCAGTGAACAACTAAGCTGAGCACAGTTGACTTTTTATATGCTATTTAACTTTGACTAAAGCTATTTTCTACTGATTATATCTACTACTTCTAGTATTATTAAGCTAAAATTTCACTAAATTTAGCTAACTTACACTATATTACACCTACAACAGAAAACTCACTATCTGATTTATCTATTTCAATTATTTAAGAAGAGTTGAATCTAAGTTTGACTATTAGTGAACTAAACTACAAAAGTTAAGCTAATTTTATCATACTGACAACCTAAGCTAACCAAATGAAGCAATATTATCAGATAAACTAACACTAAACTCAGCTAATAAAGTTGATCCAAACACCCCCTTATGTATCAACATACATTCCAGCTATCAGTTATGAATTCTAATGCTAATTCCAATGATTAAATGCTGTCAAACTACTATTGAAAAGCTCAAATGCACAGTGATGAACAGCAGATTCAATAAATCCAACAAGAACACAGAATGACAGATAATCAAAAAGAAATCACTACGCTACTCAGATTTCAATAAACAAATGTAATCAACTATCAAACAAGTTCAATAGCAACTAATTCTATATCTAATTAAAAATAAACCAAATGCTATCAATAGAACAGAAATCAATTCAAATCAACATATATGAACTAGGATTTATAAAATTCAGAAATTGAAAAATGATCATGAAACTTACAATGACTTTTCCTCTCAGCTCAAAATAGAGAGGATTCCACACAGCCTATCTTTGGATAGGCCAAGCTATTCCAAGTCTAGCTCGTACTATCATTAACACCATAAATTCCACCAAATTCTGCCTCAATTGACTATCATTGACCACCAAATTATACGAAAAATGATTTGAACAAAAGTGTAACACCACAGTTAACTATCCATAGCTGTAAAGCTTAGTTAAGCTGTATTAGTCTCTTAAAAACTTATTTAAAAAAAAACTTGTCTAAACAAAACTAGTTAATAATTTTCTGAATTTTATAAAACTATGAAACTTATGTAAAACTGAAAGTAGAACTTGAACAAACTATTTAACTAAACTGAGATAGGCTAATCTAAAAAGCAATAAAGATGAACAATAAACAATAACAAGCTGATTTGATTTAAGCTAAAAACTGATTTCATTAAAAAGAGGATTACAATTGAAATAAAAATGAACTACAATTTCAAAAGAAAATTGGGCAGAGTTTGGCTACTCCAAACTCCACACCTTTCTACCCTGATCTAATCCTCTATTTATAGCTAAAATGAGAGTTGGGGGTTACAATGCCATGCTGGCAATCCTTGCCACTTCTGTGCTTCTTTTCATCACCCTTCAGCCCTTAGATCATGTCCCATCAATCATAGCCTTTAGATCATATATCTATGACGCATCTCACCCAATCAATGGCTGCCACGTATCCCATTTGTGCTTCCTTGGTACCCTTACACCTCTGAGCTTCTAGAAATGCCTTCGAATTGACGTCTGTACCCTTAATTGCGGTCAATTTTAGACGAAACAGTAACTAGGGTTCTAAGGGTCTGGGTAACTTTTGATTTTGGGGAAAAAATAAGAGCGGGGTGATTTTTTTTATTTTGTCTGATCTTTTGACCTTTATGTTGACCGGATGATGTATAAAAAAGAGAGAATGGGCTCGGGTCATTTAATTTGCAACTTGGGCTTTTGGATTAAAGAGTTGGGCTAGGATTGATGGATTTTGGAATAGGATTTAATTTGGACCACAACTTAATGTTTTAAATCCGGTTAAGAAGTAATATTATAGACAAGGACCAATGTTGTAATAACTGAAACTTTAAGGGCCATTTTTGCCAATTTATGAAACTTGATCCAAGGGCTTATCATGTAAATCTTTGATACTTTAGAGGACTTGTCTTGACTTTTGGATCCCCGGCATTGACTTTTTGACCAACTTCAACTCTCGTGCCCATTTTTTGTTGTTTTCTCGTGATTTATCATCACTTTGTAAAATATCCGTACCTGCATATCACAAACACAAAAACACGTGTTTTCTTGGCATTTGTTAGCTAAAATAAATCGTTTTGGGTCGGTATTTGGTAATGAAAAGGTGTGTAAATTAATACACACCAAAATCCCCCCGACTAAAGTATTGCCGTGCCCTCACGCAATGTGATCAATTCACGCTTTTGGGATAAATAATTTCGATACTCTTTCTACTAACTTTGAAAAGTAGCAAGGAGGTTCAAAAGAGATTACGAAATCATTTATTCCCGAAAACGCTCCGTTTTCCAAAATTTTCATACTTTATTCCTTTATTCCATATTTTGTATTTTTCCATACTTCACACTTGTGACGGTTTGTTAAACTTTCATTATTTGCAATAATTATTAGGGTCAACGAGTAGAAACACTTCTATTTAAGAAGCGACCTTACGGATAAAATTCGTCATCCTTGATTTTTCACAAGCTCCCAAACTAAGCGTACAAACGAGATCACAGCTTATCTACAAATTAGATGCTAACACTACTCATAACAGTTACTTGTGAAAACTTCTTACTCCCATTTCCTAGGTTTTGTATCTCAATATTTTATTTTGTTGAGAAATGAATTGCTTCATATTTTCTTGTTTCGATAACTTTTTAGTCCGATAGTGATACCTAAGTTAAAACGATAAGTAGTTATTCATTTTCTCTTAAGAACCACTGCAATAGAAATTCGGTCCACATCAAGGAATTAGGGGTACATACAATATCAAGAATATAAGTTGCGGAGTACGATCACGTGCACCTCATGTGACTGATTACTAATCACTTATCACATGCACCTCACGCGCCAACAACTTATTTACATACATAAGCTCTTATTCAATACAACTTCAACTTTCACTTTTCATTTTTCACTTTTTTTCACTTCACTTTTTTTTTATACTTTTTTCTTCCTTTCTTGACTTTTTTCAATACATCAATGGAAGCTTATCGGGTAGCTCCAAAACCACATGGATAATCAACTTTTGACTTTTGATTTTTTCACTTTTTTGGTCTTATTTTTTATGTTCCTTGATATGTACCCAACTTTTAAAGCAAAAATTCTCTTAAGAAAACAAAGAACTAAATATTATTCAAACCGAAATACCACTAATTAACCTAGAACATCTATTTTATATGGGTGACATTTCCTGATGGGAGTAAAAAGCCACAAGTACCTTTCATGAGCTCTAAAGAGAACCAACTACTCCACGTTTAGCATCTAATTTCTAAATAAACTCTATCATTTCTCGTTCTTCGCAATTTAAGATTCCAAATAATGAAACCAGCGAATACTTAGCCGATAATCAACCACGCATATATAAAGTCAGTTACGGAAACTTGCAAATTCTAGAAGAAGAATTCGCGTTTTCTAGCTCCTGATGTAAAAGACTAGCGAAAGCTTTTAAGCTGCGCATGTATAAAGTCCCGTACTTGACTTTATACATGCGCAGCTTAAAAGCTTTCGCTAGTCTTTTACATCAGGAGCTAGAAAATGCGAATTCTTCTTCTAGAGTTTGCAAGTTTCCGTAACTGACTTTATATATGCGTGGCTGATTATCGGCTAAGTATTCGCGGGTTTCATTATTTGAGATCTTAAATTGCGAAGAGCGAGAAATGATAGAGTTTATTTAGAAGTTAGATGCTAAACATGGAGTAGTGGTTCTCTTTAGAGCTCATGAGAGGTACTTGTGGCTTTTTACTCCCATCAGATACGTCACCCATATATAATAGATGTTCTAGGTTAATTAGTGGTATTTCGGTTTGAATAATATTTAGTTCTTTGTTTTCTTAAGAGAATTTTTGCTTTAGAAGTTGGGTACATATCAAGGAACATCAAAAATAAGAGCAAAAAGTGAAAAAATCAAAAGTCAAAAGTTGATTATCTATGTGGTTTTGGAGCTACCCGATAAGCTTCCATTGATGTTATGAGAAAAGTCAAGAAAAAAAAAATGAAAAGTATGAAAAAAAAATGAATGAAAAAAGTGAAAAATGAAGAAAAGTGAAAGTTGAAAGTTGTATCGAATAAGAGCTATGTATGTATCAATAAGTTGTTGGCGCGTGAGGTGCATGTGATAAGTGATTAGTAATCAGTCACATGAGGTGCACGTGATCGTACTCCACAACTTATATCCTTGATATTGTATGTACCCCAAATTCATTGATGTGGACCGAATTTCTATTGCAGTGGTTCTTAAGAGAAAATGAATAACTATTTATCGTTTTAACTTAGGTATCACTATCGGACTAAAAATTATTGAAATGAGAAAATATGAAGCAATTCATTTCTCAACAAAGTAAAATATTGAGATACAAAACCTAGGAAATGGGAGTAAGGAGTTTTCACAAGTAACTGTTATGAGTAGTGTCAGCATCTAATTTGTAGATAAGCTGTGATCTCGTTTGTACGCTTAGTTTGGGGACTCGTGAAAAATCAAGGATGACGATTTTTATCCGTATGTTCACTTCTTAAATAAAAGTGTTTCTACTCGTCGACCCTAATAATTATTGCAAAATAATGAAAGTTCAACAAACTGTCACAAGTGTGAAGTATGGAAAAGTACATAAAATAGAAAGTGAAAGTGGAATAAAGGAATAAAAGGAAAATTTTGGAAAACGGAGCGTTTTCGGGAATAAATGATTTTATTACTTCTTTCGAACCTCCTTGCTACTTTACAAAGTTAGTAGGAAGAGTTGTGAAATTATTTATCCCAAAAGCATGAATTGATCACATTGCATGAGGACACGGCAATACCTTAGTCGGGGGGATTTTGGTGAGTGCTTATTCACTCACTATTATATGGCCAAAAACCGACCCAAAACGACTAGTTGAGCTAACAAATGCCAAGAAAACATTTGTTTTTGTGTTTGTGATATGCAGGTATGGATAAATCACAAAAAGACAAAAAATCACAAGAAAACCGGAAAAACGAGCATGAGAGTTGAAGACGGTCAAATAGTCAAAGCTGGGATCTAAAAAAAGTCAACATCAGTCCTTCATTTATTCAAGATTGTCAAGAGTAGTCCTTGGATATACTTTTCAGAATTGACATTTTCAGTCCTTGAAATTTTGGAAATTTACAAAATTAGTCCTTGGATTCCAATTGATATCAAAAATCTGAAATCTACTCACAGGCTTGATCCAATGTATTATCTCAAAATCCAAGCCCACTTTTACCAACACCAAAAGCCCAATCATTTTTAACCCGAGCCCATATTTTTTCGGTCAACCTCAGTCAAAACTCAAGTTAAAAACCAAACGCACCATTTGTATTTTCCCCCAAATCCCAAATCCCAGAATCCCCAATTAAGCTATGAACCCTAGCTCACCAATTAAATCAATTGGTTCAAGCCACTTCACCTAGCCATCAATTACCAATCATTGGTTCATCTAGAAGAAGTCTCACGTGCACAGAGCATGTCAGGAATAAAATACGTGCACACTTGAAGCCTTGTGGACACATGGCAGTGTTTAATTGGTGGGAACACATCACATTTTGTGCCTTGGATTCTATTTCTAGAAAGTGTCAGCACATGGCAGAGAGATGCACACGGATGGCCAACATGGCGAATTGTGATTGGTTCTCACACGTCACAAAATCTGATCAAAGGGTTATTATTAGAGTAAAGAAGCACAAATATATCCAAGGGTTGAGATGTGATAAAAGAAGCACAATATGTTGCACGGATTGCCAGCGTGGAATCAACCCCAAACCCCTCACTCCTCATCTATATATAGGGTAGTATTTTCAGCTTATTTTGTATTAGTTTTAGTGTAATGAAATGCTGTTAAATTTACTTTTGATTGTATTTTAGTTTAGTTATTGTAATTTTTATAATAGTTTTAATAAAATTTCTAATTCTCTTCAATTAAATTTCAGCTTATATTGTGTTCTCATTTTAGCTTAATCATGTTTTTATCAGTTTATTTTCTGTTTCATTTAGTTAAAGCTTATTACTATCTGTTACTCTTATTTCAGTTTCTATTTTCATTTACATAAAATAAAAAAAATATAAAAAAATAAAAAAATAAGAAGTTTACATATTAGTATTAAAGCTTACAGTGAGCTTATTTTTTCTTTTGAACATTCCATTTAAGCTTGTTAGCTTATTAGTGGAATTTATTTTGAGTCAAGTAATCTCAGTCAAGGAATCAAAGTAATAAGCAGCTGAGGTGTTTGGATAGACTGATACAGAAGCAATGAAATCAACCTATCTTAAAGATAGGCTCGCTTAGTGAGCTCCCTCTGTTTGGCTGAGGGAGAAACTTATGGTATACTTTTAATCTCATTTTTCCATTAGTTCTAATAATTTGAATTGTGAGTTGGTTTAATTGATACTGTTTCATTGATTTAATTAGCTGATACAGTAGTGGTAATAGTAGTTTTAGAATCTGTTTGATATATTGATAGCTTATGTTAGATTTTTCTGAGTAGTACTACTGTATTAAATATCTGATATAGTTCTAAGTATGTTTTAGATTGGATGTCATTCACTATTTGATTGATTTAGATAATAGTTGTGGTGAATTTCTGTCTAGTTGATCTGTTTTGCTGATGTCATTTTCTATTGAGTATTCAGTATAACTGAGAGATATAATGTGCTACTGAGATCTGAGAATGGTGGTTGTTTGATGCTATTTCTGTTATTAGATCTGTGTAGTTTGATTGCAGATCTGTCATACTTAGTGGATATGTATTGATTGATTTGGTATTATATTTGTCTTGGTTTGGACTTGATTTGCTGATAGTATAGATTGTAGTTGAGTTTATTTAGTGTTTCATTGAGTGTTTTTATACTAATTGGATTGGTAGAATACAGATTTGTGAAGTTTATTTTTAAAATTCATAGAGTTGAATGTGAGCTTGATCTGAGTTAATTGTTGTATTAACTGTTTGTTTGTTTGTTTGGAACTGAGATGGTGTAGTTTATAGTGATCATCTGTCTTTTAGTTGATTAAAATTGCAGATAAGGTGACTGAATTTGCAGCTTGTAGTAGATTGATTAACTGTAATTGAATGGCATTGAAGTGAGATTGATTTTGTTGTGTATCTGAGTTAACTGTTTGCTAGTACTGTGACTTCATTTTCTATGATTAGGAGTGTTTAGATATTTGAGTTTGTTGTGCCTTTTAGTTGATGGTTTAGTTAATTGATAGTCAGATAGTATAAGTTTCTTTATTAGTCTACTGTTACATTGCATTATAGTTTTATAGCTGCTGAGCTTGTTTAATTTTAGGTTAGCATACATAAGTTTTTGGTATTATAGTTGTTTGATATTATTTCTCTGTTTATCTGTTGTGCTTTTACCTCTTTGAGCTGGTCTTTTTGAGCTTATTTGAAATACTTTTTTTGAATCTATCAATAAGTAGTATTGGGACAGGGTCTGATATGCAACTTAGGTCTGCAACTTTGTTCCTAAGCTTGTATTTGTGAATTGATTGTTGGTCTGTGTTAAATTTGAGAAGTATTAGAATTCTGGTTCATAGTTTTGCTTCTGGGATTGCTTATTGCTTGGTCTGCTCATATCTATGAGCTTATTTTGAGCTTGTTACATTGAAACTTGAGTTACTGTGGTATTCTGAGCTTGTTTTTGTTCATTTTCTGTCACATCATAGTTCCTTGCACCATTTCTAGGCTGTGATTTCAGTTTCATAAGCTTTTATCACAAGTGCTTATTAAAAAGCACTTGTGATAAGCTGTTTTAAACAGAATAAGCACTTTAGCTTTTCATTTTAACTTCAAATTTTTATTTTAAGTTCTTTTTAATATTTTTGAATTTCTGGAATTTTTCCAGATTTTTCCTACCATTTTTACTATTTTTCTTATTTTATTTTGAATTTTATTCCTTTTTAAATCATTTTTAAATACCAAAAATCAATAAAAATTAAAAAAAAAAAAAAAGGTCTGAAAAATACAAAAATATTTTTAGAATTTCTTTTATAATATTTTATAATTTATAGAATTTAATTTTCATTTTTCCAAGTTAATTTTCTATTTTTCCTTATTTTTAATTCTAAAAATAAAGAATTAATTCTAGAAAATAAATAAAAACTCAAAAAAATATTTTTCTTTTTCTTAAAATTCTTTTTATTAGTTTTAGATTTTTAGAAAATATTTCCAAGTTCGTAGGATCATTATTCGATATACGTTACGTTTTAAATTTTACGGTTGCGTTTCCGTTTTTACGTTTTTCATTTCGGTGCATAATTAGCTTATAATCTTTGCATATTTCATACTTGTTTGTGATTACGTGAATTATTTGTTTGCTATTTTCACTTTCTCACTTTTCAAATCACGATTTCACGAATCGATATTCTCGATTCCATTCGCCTTCGTTGGAAAACGACTCGGGTGATCCGTGTTTTACGCGGATCACTTCGATACAATACTATAATTATAATAATTGGTTTTCACACGAATCAATTTTTGGCGCCGCTGCCAGGGAGATATAAAATGCGAATTCAAATCCAATTTGTTACTATAATACCCCAATTATATATAATTATAATTTCAACTAACCAATTATATAATCAATTATATTATATAATTTGTGGTACAATTATATAAGAAATTATATATAATTTTTATATATAATTATAATTTTTAATTATAAAATTCGTTATTTTATAATTACATATATACAATTATACAATATTACTTTATATAATTATATAAAACTTATATATGCCGGGGATAATTTTTATATATATAATTATATATAATTATATAATTATAATTATATTATAATTGTTTTATAAAAATATTATAAAAATTTTTATTGAGGTTCGTAAGGTAGTATATGAAATTTTTGATCAAAAATTCACTTCAAGCCTTCCCCGGCAACGGCGCTAAAAATTGATTCGTCGTGAAAACCAATTATATATAATAGTAAAGTATCGAAATGATCCGCAAGAAATACGGATCACCCGAGTCGTTTTCCAGTGAAGGTGTGAATGGAATCAAGAATATTGATTCGTGTAATCGTGATTTGAAAAGTGGTGAAAAAGGCAAATAGTGATCAAATAATTCAATTATCAACTAACAATTATGAAATATGCAAAGAGTACAAGCTAGTAATGCATCAAAGTCTAAAACGCAAAAACGGGAATGCACGCGCGATTATTAAACGTAACGCGTGAAATAAAATGCGAGTTTTAAGCTACACTAATCCTACGGACCTCAAAATAATTTTAAAAAGTTAAAAATGATAAAAGAAAATTTTAAGAAAAAGAAAAATACTTTTTAGACTTTTTAATATTTTTTTATAAATTAAAAACTAAGTAAACAAATTAAAAATTAAAAGAAAATGTAAATAAATTATGAAAAATGCAAAATAAATTTCTAAAATTCTAAAATAATTGAAAACTATTTTCTAAAATATTTTTGGATTTTTCGGGGGTTTTCTGATTTTTTTTTTGGATTTTCTAATAATTAAAAAGTAATAAAAAGTGATTAAAAATGAAAATTAATTAAGAAAAGTAGCAAATAAACTCAGAAAATTATGAAAATTTCAGGGAAAATCTAAAATAATACTTTAAAGCTAGGAAAAATATAAAAAGTGAAAAACAAGCACTGGAAGTGCTTATTAGCTTAAAAACTGCTTATTTAAATTGCTTATTTATAAGCACAGTTGACCAAACTTTTACCAAACACTTTCCAAACTTAAATGAGCTTATAAGAACAAGAATCAGGCCATATGATGCTCAGAAACACAAGCAGTTATCAAAAAGAGGCACAATAAGCACTTATAACTAGCAATAAGCCAAGAAGAATAAGCAGATGCCAAAAATCACTTGAAACAGATGCAATGGACTAAGATAAGCTCGGAACAATCAAAATTTACAACTAGTGAACTCTAACACAGATTTGCAGCCCTACTTTAATTCAGACTTAAGGCAGAAATGCTCACTAAGAAGGGACAAATAAGCTATGAGAATAAGCTATAAAGATGAAAGTAATGGTGGAATTTAACTTACTGCTACTATGAGAACACAAAACAAGCAGAAATATAGATCCTAGATGCAACCTACTAGTTCAATTATGCCCAAGAAGTTGGGCCAGGACAGATGGTGCAGAGCACCCAAGGTCACAATAAGCTGACTTCAATAGCTTATTCAGATAAGCAAACAGGTTCCAAAACTGATTTTTCTTTTTGATATTTGTTATCAGGTACTAAGCTTCCAAAATCAACAATCAATAAGTATTTCCAATGAAAATCAAAGGCTACACATTATCACAAAGTATTGACCAATTCTGAGTTCAAAATCCTTTTTGACTTTTAATATGAAACAGCAAGTTGACTTTATTGATTTTTGATTACTCCTAAATGATCATTAAGATGTTAAGAAGCTATATGATGATTAGAATAAGCTAGTACTATCAATATTGCAACTACTTAATAGATTTCTTAACCTAAAAATGCTACTATGCTAACTGTATGAATAATTAAACTAGAACTTTGAATTTTTTTTACTAATGACTACTAATTTTATGTTGTAACTACTTATAATTTTACCTAAGTTAACTACTCAGACCACTAACACCCTCTGATTTAGGCCTTAACACAGCATAACACTTACAACCAAACACCCCTTAAAGGTTAGTCACAAACTCATAATCCAACACAGACTTTGATATTCACTTCAAATCCAAGTCCAATATACCCAATAACATCAAATATCATGTTACAACTCAGAAACATAGATCATAAACATCTTTTATCATCAAAAGCACAAGATCACAGGTATATGCTTATGAATCAGTATACAAGTTGATCACACCACAGATGTTCAAAAGTGACAAACAAGCAATCAATAAACAATATTAAGCTATAATAAGTAGTATCTAGTGTAAATAAGCTACTAATGGCAGATATAAGCTAGATTATCAATAAACTATAGAAATGGAATTTTAAAGTGAAACTTACAAAACCAAATCCCCCTCAGCTCAAACAGAGGGGGCTCACTAAGCTAGCCTGTCTCTAGACAGGCCAAGGGTCTCCTTTTGGCTGTCTTTTACCACCAAAACACTCAGCTTATTCAATAAGCTGAGTGGTTGACTTTCGTTGACTTTTTGAAATTTTTGGTTTTTTAGAAACAAGAAAACAACATGCTTACTGAAAGCTTTAAAAGTCTAAATAAGCTTGAACAAACAACAAATTAGCACTGAAAATCATTAAGAAAAGATAACAGAAAATATTTTTGGATTTTGTAAGTTTTTAGATTTTTTTGGTTTTTCTTTTATAATAAACAACAACAAAACAAAACTATAGAAACAGAAATATTGAAACTAAATAGTTACCAAAGAAATATACTTGCTTTAAAAAGAAATAAGAAAGGAAAAAGAAATAAGAAAGCAATAAGCTGAAAAGACAATAAGTAATTAAGCTGTAGTGAAATTTTAAATAAGACAATCAAAAGAAACTTTTCATTAATATAAAATTGAGTTACAAAACTGGCAGAGTAACACTACAAATTACTCTACACAAGCTAACGTATGAAGGGGAGGGGTTTTATAGGAGAGCAGGGGAGGTGAGGTGCTAGGGTTTGAGAAGGTCCTAGAACTTCAATTGAGGCCACATATCATCAATCCAGCTCAGAATGTCGACATCCCACCAATTTCTATCCGTTTGAGACCATCTTATCTTCAATCCACGCATTCATAGCCAATCAGGAATCATTGTTGTGCCGCGGTGGAGGGTTTATGACAACATTTCTGACACGTTGTCATCTTCTAGATAGATTCTTAGTACGAGGTATGGATTAGGATAGGTACGAGGTAATTTGGTGGGGTGCAGGGTAAGTGTGGTTAAGAAGCACAGTAACACGCGCCTTGTGGTTATTTTTTTATTATATTTTGAGTTGTGGTGGGTCGGGTCTGGTGAGGGTTGGGCCGGTTAATAGTATTAAAGAGGTGGGCTTTTGGGCTTGTGTTGTGTTTGGGTTGTGTTTGTTTTATTTAGGATTTAAGGATCCGGTTTGTAGCATGAAATCAAACCAAGGGACCAAAAATGTACAATCTGAAATTGTGAGGTCCCAAAATGCCATTCTTCATAAATAATATCCAAGGGCTCTTTGTGGCATTTTATGAATGATGAGGGGTCTTGAGTTGTTAATCTTCCAAAGTTTCTTCATGAGGACCAAAAGTGACAATGAAAGTTGAGGGACCATAAATGTCATTTCTTCAAACTTATGACCAAGGGTCATTCTTGTAATTCTTGAAACTTTGAGGATTCCATTTGACCATATGTGCCTTACTTTGAACACTAGCTTCCCCGGCTCCGGCTTTATTCACACTTTTCCAATTCTCGTGCCCGTTTTGTCATTTTCTCGTGATTTTTCGTCTTTTCTTAAATACCCGTTCCTGCACATTCACAAACATAAAAACACACTTTCTTTGGCATTATTGGTTTATTTGGTCCAATTTAGGCTAAGAAAAGGTGAGTGAATAAGCACTCACCAAAATCCCCCGGACTAAAGTATTGCCGTGTCCTCACGCAATGTGATTAATTCACGCTCACGAGATAAATAATTTCATAACTCTTTCTACTAACTTTGTAAAGTAGCAAGGAGGTTCGAAAGAAGTCATAAAATCATTTAATCCCGCAAACGCTCCGTTTTCCAAAATTTATTTTCTTTATTCCACTTTATTCTATTTTTGGACTTTTCACACTTCATACTTGTGACGGTTTGTTGAACTTTCATTATTTTTGCAATAATTTTTAGGGTCTATGAGTAGAAACACTTCTATTTAAGAAGTGACCATACGGATAAAAATCGTCATCCTTGATTTTTCACGAGCTCCCAAACTAAGCCTAAAAACGAGATCACAACTTATCTACAAATTTAATGCTAACACTACTCATAAAAGTTACTCGTGGAAACTTCTTACTCCCATGTCCTATGTTTTTTTTTTGTATCTCAATATTTTACTTTATTTGTGAAATGAATCGCTTCATATTTTCTCGTTTCGATACTTTTTTAGTCCGATAGTGACACCTAAGTTAAAACGATAAATAGTTATTCATTTTCTCTTAAGAACCACTGCAGTAGAAATTCGGTCCACATCAAGGAATTTGGGGTACATACAATATCAAAGATATAAGTTGCGGAGTACGATCACGTGCACCTCATGTGACTGATTACTAATCACTTATCACATGCACCTCACGCGCCAACAACTTATTTACATACATAAGCTCTTATTCAACAATCCTACAACTTTCACTTTTGTAATTTCTCACTTTTTCACTTTTCTCATATTTTTCACTTTTTTCTTTTCTTGACTTTTTTCTCAACATCAATGGAAGCTTATAGGGTAGCTCCAAAACCACATGCATAATCAACTTTTGACTTTTGATTTTTCACTTTTTGCTCTTATTTTTGGTGTTCCTTGATATGTACCCAACTTCTAAAGCAAAAATTCTCTTAAGAAAACAAATAACTAAGTATTATTCAAACCTAAATACCACTAATTAACCTAGAACATCTATTATATATTGGTGACGTATCTGATGGGAGTAAAAAGCCACGAGTACCTCTTATGAGCTCTAAAGAAAACCACTACTCCACGTTTAGCATTAAACTTGTAAATAAACTCTATCATTTCTCGTTCTCTGCAAATTTAAGACCTCAAATAATGAGATTAGCAGATGCTTAGCCAATAATCAGCCACGCATATATAAAGTCAAAAACGGAAGCTTTGCAAACTCTTGGAAAGAATTCGCGTTTTGTAGCTCCTAGTGTAAAAGGCTAGCACAAACTTTTATGATTATCATTGGTTAAGGGAACAAGCTAGGGCTCAACACGCCCGGTCAAGTCAAAATATTTATTCCTACTCTCGCCAGCAAGAAAGTCAACAAGGTGTCAAATCACTTATTCATACTTTTTTATATTTTTGCACAACTTTTCCAGCTTTTTCTCATTTTTTTGTTGCTTTTTCATGACTTTTCATTCACTTTTCTTCAAAATTTTTGAAAATTTTCAATTTTTTCAATTTTTTCATTTTTTTGTGGAAAAACGGAGTTACGAGAGTACATGACATGGTGAAAACTGCAAGGTCAAAATCGAATCGAAGATTCACCCCCCCCCCCCCGGACTAGAATGAAACATTGTCCTCAATGTTTTACAGGCAAAGGTAATCCTAACAAATATCTAGGGCCGTTTATTAAGTATGCCAAAGAAAACGTTAGTCGATAAGATTTACGGATATTGGATTTCCAAAAGCATCGATGAATGAGACTCGAGTGAAGAGAAAGACAAAACCACGAGCACGAGAGTCATCATAAATCGGGGACAATCCTAGACAATCATCACAAACAACCACGAAACACGAGATTGGAAGAGGTACCCCCTCTTCACGTTATTTATTAGAAATTAGAAATTTAAGAAGATGAAATTGGATAAGCAAGGGTTGCCACCCACGAAGCGCTTTGTTTTTGATTACCGAGTCACGTAGCTTGACTCGATCCCCGAATTCATTCGTACTTGGGGAAAGTTTGGAGATCCGGGACTACCATGGTTGGTACATCCCCTCCAAAATAGTGTTTCAAACGGTGACCATTCACCTTAAAGTTGGGCCCATCAAGTTGAGCCAACTCAATAGTTCCATAAGGGAATACTTGTGTTACTGTGAATGGTCCAGACCAACAGGTTTTAAGCTTTCCCGTAAACCAGCTTATATGGAGTACACCCAATGGGAGTTTTGTAAGCGGTCCAGAAAGCCCATAAAGCATCGTCTAGCTTATCGGCCCATGAGGCACGGTGTTCTCCTACGGTCCTTTCTAATATCCTTTTTAGCCACGATTGGACACCTCCACTTGACCACTCGTTTGTGGATGATAAGCCGTGGAAAGACGATGTGTGACACCATATTTAAGCATAACTTTAGCGAATTGGTCATTGCAAAAATGGGTCCCACGATCACTTATGATGGCTCGAGGTGCACCAAATCGGGCAAAGAGATTTTTCAAAAACTTAACAACAACTCGGGCGTCATTAGTGGGGAGCGCCTTCGCTTCAACCCATTTGGACAAATAATCGACGGCCACGAGAATATACTTATTTCCTCTTGATGACGGGAATGGACCCATGAAGTCGATGCCCCAAACGTCAAAAATCTCACAAACTTGAATAGCATTTTGTGGCATTTCATCTTTTTGAGAACTTTTCCCTTGACGTTGGCAAGAATCGCATGATTTCACCAATTCATGGGCATCCCGATAAATCGTCGGCCAATAGAAGCCGGAATCAAACACTTTCTTTGCGGTGAAGTTGGCACCATGATGTCCCCCCGTGGGTCCACTATGGCATGCCTTAAGAATTTCAACGGCTTCCGTACCGTGAACACACCGCCGGATCACTTGATCCGCACAGACTTTGAACAAATACGGGTCGTCCCAAAAATAATGTTGGACATCTTTAAAGAATTTCTTCTTTTGTTGGGACGACAACCCTTTCCTAATAAAATTCCCCGCATGGTAATTCGCAAAATCGGCGAACCATGGGGTACTTTGGTCAATATTAGACACACTCCCAAGTGTCTCGAGAGGAAATGTTTCCGTAATTTCCTTATTCTCGAGAACACTTTGATGGGGGTTCTCAAGTCATGAAAGGTGATCAGCAGCAAGGTTCTCTACTCCTTTTTTGTCTTTAATTTCGACATCAAATTCTTGGAGTAAGAGAACCCACCGCATTAAGCGCGGCTTAGCATCTTGCTTTGCCATTAAGTACTTTAAGGCCGAATGATCCGTATACACTATGCATTTCTTTAAAAGCAAGTATGGTCTAAATTTTTCAAAAGCATAGACGACCACTAACATCTCTTTTTCGGTAGTTGTGTAGTGATGTTGGGCGTCATTCATGGTCTTACTTTCATAGTGTATCGGTTGAAAGTATTTGTTCTTACGTTGCCCCAGAACTGCACCGATGGCATAATCACTTGCATCACACATTAGCTCAAATGGTAAGTCCCAATCGGGGGCAACTAAGATTGGTGCCTCCGTTAACTTCCTCTTCAAAACATTAATTGCATCGACGCATTCATTTGTGAAGTTAAACGGAGCATCCTTTTCTAAAAGGTGGGTCAGAGGCCGGGCTATTTTGGAGAAGTCTTGTATAAAACGTCGATAAAAGCCGGCATGACCAAGGAAACTTCGGATTCCTTTGACGGTCGTAGGATGAGGTAGCTTAGCAATGACATCGACTTTTACACGATCTACCTCAATCCCAGATTTGGATATCTTATAGCCGAGGACTATGCCCTCTTTAACCATGAAGTGGCTCTTCTCCCAATTTAGAACCAAATTGGTGTTTTCACACCGAATTAGCATATTCTCTAAATGGGAGAGGCACGAGTTGAAAGAATTTCCGTAAACGGAGAAGTCGTCCATGAACACTTCCATGGTTTTTTCGATCATATCCGAGAAAATGGCCATCATGCACCGTTGAAACATGCCCGGAGCGTTACATAGGCCAAAGGGCATTCTCCGATAGGCAAACATTCCATACGGGCAAGTAAAAGTGGTCTTTTCTTGATCCGGGGGATCAATGGGAATTTGAAAGTACCCAGAAAAGCCATCCAAGAAACAATAGAACTCATTTCCCGCTAACCGTTCAAGCATTTGGTCTATAAAAGGGAGCGGGAAATGGTCTTTACGTGTCGCATCATTCAACTTGCGGTAGTCGATACAAACTCTCCATCCGGTCACAAGTCGAGTCGGTATAAGCTCATTATCGTCATTCTTCACAACAGTGATTCCGCCCTTCTTTGGCACACAATGAATCGGGCTAACCCATGAACTATCCGAGATCGGATAAATCATTCCAGCGTCAAGGAGTTTAATAACTTCCTTTTTGATCACTTCGTGGCTTTGTGGGTTAACCCGTCGTTGTTGTTGGACGGAAGCTTTGTGATTATCGTCAAGCAGAATCTTATGAGTACAAAATCGAGGGTCGATTCCCTTAATGTCGGATATTTGCCAAGCAATAGCACTTTTATGCTTCCGAAGCACATCTAAGAGTCGTGTCTTCTCCTCATCTTTAAGGCCTTTAGATATTATGACCGGTAATTTATCATTTTTTTCCAAGTATTCGTATTCGAGATGAGGAGGCAAATCCTTGAGCTCGAGCTCCGGAGGATTCTCAATAGACGGCTTTACTTCTTTTACGTCTGCCATTTTTAAGTCCATCGGAGGGGGAGAAACAATCGGGTTTTCATTTAAAAGTTTTTCAATCAATGAAATGTCCCCCTCCGGATCAAAGTTATTTTTATCAATTTCCGGTGAAAATGATTTATTTGAAAGACAAGCATTAATTTCTTCCCAAGCGAGATCACTTCCCTCAAACGGAGTGAGGGAAGGGGAAGAATCGGAGACGATCGGTTCAAAAGAATGAGTGGGATTGTCACTCGAAGCATTTTCGGTAAAACCAAGAAGTTCTTGAGAATACTCCTCCGTAGCTTCGTCAATAACATCGATTCGGTTGACGGAAGCAACATCGTAGTCGGAGGAGTATCTCGCGGTTTGATCAAGGTTAAAAGTGACGGCTTCATTTCCAACACGTAAAGTAATCTCCTCGTCGTAAACATCAATTAAAGCACGACCAGTCCTTAGGAAACCTCTCCCGAGAATGAGAGGAACCCGTGGATCGGCATCGAAATCAACAACCACAAAATCGGCAGGGAAATGGAATTTCCCAACATTGACAAAAATATCCTCGGCTATGCCAATTGGTCGAGACGTAGATCGGTCGGCAAGCTCGAGGGTCATAAGCGTCGGTGTCAAGTTAGGGAGAGACAACTTTCTCCAAATCGACAATGGCATTAGGTTAATGCTAGCACCAAGATCGGCCAAGGCGAAGCATTGAACCATACCCGAAAAATTGCACGGTATAAGAAACTTGCCAGGGTCTTCAAGCTTTTCGGGTAGCTTTTTAAGAAGAACCGCTGAGCAATTCTCGTTCATTTGGGTTTTTGACATTTCAAAAAGCTTTTCTTTATTATTTAAAAGACCTTTTAGCATTGAAGCAAATTTAGGCATCAAAAGTATAGCATCCGCGAGACTTATATCAAAATGCAATTCTTGAAAAATTTGATAGAATTTCTCCATTTGGTTTTTATCTTTCTCGCGGTGCTTTTGTTCGTTTAAATGTGACAGATAAGGCAACTTTGTTTTAACAGGAATATCTTTTTCATAAACAACTTTTTCCTTTCCCTTGGACGTCGGGACCACCGGAGGTTGGATGTCTTCGGTCCTTCCATTATTAATAGGAATTTCCGTATCCATTGTCGCCTCGGGTTCACGGGCGACTACCTTGGGAGGTAGAGAAGAAGAGGTAGTCGGAGCCGTTGGTCCATCATAAGAAACACCACTCCTTGTCGTGATCGCTTTAGCATCGCCCCTCGGGTTAGCGATCGTGTTGCTAGGCAAAGTTCTAGAGCTCGAGGGTCGATCATTTAAACGCTTGTTGATATCATTGATTTGAGTTGCAAACATTTTCGTTGTTTCATCTTGTTTAGCAATTAAAGCTTGTTGTCCTTGAATCAATTGTTTAATCAACTCTTCCGTGGGCGACGGATTTGGAATAGCAGCTTGATTTTGATTATTAAAACTTTGCCCACGGTTTTGAAAATTGCCATTATTCTGATTTCCATGATTAACATTTCCATGATTGTTATTCTGAAAATTCCCATTGTTTTGAAAATTATTCCCTTGAGGCGGGCCTTGGTGGTAATTTCCCCGGTTTTGATTTTGTTGAAAATTCTGATTTTGACCTTGAAAACCATTATTTCCACAGTTGTGATTTTGATTGTTATTGAATTGATGATTACGGTTTTGCACATTGTTATTCTGATTCACTTGATTAGGTTGATTAAACCCGGGTGGTCCTTGAAAATGGCTCGAACGGTAGCTGAGGAGATTACGGTCTCCTTGAAGAGGTGGGTAACCGTTGCCACCCATATTCGCAGCATACACGTTCTCTTGAGCAAAAGAGCCGGTCGTCGGACATTCATAATACGGGTGTGGATCACCACAAGTTTCACAAACGACATTGACCATATTAACTTGTGTGTCTTTGGCTTGATTCGGCATCATTTGGTACATTCTTAGCATAGCCGTTGACAAATCGTCAATTTTCTTATTCAAGACGGCTAGCTCGGGGTTAGAAGAAGAGTTTAGAGTCGCAGTCGATCTTATTGGCTCATTCCTCTCGGCTGAGGAATCCCAATAGTTGTAATGGGCCGTCATATTCTCGATTAGCTCGTAACAATCCTCGGGACGACGTTTCATGAAAGTACCACCAGCTGCAGCATTGATCGTGTCCCTATGTCGTAAAGTCAATCCATTATAAAACGTATCAATTATTGTGACGAGAAGCATATTATGATTCGGACAACGATCAATGGCAAGCTTGTAACGCTCCCAAGCCTCAAACAAAGACTCATCGGGGAGTTGTCAAAAATTGCTAATATCATTCCTCAATTTCGTCACCATCGATGGTGGAAAATACTTCACTAGGAACTTGGAAACCATTTCTTTGAAAGTATGAATCGAGTTCCTGGGAAGGCGATCAAACCACGCGGTGGCATGATGCGTTAGAAAATAGGGGAAGAGAGAGAGACGGAGGGTGTCATCGGAGACCCCGTTTTGTTTCATATTTTGGGTGACGGTTAAAAACTTATCGAGATGCTTATTTGCATCGTCACCCGGCAATCCGTGAAATTGGCACGAATTTTGGACTTGTTGTATCATATGGTGCTTAAGTCCAAAATCCGTAGCCTCAATATTTAGAGGGGCAATCGGGCCACCTCTACCATGCATCGTGGGTTGGCACAGCTCCTCCATCGTTCGGAGATCGGGAGCCGGCATGTGTTGGTTTTCATCACCACCCACCGGAGGGTGTTGATCATTCATATCCATCTCCTCAACGTTAAGGAAATGGACACGGTGTGTGTGTCGTATTACCCTTTCGGGATTTGAGAGCGGAGAAGTAAGATTCTCAGAAGTAGAACGGGTGTGCATACACCAAAATCGAAATTAAAAAGAAAAAGAAAATAGAAAAGAAAATCTTTTTGTTTTTATTTATTTTTCAATTTTTTTTTTATTTTTTCTCAAAAACTTTTTTATTTTTTTTGTGTTTCTTTTCTTAAAACGTAACGTTAATCGAAAACCGTTTCTTTCAAAACCACGCGCGACGGGACGGGAGAGAAGAATGGATCTCTCTTCAGCTAGCAATTTAATGTCTTAGCTATCCGTATTTCCCGCTTATTCGGTTGTAGTAATTGAAATATTCCGATAAACAACTAAATTACGTTTTCGTTATATTGGGAGACTTATTTGGTTTACAACGCCCTTTCTTTCGATCGAGTCGAGGCTGTAACTTTTATTATTATTTTTTTGGTATTTTGTAAACACTTTAGTAAAAGTGTTTTGAATTTTTCAATTTTTATATAAATATATATACAAAATAGAGGAAGGCTTAACAAAACACGATTTTTCAAAACAATATTCAAAAATTCACTTCAAGCCTTCCCCGGCAGCGGCGCCAAAAATTGATTCGTCGTGAAAACCAATTATATATAATAGTAAAGTATCGAAATGATCCGCAAGAAATACGGATCACCCGAGTCGTTTTCCAGTGAAGGTGTGAATGAAATCAAGAATTTTGATTCGTGTAATCGTGATTTGAAAAGTGGTGAAAAAGGCAAATAGTGATCAAATAATTCAATTATCAACTAACAATTATGAAATATGCAAAGAGTACAAGCTAGTAATGCATCAAAGTCTAAAACGCAACAACGGGAATGCACGCGCGATTATTAAACGTAACGCGCGAAATAAAACGCGAGTTTTAAGCTACACTAATCCTACGGACCTCAAAATAATTTTAAAAAGTTAAAAAGGATAAAAGAAAATTTTAAGAAAAAGAAAAATATTTTTTAGACTTTTTAATATTTTTTTATGAATTAAAAACTAATTCAACAAATTAAAAATTAAAAGAAAATGCAAATAAATTATGAAAAATGCAAAATAAATTTCTAAAATCCAAAAATAATATAATTATAATTGATTATAATTTTTAATATATAATTGATTATATATTAATACCTTATATAATTATTCTATAATTATATAAGGTATTAATTATATATAAGGTATAATTTGTTTTATACAATTATATATACTACCGGTGAGTGCTTATTCACTCACTATTTTATGGCTAATTATCGACCCAAAATGACTATTTGAGCTAACAAATGCCAAGAAAACACTTGTTTTTATGTTGTGAATATGCAGGAACGGATTTATCATAAAAAGAAGAAAAATCACACAAATACCGGAAAATCGGGCACGAGAGTAGAAGTTGTTCAAGAGCTGAAGCCGGGAAAGCAATTTTCAGATATTCGTCAAAGATATGCTATATTGGTCAAAGTCAACCTTGGAAAATCATCATTTGACAAGTTCAACCCTTGGATTAATTTTGCAAAAGTTACAAAATCAGCCCTTGCATTTTCAGTTATTTACATAATTGGTCCTTGTAATTTCACTATACTAAATCTGAAAATAACACAAAGATTTAAAAGCCTGGTCCAATGTATAATAACCCAAGTCCAATCACAATATTACCCAGCCCATCAAAACCCAATCCATAATAAAAATACCCGAGCCCACATCCATCCGGTCAAACCCCACCTTACACTAGTCAAACTCAAATAAAATACTTTTACCCCGTACCCCATTTCCCTCCACCCCTTTTTACCCATACCCAGAAAAACACTATTCATTGAATAGTAAATAAGAACCCTAATCCCTCAAATTCAATTAATTACTACCATTAAGGGTAATCAAGTAAATTCATTGTACTTCTAGAAGGGTGTCAGGAGTGTTAGAGCTTGTCAAAGCAAACAAGCACATAAGGGGGACTACGTGGCAAGAGTTGATTGGAGAAGACACGTCAATTGGATTGATCTAAGGGCTGTTATTAATTGAGCAATGATTGGAATGATCAGATGGTGTGAAATTGCTCCAAAGAAACACAAAATCACACGGATTGCCAACCTGGCAATCCGTGAGCTCCTACCTCTCACCTCCTATAAATAGATGTAGTGATAGCTTAGTTTTGTGTGGAGTTTGGAATAGCCAAACTCTGCCAAAATTTCTTTTTACTTGTAATTTGTTTTCAATTCAGTTGTAATGCTTCTTTGTTTTTAATGAAATCTAGTTTTTCAAATTAATCTTAGTTTAAATCTGTTTACTGTTTAGTTTAATTACTCAGTAGTTTATCTAATCTCTTTTATAATTCAGTAATTTGTAGTTTACTAAATAATCTTCTCAAGTTTTAAAGTCTAAATCAGTTTTAAATTTTCATCATTGGATTTTCAGTGAAATCAGAAAATATAAAAATAGTCAAGGAGTTATTGAAATCAGTTTTCAAAATAGAATGATTGGAATGAATGCAACTTTATTTTAGCATTTTGGCTTTTGAAAGTGAGATTGTAGATTTATATTAGATTCAATTTTCATATTTCATTGTTGGTCAACTCAAGTCAACTGTCAGGTTTCATTTTTAGTTTTGGATGCAAATTGGTATGTTAAGCTGGATTGGATGAGCTTAGCCTATCTAGAGATAGGCTGTGTGTGGAATCCTCTCTATTTTGAGCTGAGAGGAAAAGTCGTTGTAAGTTTCATGTTCATTTTGCAATTTCTGAATTTTATAAATCTTAGTTCATATCTGTTGATTTGAATTGATTTCTGCTCTATTGATAGCATTTGGTTTATTTTTAATTAGATATAGAATTAGTTACTATTGAACTTGTTTGATAGTTGATTACATTTGTTTATTGAAATCTGAGTAGCGTAGTGATTTCTTTTTGATTATCTGTCATTCTGTGTTCTTGTTGGATTTATTGAATCTGCTGTTCATCACTGTGCATCTGAGCTTTTCAATAGTAGTTTGACAGCATTTAATCATTGGAATTAGCATTAGAATTCATAACTGATAGCTGTAATGTATGTTGATACATAAGGGGGTGTTTGGATCAACTTTATTAGCTGAGTTTAGTGTTAGTTTATCTGATAATATTGCTTCATTTGGTTAGCTTAGGTTGTCAGTAGGATAAAATTAGCTTAACTTTTGTAGTTTAGTTCACTAATAGTCAAACTTAGATTCAACTCTTCTTAAATAATTGAAATAGATAAATCTGATAGTGAGTTTTCTGTTGTAGGTGTAATATAGTGTAAGTTAGCTAAATTTAGTGAAAGTTTAGCTTAATAATACTAGAAGTAGTAGATATAATCAGTAGAAAATAGCTTTAGTCAAAGTTAAATAGCATATAAAAAGTCAACTGTGCTCAGCTTAGTTGTTCACTGCTGCTGTTTTAGTAAGGATTTTTAGTTTCAATTGGTAGGATTAGATGAAGTGTATAAGTAACTTTGCATCTCAGTAGTGTAGAGATAGAATTGCACCCATAATTTTAGTCTTCAGCTTATTAGGATTCAGCTTATTGCATCTGCTTTGTAGTGGTTTGAGCTTGTTAACTGTTTTGGTTATTAGAGCTGCAAGTGTTCATTTGAACTTGTGGCTTGTGATTTTTGAGTGTTCTATGTTAGTTAAGTTGTATTTTAGCTGTTTCTTTCAGTACTTAGCTTCTAGCTTATCTTGGTTCAATTCTGCTTATTGTAGTAGCTTACTTCTATTGCTTAATGCTTGCTATCACTGTTCATGTGTTTCTTATGTTCATATCTGAGTTTCTAAATGCTTATTGTAGTATAAAACATCTGTGGTAACAGTTTGGTAAAGTTTTGTGGCAAGTGCTTATAAATAAGCACTTGCCATAAGCTGTTTTGGTCATAATAAGCACTTCTGTATAGCTTTTTTATTCCATAATTTTTCTGCAAGCTTTCTATAATATTTTAGAATTTTTGTTAAATTTTCATAATTTTCTGAGTTCATTTACTATTTTTCTTAATTTATTTTAGTTTATAATCACTTTTAAATCAATTTTAAATAACAAAAATCTATAAAAATTCAGAAAAAGTCTTGAAAAATACAAAAATATTTTTATAAATTCTTTTATAATATTTTAGAATTTTTAGAATTTAATTTTCATTTTTCCAATTTGTTTTTCTATTTTTCTTTACTTTTAATTCATTTTTAATTCTAAAAATAGAAAATAAATTCTCAAAAATAAATAAAAACTCAAAAAAATATTTTTATTTTTCTTAAAATTCTTTTAATTAGTTTATAATTTTTAGAAAATATTTCCAAGTCCGTAGGATCATTTTTCGATAAACGTTACGTTTTAAATTTTACGGTTGCATTTCCATTTTTGCGTTAAAAAAATCAGAAATACCCCAGAAAAATCCAAAAATATTTTAGAAAATAGTTTTCAATTATTTTATAATCTTAGAAATTTATTTTGCATTTTTCATAATTTATTTGCATTTTCTTTTAATTTTTAATTTGTTTAATTAGTTTTTAATTCATAAAAAAATATTAAAAAGTCTAAAAAATATTTTTCTTTTTCTTAAAATTTTCTTTTATCATTTTTAACTTTTTAAAATTATTTTGAGGTCCGTAGGATTAGTGTAGCTTAAAACTCGCGTTTTGTTTCGCGCGTTACGTTTAACAATCGCGCGTGCATTCCCGTTTTTGCGTTTTAGACTTTGATGCATTTCTAGCTTGTACTCTTTGCATATTTCATAATTGTTAGTTGATAATTGAATTATTTGATCACTATTTGCCTTTTTCACCACTTTTCAAATCACGATTACACGAATCAATATTCTTGATTCCATTCACACCTTCACTGGAAAACGACTCGGGTGATCCGTATTTCTTGCGGATCATTTCGATACTTTACTATTATATATAATTGGTTTTCACGACGAATCAATTTTTATATAATTAATCAATAGTGAGTGAATAATTAATACCTTATATAGAATTATATGAAAAACAAGTATTTGTTGTTTTGATAAAGTCGTTTTATACTTTTATAGTATAAAATTATTCCGAAGAAATACTCGTGAAAGTATTTCCCGGGTCGTTTTCCAAGTGAAGGTAGAATGGAATCGTGAATAATCGAATCGCGAAATCGAGTCGTGAAAAGTGGTAAAGTGAAAAATTATGATTTTGGAATTCAAATAATGAAAAGTAATAATGAAATAAGCAGACTGTACAAGCTATATATGTACAAATGTTAAAAACGCAAAAACGAAAATGCAACCGTAAAATTTAAAACGTAACGTTTATCGAAAAATAATCCTACGGACTTGGAAATATTTTCTAAAAATTATAAACTAATTAAAATAATTTTAAGAAAAAGAAAAATATTTTTTTGAGTTTTTATTTATTTTCGATATTTTATTTTCTATTTTTAGAATTAAAAATGAATTAAAAATAAAGAAAAATAGAAAAACAAATTGGAAAAATGAAAATTAAATTCTAAAAATTCTAAAATATTATAAAAGAATTTATAAAAATATTTTTGTATTTTTCAAGACTTTTTCTGAATTTTTATAGATTTTTGTTATTTAAAATTGATTTAAAAGTGATTATAAACTAAAAGAAATTAAGAAAAATAGTAAATGAACTCAGAAAATTATGAAAATTTAACAGAAATTCTAAAATATTATAGAAAGCTTGCAGAAAAATTATGGAATGAAAAAGCTATACAGAAGTGCTTATTATGACCAAAACAGCTTATGGCAAGTGCTTATTTATAAGCACTTGCCACAAAACTTTACCAAACTGTTACCACAGATGTTTTATACTACAATAAGCATTCAGAAACTCAGATATGAACATAAGAAACACAGGAACAGTGATAGCAAGCATTAAGCAATAGAAGTAAGCTACTACAATAAGCAGAATTGAACCAAGATAAGCTAGAAGCTAAGTACTGAAAGAAACAGCTAAAATACAACTTAACTAACATAGAACACTCAAAAATCACAAGCCACAAGTTCAAATGAACACTTGCAGCTCTAATAACCAAAACAGTTAACAAGCTCAAACCACTACAAAGCAGATGCAATAAGCTGAATCCTAATAAGCTGAAGACTAAAATTATGGGTGCAATTCTATCTCTACACTAATGAGATGCAAAGTTACTTATACACTTCATCTAATCCTACCAATTGAAACTAAAAATCCTTACTAAAACAGCAGCAGTGAACAACTAAGCTGAGCACAGTTGACTTTTTATATGCTATTTAACTTTGACTAAAGCTATTTTCTACTGATTATATCTACTACTTCTAGTATTATTAAGCTAAACTTTCACTAAATTTAGCTAACTTACACTATATTACACCTACAACAGAAAACTCACTATCTGATTTATCTATTTCAATTATTTAAGAAAAGTTGAATCTAAGTTTGACTATTAGTGAACTAAACTACAAAAGTTAAGCTAATTTTATCCTACTGACAACCTAAGATAACCAAATGAAGCAATATTATCAGATAAACTAACACTAAACTCAGCTAATAAAGTTGATCCAAACACCCCCTTATGTATCAACATACATTACAGCTATCAGTTATGAATTCTAATGCTAATTCCAATGATTAAATGATGTCAAACTACTATTGAAAAGCTCAGATGCACAGTGATGAACAGCAGATTCAATAAATCCAACAAGAACACAGAATGACAGATAATCAAAAAGAAATCACTACGCTACTCAGATTTCAATAAACAAATGTAATCAACTATCAAACAAGTTCAATAGCAACTAATTCTATATCTAATTAAAAATAAACCAAATGCTATCAATAGAACAGAAATCAATTCAAATCAACAGATATGAACTAAGATTTATAAAATTCAGAAATTGCAAAATGATCATGAAACTTACAACGACTTTTCCTCTCAGCTCAAAATAGAGAGGATTCCACACAGCCTATTTTTGGATAGGCCAAGCTCTTCCAAGTCTAGCTCGTACTATCATTAACACCATAAATTCCACCAAATTCTGCCTCAATTGACTATCATTGACCACCAAATTATACGAAAAATGATTTGAACAAAAGTGTAACACCACAGTTAACTATCCATAGCTGTAAAGCTTAGTTAAGCTGTATTAGTCTCTTAAAAACTTATTTAAAAAAAAACTTGTCTAAACAAAACTAGTTAATAATTTTCTGAATTTTATAAAACTATGAAACTTATGTAAAACTGAAAGTAGAACTTGAACAAACTATTTAACTAAACTGAGATAGGCTAATCTAAAAAGCAATAAAGATGAACAATAAACAATAACAAGCTGATTTGATTTAAGCTAAAAACTGATTTCATTAAAAAGAGGATTACAATTGAAATAAAAATGAACTACAATTTCAAAAGAAAATTGGGCAGAGTTTGGCTACTCCAAACTCCACACCTTTCTACCCTGATCTAATCCTCTATTTATAGCTAAAATGAGAGTTGGGGGTTACAATGCCATGCTGGCAATCCTTGCCACTTCTGTGCTTCTTTTCATCACCCTTCAGCCCTTAGATCATGTCCCATCAATCATAGCCTTTAGATCATATATCTATGACGCATCTCACCCAATCAATGGCTGCCACGTAGCCCATTTGTGCTTCCTTGGTACCCTTACACCTCTGAGCTTCTAGAAATGCCTTCGAATTGGCGTTCGTGCCCTTAATTGCGGTCAATTTTAGACGGAACAGTAACTAGGGTTCTAAGGGTCTGGGTAACTTTTGATTTTGGGGAAAAAATAAGAGCGAGGTGATTTTTTTTATTTTGTCTGATCTTTTGACCTTTATGTTGACCGGATGATGTATAAAAAAGAGAGAATGGGCTCGGGTCATTTAATTTGCAACTTGGGCTTTTGGATTAAAGAGTTGGGCTAGGATTGATGGATTTTGGAATAGGATTTAATTTGGACCACAACTTAATGTTTTAAATCCGGTTAAGAAGTAATATTATAGACAAGGACCAATGTTGTAATAACTGAAACTTTAAGGGCCATTTTTGAAAATTTATGAAACTTGATCCAAGGGCTTATCATGTAAATCTTTGATACTTTAGAGGACTTGTCTTGACTTTTGGATCCCCGGCATTGACTTTTTGACCAACTTCAACTCTCGTGCCCGTTTTTTGTTGTTTTCTCGTGATTTATCATCACTTTGTAAAATATCCGTACCTGCATATCACAAACACAAAAACACGTGTTTTCTTGGCATTTGTTAGCTCAAATAAATCGTTTTGGGTCGGTATTTGGTAATGAAAAGGTGTGTAAATTAATACACACCAAAATCCCCCCGACTAAAGTATTGTCGTGCCCTCACGCAATGTGATCAATTCACGCTTTTGGGATAAATAATTTCGATACTCTTTCTACTAACTTTGAAAAGTAGCAAGGAGGTTCAAAAGAGATTACGAAATCATTTATTCCCGAAAACGCTCCGTTTTCCAAAATTTTCATACTTTATTCCTTTATTCCATATTTTGTATTTTTCCATACTTCACACTTGTGACGGTTTGTTGAACTTTCATTATTTGCAATAATTATTAGGGTCAACGAGTAGAAACACTTCTATTTAAGAAGCGACCTTACGGATAAAATTCGTCATCCTTGATTTTTCACAAGCTCCCAAACTAAGCGTACAAACGAGATCACAGCTTATCTACAAATTAGATGCTAACACTACTCATAACAGTTACTTGTGAAAATTTCTTACTCCCATTTCCTAGGTTTTGTATCTCAATATTTTATTTTGTTGAGAAATGAATTGCTTCATATTTTCTCGTTTCGATAACTTTTTAGTTCGATAGTGATACCTAAGTTAAAACGATAAGTAGTTATTCATTTTCTCTTAAGAACCACTGCAATAGAAATTCGGTCCACAACAAGGAATTAGGGGTACATACAATATCAAGAATATAAGTTGCGGAGTACGATCACGTGCACCTCATGTGACTGATTACTAATCACTTATCACATGCACCTCACGCGCCAACAACTTATTTACATACATAAGCTCTTATTCAATACAACTTCAACTTTCACTTTTCATTTTTCACTTTTTTTCACTTCACTTTTTTTTTATACTTTTTTCTTTCTTTCTTGACTTTTTTCAATACATCAATGGAAGCTTATCGGGTAGCTCCAAAACCACATAGATAATCAACTTTTGACTTTTGATTTTTTCACTTTTTTGGTCTTATTTTTTATGTTCCTTGATATGTACCCAACTTTTAAAGCAAAAATTCTCTTAAGAAAACAAAGAACTAAATATTATTCAAACCGAAATACCACTGATTAACCTAGAACATCTATTTTATATGGGTGACATTTCTGATGGGAGTAAAAAGCCACAAGTACCTCTCATGAGCTCTAAAGAAGCTCCTAACATGGGATCATTAGAATTCGCTCATGCATTAAATACAACCATAAAAACCTAGTACGCATTGGTTCATGTTTCTTAAGACGTTCAAGCATGTTACCCTATGGAAGTCTGCCAGTTTTCTTAAGCCTAACATCGAAATCATTCATCCGTAACAACTATAAACAAGCAATCAACCCATAATCAACATCTAGGTTTCACTACATCTAAGCAAACACACAAGAGATCTAGCCTAGCATGTTAAAATCAAGACAAGCGTAAGATATATTCAAACAACACATAGACATATTGAATGAATTGAAAGGATACTTATCTTAATTGAACATGAAAGGTTTCAAAGGGTAAAAACCCTTGAAAGAACAGTAAAAATCATGCTAGGGTTTCTCCAAGTTATCCCTCTTATTGTCCTCTCTTTATGAATGAAAATTGCAAAACTATATATAGATTTTCCATCGTGATGGCGTCAAGAAGAAATGTCTGACGCTGTCAACTCGCCGCCCATAGTAATATCGGATTGCCTAGATCCAGATCTGACGCCGTCAAGTGCAAAATTTCTCTGGGCCGTCACATGCAATGGGACCATGACAGCCTATGGTGACGCCGTCATGCCCTTAGTGTAAAACTCTCTGGACCGTCACAGACTCTATCCACTTCACCTCTTGTTTTACTCTTGACGTCGTCATGTAGAACCTTGTGACGCCGTCAGGTACTGTTCCCAGCAAGGAAAATTAAGACTTTGCCGTTTCTTCACTTTTATGCTCCAAAAACGTCCAAAATGCTTCCTTTTCCAGAATTCACTCCAAAAGTACCTAAAATCACAAAAGGAACGATTTATGGCAATATTTGATCAAATAAATTCAATTCCGGGCTTAAATGACCCCCTAAAAACGGATCATTTTTCACCTCATCAATATCCTTGTCGGATTTTTAGCTTGTGCTCTGTGATAGATCGTGGCACTCCAGTCATGTGCTTTGGTTCCCACACAAAGATATCTAGGTTCCTTTACAAGAGTGCGTACACAGCCGCTCTGCCTTTGTCAGACAGCGACCCTCCATTTGATACCTCTTGATCTGGGTAGTCAGGGTGAATTGCGACCTTTAGGTTTGACGCTTTGGCTGCGCGCTGTTCTGGAATACTCTCCGTTTCACTCGTCACCGTGTTGCATTCTTTAGGTGAAACCGCGGTGTTGTAGAGGGTGACGATACCTCCGCCTACTGGGAATTTGAGCATCCCATGTGTTGTAGACGGTACCGCGCGCATGGCTGATATTCCTGGTCTTCCAATAATGCCATTGTATGGCGAAGGAGATCTGATTATCATAAAGTTCATCCAAGCTTCCGTAGAGTGTTGCTTATCGCCAACGATCACAAGTAAGCGTAATTGCCCCATGGGCCATATCTTCTCTCCTGTGAAGCCAGTCAGCGACGTCGTGGCCGGAATTAACTGACTTCGTATCTCAGGTCGCAGCCTCTTGAAACAATGTTCGTACATAATATTTGCGGATGCACCTCCATCAACATACATGCTGTGGATATCGTGACCCCCCGTATGTATTTCAATGGTGAGCGGCTCCACTACTGCGTTGTCCGCAGCCAGAGTGGGGAAGGAGATTTCATTCCCAAAGGAAAACTTTTGGCTGACTTTTTGCCTCGTCTTTCGCTGCCATGATTGTATCATGTAGGTGGTGTCAGCCTTGTCTTTGGGTGTCTCTTTCTTACCCCCATTCTTCTGTTTATCCTTCCCTCTTTGATGTTTTTAACGAGGTGATCCATTTTACCTTATTTCACTAATTTGTTGATTAGTTGGCGCATTTGGACATACTCGTTGGTGGTGTGGCCCTTTTGTCCATGGTATTCACAGTATCCATTCCCTACGCGCCGATCCTCTGGGGTGCGCATTGGTGGAGGTTTCGGGAAGTTTGCTCCTTCTGTCACAAATATCTCCCTTGGAGTCTTCGTGAGTGGAGTGTATTTGTCGTTATCTCGTCCGCTTCCCTGAGTGCGATAGTTCTTGTTGCGGTTGCTACTCTGGTCATTGGATTGTTTCCTGGGCTGTTCTTGTGACCTATAATTTGAGTAACCTTTTTTGCTATCCGCCGCAGCTGCTTCTCCTTGGATAAAAGACCTGGTGCACTTAATCAGTTCATCAAAGGTTTGGGGAACCTTATCATTCAGTCTTCTAATGAGCTCTGGGTTATTAATCCCATTCATGAACCCTGAGATCTTTAGCACTTCAGGACACGCCTTAACATGTATACATTTATCCTTATAGCGCTCCACATAAGCGCTTGTGGATTCCCCTTGGCGCTGTTTTACTCTGGCAAGTTCAACAGGGTTTTTGGCGCACTTCTTTCTTTGAGTAAAGTTCAAACGGAATGCTTTCCGCAACTCTTCAAACCCGTTTATGCTTCTTCGTGAAAGCTTGCTAAACCAGGTTCGCGCATTCCCTACCAATGTGGAGTTAAACATGTGGCACCACACTGGTTGTGGCCAATTTTCGATAGTAGCAGCTGATTCGAAAATTTTTAGGTGGTCATCAGGATCACCCATCCCATCATATGTTTTAACATTGGCGGGCATGCGCCTCCTCTTATCATCCGAATAATCACTGATGCACCGCGTGAATGCGTCAACCTTTTGACGTCACCAAGGAAGGGATATATCTTCGTCCTCCACATCGCGATGTCTTCTCCTGGACTTCCAGTGTCCTATTTCCTCGTCCTCGTTGTCCGAGGAGTCACTTGAGGAGGAGTCGGCCCTTTTGCGGCGTTTGCGCTGTTTTTCCTCAGAGTCCGAGCTTGATGGGCTTTCACTTGGGGAGGGCTGTCTCCCCAGCCTATCATGAACTCTTCTGCTACTGGACATTGAAGGGCTCTCGCTCTGTGAGCATTGTCGTCCAAGTCTCTCTTGGATCCTGCGGCTACCAAGTCTAGCGTGGACGTTGGTACGTCTTCCATTATCTTCATGCTCCTCCGAGTACTGCGAACCAGATGTTTCATCATCCGCAGCCTTCCTTCCGACTCTAGTGAACATTGGAAGTCGGCGGGTATCCTTTTCGTGCCTTTCCTTCTGATAGCGTGATGGGGATGCTTCGTACTCAGGGCCAAAGTTGAGCCGGGCTTGTAGGCTCATACTTGACCTTCTTCTTGCTTCCCCTTGCATGAGGACAGTTAAGGTTTCATAATTTTGGGATACAAAATTACTTAACGTGAACTCAGGCGCATCCCCCTCTACCGCGAGGATATCTGTTTCCACATTAGGTCCCCTGTCTCGATTAGGCGCGCATGGTGGCACAGTGGTGTCCACGATGGGTGTTTTTTGGTGGGGAGTGGTGAAGAGAGTGCGCTGAAGATCTTCCATGCTAGGGGCCACCGTAGTGGCCTGGGTAGTCCCTGTTGGCAATTCTACCGTTGGGAGGATTAGACTTGGGCCTGATTCTTGGTGACTGGGCACACTGGTTGTTCCAGAGGCCTGCTTAGAGGTCGAGTCTTGATGTTTCCTCCTCTGGGGTCACCAAGCATTTTTTCCAACTGCGGAGTCCGCTGGCTTGAGTTTTTATGCTTCGTCATTCTAGTTCTTAGTGTAGGGTCCCACGGATGGCTCCACTTGTTGATACAAAAGTTGGGCGTTCCTTGTTTGGGTTCCTGTTCTCGTACCAATTAGATCTTAATGCTTGAGACCTGCGCACTAAGAAAGCAAACAAACACCGTTAGGCTTATCGTGGGATTGTCTCCCACGATTATCCTCTGGCTTGAGAATAAGTAATCGTTTTAGGGTTGTATTGAAGAGTTAGGGTTCTAGATCGAACCTCAATGAGAATTATGATATTCTTTATATAGGCACGGAATCCTTGTAGATTTCGTGCTCCCTACTCTTTGGCGTATCACGCTTATCCAGTCGTTGATCTTTATCCCATAAATAAAAGATCATTATCTAGACCATAAATAATATATCTGGGTTTGGGCTTTCGTGAGCCTTAACCGTTAGTATGGTAGCCCAAATCATTATTATGATAGCTGATTAGCTCCAAACGGTCAACCTAAATAGACCAGGGATGGTCAACAAGGTCAAACTGCCTAGAGTCAATGCTCTGCGGAATATAGTGGTTTCCCCGGGTCGTTATGTCCCGACGAGGTGTGGATGGTTAACAAACGGTTTCCTGATCGGGTGAATTTGGACAGGAAAAGGTTTGTGAGTGATCTGAACTAAGGAACCTACAATGAAATAGCTTAAATAAGATATATGAACAAGACTGGAAGGTTTGAAATACCATAAACGATTAAAACCTAAAACGCGTACGTTTACATTTAAATAAAACGTAAACGTACAAAATAAAACGTGAAAACTGAAATCTGAAAACACCCAGGGGGTGAAAATGACTTTTTTACAAACTAAAAGATAAAAGAAAATTTTTAGAAAAAGAAAATAAATTTTTACACTATTTAATTATTTAATTTTAATTAATTACTATTTAATACTTATTATTAATATTTAAAACACTTAAATATAATTTAATACTAATTAAATACTAGAAAAATGAAAATAAAATTTCAAAAATTATAAAATAACTAAAAACAAGTTTTAAAAATAAAAATAAGTATTTTTATCTTTTTATGAATTTTCTATTAATTAATTACTAATTAAACATTAATTACCTAATTAAACTATTTTAAATTAAGAAAAATAGAAAGTGAACAGTAAAAATTCTAATAAAATTTTTAAAATTATTTTACATTATATAAAAGCTGGGAAAAATATAAAAACTAGGTGTTGCTTTATAAAAACTAATTATGCTATTTAAAACTTAATTATTAATTAATTACTAATAAAACTAATATTAATTCTAATAAATACCAAATAACAAAATAAAATTCTGAAAAATTTACTAAAAATACTTTAATATAAAAGGTTATTAATAAAAATATAAAAAAGCTAAGTGCTTAACAAAAATTTAAAAATTAAAATTAAAATTAAATTACATTAAATAGAAACTATCACTTAAAATTAAAACTTGAATTTTTGGAATTTTCTTTTTCTGAACTATTTTAACACTAAAATAAGATAACTTTTGTGAAAACAATTTTTCTACAACTTAAAATTAAGCACAATACAAGCTTATGGTTGTGACAGTTGACGTTGCTCAACTGTCAAGTGAAAATGATGAAGTAGGCAACTAGGGGGGCCCACAATGGTAAAATAAGCTGTGAACAAGTGAAATGGGCCAAAATAAGCTTGAGGGAATAAGCACAAACCCTTAATAAGCTAAATAAGCTGATTAAGCTTATTCCACAAACCAAACAGTCATCAGGAATGGGACAAAGTTTAGTGACCAAGCAGCCCTAGCAAATGAAGCTCAAATTCCAAAATAAGCCAAGAACTATGAAGAGGGGCTTATTGGCTTTTCAAAAAGCCAATAAGC
The DNA here is from genome assembly GCA_030686995.1 of Artemisia argyi. Classification (NCBI taxonomy): domain Eukaryota; kingdom Viridiplantae; phylum Streptophyta; class Magnoliopsida; order Asterales; family Asteraceae; genus Artemisia; species Artemisia argyi. The sequence goes on from CM060677.1 coordinate 21,207,054, forward strand.
ATCCTCTGGGTCCCACTATGTAAGCCATGAGAGGCCATGAAAGTGGAGGTATTGGGCTGAGTGTCTGTGTAGCAGGGGATGTACCTCCCCTGCAGGTGTCTTTGATCAAAAGTGGGACCCACCAGAAAATTACTAAAAATCAAAAGAACATGAAATTCAATAGATGAGCTGATGGACTATGCATAGAAACAAGTTTCAATCCATGAAAAGAAACACAAAATTCAAAACAATTGCTTGAATTTTTGGAAAAATCTGATGTGCACAATTTTTGACTTTTTTGAGAATTGAAGCAAAGTTCACTAATATGGATTTTGATCTGTCTTGGTTAACTGAAAATGATTTTTTAGGCTATAATGAAACTAACTTAACTGTATCTAACAATTATATAATGAGATCATGCAATCTAGAGTCTCAAATCACAAACAGTTTAGTTAATTAAGCAACTAAAGAGCAATTTTGACTTTTTTATAAACAAGGATTGGATTTGTTGCTTTCTAAGACCTAACTAAACCAAAATAAACATGACTGAGCATGAAACAATAACCACAACACCTTTGAGGTCAGTGGATTCTACTGATCCAAACACCCCCTTTAAATGGACTGTTTTGCTATTTCTAAAAGAAATGAACTAAGCAAACCACAAACCTGCTAAACTAAGTTACACTAGGCTGAAATAAGTCTAATTAAGCAAGTTGAGACAGTTACAAACAACAAATACCACTAGATACAGATTATAGAAAAATGTAACTCAAAAGCTTACTTAGCACCAAATCTGAAAACCAACTGAGAATCAATCCCAAACTGACAACTTAATGCTCCCATGAGCTACTAAACCAGAATCCATTTAGAATTCACCTTGATCCTAGCATATAACCTTCTCCACACTGATTTGTGATTTATGATCTATTTTTGAGATATTTTTGAGATTTTTAGTGAACTGAGTAAAAACTGATTCTAATGCTCCAAATACTTAAGATAACTTATAAATAAGCTAAGATGAGCTTAAACAAACACTGAGCAACAGGATTCAACACTTTAATGAGAAATTGAAATTTATACTTGAAATTACAAACTTGGATACTAGAACTGAAGACTTGAAATTAATGAGCAAAATGAGTTTCAAATACCCTGAGAGTACTTAATACAAGGGTTTTAAGCAAAAGATTACAATAGAAATTGAAAATTAAGCTAAATCGTAAAGCTAAGTTACACTACTCGTAAATTACTCTCACTAACAATTCTTCCATCTTTTTTCTTTACTTTTATAACCCTTGGAGACTTCCTTGGACTTTCCCACACCATCTTGAGCCGTTGGATAGCTTTATGTTGATCATGGCCTTTGAATTAGTTTTGGCGGGAATTTTGGTTGAGTGGGATTTGGTGAAGTATTAAATGAGGAGAGGGGGGGTTGGTTTTGGCAGGTGAAGGAATTAATGCTAGTGGGTGAGTTGGTGAAGACTTTGGAGGAGGAGGGGGACACAGTTGCTGGAAATTAGGGTGGTAATGGGAGGTTAGGGATGAACAGTAACTGGGCGTTTTTATTTTAAAATGGGAAGTGGGCTTTGGTGTGTGGTGGGTCGGATCAGGCTTGGGGTGTTGGGTAGGAATAAGGTGGGCTTGTTTGTTTATTTAATTATCACAAAAGGGTTTATTTGGCTAAGTAGTAAAATCACAAGGACCATTTGTGTATATTCTGAAAATTGAGGGGCTGCAAATGTTACTTTTCCAAACTTAACTCAAGGGTCCAATCTTGCCAAGTAACAAATAAACCAAGAACCAACTTTGTATTTTTCCATTTTTCAAATTCCCGGGGACCAAATGTGACAAGTTGCAAAATACAGGGACCAAACATGTAATTTTTCCAAACTTCACACCAAGGACCAATTTTGATAACTTTTGATTTCCCAAGGTCCAAGAATGGTTTTTATTTCAAAAATATCCCACCAGGGACTAAATCTGCCAAAATCTGAAACTTCAGGAGCTAAATTGTAAATTTCCAAAACTTTTCCAATTTTTAACCAAAGGACAAAATATGACAACTTATGATTTCAAAAGGACCTTTGGTGATAATTTTCCATATTTTGAATGACCGGGGACTAGTTTTGTAATTTTATGAAAGTTGGGGGACTGAAACTGCCAATTTTGCAAACTTTGTACGTTTTACATCTGTTTTTACTCATTTTGCATCTAAAACATATAAAACACAATTTTGAAATATTTTCAGTATTTTGATGCATTTCTGAGTGTTTTTGTATGTTTTGCAGTTCAGATTTGACCAAAAATGATGAGTGTTTGAGCACTCATCAATCCCCCACACTAAACTATTGCTAGTCCCTAGCAATAACTGTTTTGAAAATTTGATGGATTTTAAACTCTCTACCAAAAGCCATCACTTCTGGAGTAGCCAGGTGTGAGAACTGTGGTACACCTGATAACCGTGTGATTTTGAGCAAACCACCAGCTGTCAACGGATTTGATTAGTCTTTACCAGAAGCCGTTTGCTTCTGGACTAGCCAACTCTTGATGGACCTAGTCAACATCTTGGTGAGCTGATTACCAATTATGGATTTTCCACTGCCTTTACCACAAGCCATAATCTTGCGGGCTAGCCAACTCATTCGCTTTATGGGATATGGGGAGTTGAGGAACCATACAATTTTGGGCAAATTGCAAGCCGTAAACGGATTTGAGATGTCTTTACCAAGAGCCGTTTGCTCCTGGACTAGCCAATCCCTTTGTCGGTTAGACTTAGCGGACTGATTACCACAAAAATTTTAAAGCACCAGTGAAATTTTTTTAAAATTTTTTTTGAAATTTTGGTTAATTTTCAACGGGGGTACTATATGGTAAAATGTGATAAAATTCGCTAGAATAGCGAAATACCCCCCACAGTTAGCATGAATATTGTCCTCAATATTCAAAGGCCCGGATATTATGCCGACTCTTTGAACGTAAAAGGGCAACATTACAAGCTAAGCGTGGAAAACACCATTTTGTTTTTCACTTTTGTAATCATAGCATGGGGGACTCCCCCACACTTAGGGTGAAAACCCTATAAGCGTGCTACTGTTTTTGTTTACCGAGTCGCTAGCTTGACTCGACCCCGAATTCATTTGTCCTTGGGGAAGCATGATGTGGAAGAAACAATCTCAATCGGACTTTCATTCAAGATGTTTGGACAAACATTTGAAGCACGTGAAAGTTCCACACCGATGAGATAAGTATCCGGCTCAAGATAATGATACATGAAAATGCCGGGATCAAAGATAGTATCCTCATTCCCGAAGAAGCGAAGAACAGGAGAAGTCACCCTATAGGTGAAGAATGGAAGAAAGATCTTCATGACAATCAAGATTGATTCATCATCATCAGAAAGAGAATTCATGATTGGTGTATCATGAATCTCATCATTTAGGCTCGTATGATCTAGACAGATTATGGGTGGGAGGGTTGGGATTTTGATATCAATCAAATTCTCAAGGTTGAGAATATTTCCCTCCGGAAAACAAAGATCAACTTTGTCTAGATCAAAGTGAAAGTTATCATACTCTGGTGGAGATATGATATGAGTGAGTTCACCGGAGAACTCCTCAAAGGTGAATGAATCATATTCGGGGAGAGAAATTTGAGAATGAGAAGTGGTACTGCCACTAATATTCTCTCCCATATGATCAAAGGTAAAGGCTTCAAACTCCGGTATAGGATCATCGGAGAAAATGTCACTATCCTTTATCGGGATAGGAGATGAAATAGGTTTCCTATTGAAAGCCTCGATTTTAGAAATGAGGAGATCGACATTCAATAATGTTGCATGAAGTGCTTCATCCTTGATTTCAGTGTCAATGTCATCATTCTCTTCTTCTAAGCTAACTAGCTTAGAAGGTAATTCTTCCATAAAAACGATGTCCCCACAAGATAACGAATCATCATCAGTAGAATCGGAGAACATCTGAACATGATCAGTCGGGAAGACAAGAGGAGGAGGGATATCACAAATATGATCAAGAATTCCCTGTAACTCTCTTGGGATTGGAACAAGGTTCTCAACACTAGACTTTATGAATTCGTCCGATTCCTTATCAGGAACAGTGTCAAGATGCTCGTCCCCCATGATCAAAGAGTGAGTGGGAACCTCGGGTGTGATAAGAGTGGGTTGAGATGGAATCTCAACTGATGGAATCTCATCTGATGAACCTGATGAATCTTTATAAAATCCAAGGATATCAAGTGTATCCTCATCATCACTGTCATCAGGAATGAAACGAAATCGAGAGCTAGATCTGGCTGCTTTTTCTTTTGCTTTTGATTCCCTAATAGATCTTTCATAAGCATCTTGGGAATTTATTTTAGCAGCCTGTTCGTCAGCTAACAATTCTTCCATCAATTTTTGGTTTGGATTATCTGGGGTGTGTGTTATTCCTATCAAGTCTTTCACTAAATCCAAAAGATCAAGGAGAAGACTTTGAGGAATTGGTGGAGATGGAGGTTCGTCATAATACGATGTGTCAAAATTGTCACAAGGATAAGGATTACCCGTTTGACAATCTGAGCTGAAGTGTGGACCTCCACAGTAATCACAACAGTAAAACTGATGTGGCTGTGAGTCGTATGTGCTAAAGTCATAATCGTTATCAGGAAACTGCTCATAGACAAGCGTGTTTCCCGATTGACAATCAGAACTGTAGTGTGAACCACCACAGTACTGACAACAGTAAAACTGCTGAGACTGATGGTGTGGTAACTGATGGAATGAATCAGTGGTGTCATGATTGGAATAGGGATCTGGGTTATAGACAGACCCGCATCCTGACTCTACCATGCCACAACTGGGGCAATTGTCACCATTATAAGGATTACCACACCAATGGCAAGTAAGAAAGTGTGGATGAGACATAGAAAGAATCAAATGTGTATAGAGGGGTAGGGATGAAGAATCAAAGATGTGAGAGGGTAAAGGTGAATATTTTTGGGTTTTTGGAAAGACATTTTGTATAAATAGGAAAGAAAATGTTTTTGTGTTTTTTGTGTTCATTGAAAACTGATTTAAAATGTTTTCGGGAACAGTTTTGTTTTGATAATAAGAAATTATGAACAAAGGATGGATAAATATACAATGGATGTATATCCCGATTCACTAATCTGAAAACCGTTTAGAATAGCGCGCACACCTCCCCGGCAGCGGCACCAAAATTTGATTGGCTCCAAACGGTCAACCTAAATAGACCAGGGATGGTCAACAAGGTCAAACTGCCTAGAGTCAATGCTCCGCGGAATATAGTGGTTTCCCCGGGTCGTTATGTCCGGACGAGGTGTGGATGGTTAACAAACGGTTTCGTGATCGGGTGAATTTGGACAGGAAAAGGTTTGTGAGTGATTTGAACTAAGGAATCTACAATGAAATAGCTTAAATAAGCTATATGAACAAGACTGGAAGGTTTGAAATACCAGAAACGTTTAAAACCTAAAACGCGTGCGTTTACATTTAAATAAAACGTAAACGTACAAAATAAAACGTGAAAACTGAAATCTGAAAACACCCAGGGGGTGAAAATGACTTTTTCACAAACTAAAAGATAAAAGAAAATTTTTAGAAAAAGAAAATAAATTTTTACACTATTTAATTATTTAATTTTAATTAATTACTATTTAATACTTATTATTAATATTTAAAACACTTAAATATAATTTAATACTAATTAAATACTAGAAAAATGAAAATAAAATTACTAAAATTATAAAATAACTAAAAACAAGTTTTAAAAATAAAAATAAGTATTTTTGTCTTTTTATGAATTTTCTATTAATTAATTACTAATTAAACATTAATTACCTAATTAAACTATTTTAAATTGAGAAAAATAGAAAATGAACAGTAAAAATTCTAATAAAATTTTTATAATTATTTTACATTATATAAAAGCAAGGAAAAATATAAAAACTAGGTGTTGCTTTATAAAAACTAATTATGCTATTTAAAACTTAATTATTAATTAATTACTAATAAAACTAATATTAATTCTAATAAATACCAAATAACAAAATAAAAATCTAAAAAATTTACTAAAAATACTTTAATATAAAAGGTAATTAATAAAAATATAAAAAAGCTAAGTGCTTAACAAAAATTTAAAAAAGAAAATTAAAATTAAATTACATTAAATAGAAACTATCACATAAAATTAAAACTTGAATTTTTGGAATTTTCTTTTTTTGAACTATTTTAACACTAAAATAAGATAACTTTTGTGAAAACAATTTTTCTACAACTTAAAATTAAGCACAATACAAGCTTATTGTTGTGACAGTTGACTTTGGTCAACTGTCAAGTGAAAATGATGAAGTAGGCAGCTAGGGGGGCCCACAATGGTAAAATAAGTTGTGAACAAGTGAAATGGGCCAAAATAAGCTTGAGGGAACAAGCACAAACCCTTAATAAGCTAAATAAGCTGATTAAGCTTATTCCACAAACCAAACAGTCATCAGGAATGGGACAAAGTTTAGTGACCAAGCAGCCCTAGCAAATGAAGCTCAAATTCCAAAATAAGTCAAGAACTATGAAGAGGGGCTTATTGGCTTTTCAAAAAGCCAATAAGCATCCTCTGGGTCCCACTATGTAAGCCATGAGAGGCCATGAAAGTGGAGGTATTGGGCTGAGTGTCTGTGTAGCAGGGGATGCACCTCCCCTGCAGGTGTCTTTGATCAAAAGTGGGACCCACCAGAAAATTACTAAAAATCAAAAGAACATGAAATTCAATAGATGAGCTGATGGACTATGCATAGAAACAAGTTTCAATCCATGAAAAGAAACACAAAATTCAAAACAATTGCTTGAATTTTTGGAAAAATCTGATGTGCACAATTTTTGACTTTTTTGAGAATTGAAGCAAAGTTGACTAATATGGATTTTGATCTGTCTTGGTTAACTGAAAATGATTTTTTAGGCTATAATGAAACTAACTTAACTGTATCTAACAATTATATAATGAGATCATGCAATCTAGAGTCTCAAATCACAAACAGTTAAGTTAATTAAGCAACTAAAGAGCAATTTTGACTTTTTTATAAACAAGGATTGGATTTGTTGCTTTCTAAGACCTAACTAAACCAAAATAAACATGACTGAGCAAGAAACAACAACCACAACACCTTTGAGGTCAGTGGATTCGACTGATCCAAACACCCCCTTTAAATGGACTGTTTTGCTATTTCTAAAAGAAATGAACTAAGCAAACCACAAACCTGCTAAACTAAGTTACACTAGGCTGAAATAAGTCTAATTAAGCAAGTTGAGACAGTTACAAACAACAAATACCACTAGATACAGATTATAGAAAAATGTAACTCAAAAGCTTACTTGGCACCAAATCTGAAAACCAACTGAGAATCAATCCCAAACTGACAACTTAATGCTCCCATGAGCTACTAAACCAGAATCCATTTAGAATTCACCTTGATCCTTGCATATAACCTTCTCCACACTGATTTGTGATTTATGATCTATTTTTGAGATATTTTTGAGATTTTTAGTGAACTGAGTAAAAACTGATTCTAATGCTCCAAATACTTAAGATAACTTATAAATAAGCTAAGATGAGCTTAAACAAACACTAAGCAACAGGATTCAACACTTTAATGAGAAATTGAAATTTATACTTGAAATTACAAACTTGGATACTAGAACTGAAGACTTGAAATTAATGAGCAAAATGAGTTTCAAATACCCTGAGAGTACTTAATACAAGGGTTTTAAGTAAAAGATTACAATAGAAATTGAAAATTAAGCTAAATCGTAAAGCTAAGTTACACTACTCCTAAATTACTCTCACTAATAATTCTTCCATCTTTTTTCTTTACTTTTATAACCCTTGGAGACTTCCTTGGACTTTCCCACACCATCTTGAGCCGTTGGATAGCTTTATGTTGATCATGGCCTTTGAATCAGTTTTGGCGGGAATTTTGGTTGAGTGGGATTTGGTGAAGTATTAAATGAGGAGAGGGGGGTTGGTTTTGGCAGGTGAAGGAATTAATGCTAGTGGGTGAGTTGGTGAAGACTTTGGAGGAGGGGGGGACACAGTTGCTGGAAATTAGGGTGGTAATGGGAGGTTAGGGATGAACAGTAACTGGGCATTTTTATTTTAAAATGGGAAGTGGGCTTTGGTGTGTGGTGGGCCGGATCAGGCTTGGGGTGTTGGGTAGGAATAAGGTGGGCTTGTTTGTTTATTTAATTATCACCAAAGGGTTTATTTGGCTAAGTAGTAAAATCACAAGGACCATTTGTGTATATTCTGAAAATTGAGGGGCTGCAAATGTTACTTTTCCAAACTTAACTCAAGGGTCCAATCTTGCCAAGTAACAAATAAACAAAGAACCAACTTTGTATTTTTCCATTTTTCAAATTCTCGGGGACCAAATGTGACAAGTTGCAAAATACAGGGACCAAACATGTAATTTTTCCAAACTTCACACCAAGGACCAATTTTGATAACTTTTGATTTCCCAAGGTCCAAGAATGGTTTTTCTTTCAAAAATATCCCACCAGGGACTAAATCTGCCAAAATCTGAAACTTCAGGGGCTAAATTGTAAATTCCCAAAACTTTTCCAATTTTTCACCAAAGGACAAAATATGACAACTTATGATTTCAAAAGGACCTTTGGTGATAGTTTTCCATATTTTGAATGACCAGGGACTAGTTTTGTAATTTTATGAAAGTTGGGGGACTGAAACTGCCAATTTTGCAAACTTTGTACGTTTTTCATCTGTTTTTACTCATTTTGCATCTAAAACATATAAAACACAATTTTGAAATATTTTCAGTATTTTGATGCATTTCTGAGTGTTTTCGTATGTTTTGCAGTTCAGATTTGACCAAAAATGATGAGTGTTTGAGCACTTATCAATAGCCCACTCGTGATGGGCTTGGGCGTTAGTAATGTCCCTTAATCGAGCTCGTGACCCGAGTATGGACCATACGTCATCATATTGTTGATATTTCAAGATAAACAACTCTTTGTAGATAGTGTTTCCATGTTTCAAGATCCCTTTCAATAGTAAAAAAGTATGATAATAATGTGCACCTAAATCAGTATCATCAATGGTCAAGTAAGTAATTATCTCAACCTTGAAATAACTAATGCTCCTACCACCAATTTTTATTTCTACTGATGTTTTTATTTTTTGTGCCCCCTTTATCACACGACTTCATTACACATTAGATTTACATGGAAACAAATTTAGAATGAGTTGCTTTTATTGTTTTCAGCTATTTATTATTAATCATTCATCACTCAAGAATTTCATATGCACCTCCTGCTGCTCCTGTACTTCACCCAAGTTGACCAGCTCTTAAAGAATGGGTCATGTCTACCACATGTGTCATTTTCAAACATTTTTAAGACACTTAGTTAGTCTTGGTTAGTTTATTTTAGAGAATATAGTGCAGGTAACACAAATCACGTATTGAGAGTGCTCATATTAGGCTCTTGCACTGTTTGATCACATAGCTGTATTTGACATTTTAAGTCTTATGTTTGCATATATTGACTTATTTATACTTGTCAGGTGCTTATCATATCATTGACACATTACTTATTATACCCTTCAACAAATAATGAAACTTGTTGGTGTTCTTTGTTTTTTGTTAATTTATTCTCACACGTAACTCCTTATTGAATAATCAAATGGATTATGTAATGAGACAAGACTTCAAGTTGTTAGATTATCACAGACATATATTCAAGCACAAATCATTGTTGGGACACATTTTAGAAATAAGGTTATCATACCATGATTGAGAATTACTCCATCTGATAAACGTTTACCTCTAAAGATTGTGAGGAAACAATATCCCATTTCGGTGTCATTCGCCATGACAATAAACAAGAGCCAAGGGCAATCGCTTTCAAAAGTCGGATTGTTTCTATCACGTCCTGTTTTCACACACGGACAGCTATATGTGGCACTTTCGCGTGTCAGAAGCAAAAAAAGTTTGAAGGTTGTTATTTCAGATGCGGATGGTAACCTATAGAAAACTACTATAAATATGGTATATAAAGAAGTTCTTCAACGTCTGTGATCAAACGGTCAATAGGTACGTACAGTATACATATCACATGTTTTGTGGTATTTTTCTTATTTACATTTATTATAAATCTTAAACTTTTTTTACTTACATATTTTTTTAACTTATTAGGTGTTCACGTAATGGACCTTTTGTTGAGGTGTTAGAATGGTCACTACATACATTTGCTTCTGAAGACAAACATATTTGAGAGCACGAGCCAATAGATGTTAATTACACAGATATTTACAAGCATTGTATTTTATACTATCAATGACTTATAACTTATTATTTCGTTAGAAGAAAATTTCATAGCGTTTACGTTCGTTGTTCTTTCTTACTTTATTCACGTACCTACCTTTTTTCTTCAAAAATCCGATAAAATCCCGTGGATTCCACGGGTCTATAAGCTAGTGTACATATGTACAACATTCTATCGATAACCTTTCTCCCTTCAATTAATTTTTTTAAGATTTCATAATATAGATTTTAAGTAAATACAATAATTAAAGCATTATGTACAAATACATATTGCATAACTACATACATAAATTGTCTGGTCAACAAATAACATTAATGTAGCATTTAAAACACCCCTTAAGTGAAAAATACAATTTATGAAGCCTATTGTACAAACATGGTATCACAAACTTACTTTTTGACACTTTGCTCAGTTTTATGAAGGCGATAATATGTAACTTTTACTTTTTTTTATTAAGATCTCAAATTTATTATACTACGTAATCAAATTGTAAAAAGAAATTTAGACTTCAACAAATTTTGAAATCATGAATAACAAGCACATGAAGTATCATGTAACATGAAAAATATATAATTTGCAAAAAAAAAAAAAAAAAAAAAAAAAAAAGGTTAAAAACCAATTTAAATTGGTATGAAATTTCTCAATTAAAAGAGTTAACATAATTTAACAAAAAAAAAAACCCAAACCAGTAATGATATTGGGTTGTGGTTCCATTATATTATCAATGCATATTTTTTAGTTCTATATTCTATAAGAAGTTTCTCTGACAGATCTATTGGAAGCTACTTCGAAACCTGGCATTCCTAAAAAAAATAAAAAAATAATAATAAAAATAAAAAAAATCATGAAAAAATACAACCAAATTATTGTAACAAGATGCGATAATAGTGGCATTTTCTAATGATTCCGACAGTTTTTCGACAAGATCTACAATAAAAATATATTAAACTTTAGCAACAAATTTACACACAACAAAATTTAGTAAACAAACTTGACACCAACATTTATAAAACAAATCAAACAAATTTACGCTAACAAATTCCACCAAAAGAGGCGACAAATTTCGGCGGCGGAGATAACAGACCGGGCGGAGGCGGCAACAAATAAAAAAAAAAAAACTCCATAGAAAAACAAAATATTATATAGATTCATATATAACTCAATAAAAAATATCTCAAAAGACTTTGGATGTGGGTTTCTTTGGTAGGTTACGGAGGTTGTGGTGGTGTAGATTTTCGGTGGTGTTGGTTGACTGTAATGGCGGCTGTGGTGTGTTCTGTGTTTATATTTGAAAATGCCCATATAAATCACCTCCTTGCCGCTCCTATTCCCACCTGAAAAATATACAACAATCATTATCAGTTGTTTTCAAAAAAAAAAAAAAAAAACTATTATGGTGTACACGCATAGCAACTACATATCTATTAATATCATAACACAAACCACCACATAAACCCACCTGAAGCCACCAAAAAATGAAAACTGGTCAGATTTACATGTTAAGAAACCATTAGTGGTGGCAGCTGTGGATGCAAACGATGGTTTTAGTAGTGGTGGCAGATTTAGAAGGTGGTGGCGGCGGCGGATTTAGAGATGGTGTGGGTTTGTGTGTGTTTTAGGTTAGAGAGAGAAGGGAGAAGATTTGTGGTGAGTGTGTGCGTGTGTGTTTTGTGGATGAGTATTATATTATTTAGGTTTGGTTAGCCGAAACTTAATTTTTTGGTCCGGAGTAGATATAGATAACTTATTGGGTGGATCATGTATTATTGTAATGGGCTGGATCTGAATCGAGCTTAAATATCATATGAAAATTTTGACTTGGGCTGTAATTGATATAAGGTTAAATTTTAGGTGATATAAATTTGGTTTTTGAGCTAAAATTTATATAAAGTTAAATTTTGGGCTGTGGTTTTATTCGTGCTTAGATTATCCATATTTGATTATAATTTTTGGACTATCCAACAATAAAATGAAATGTGCACTAACAAACACACAACACATGAAAATTGTCGCAACCGTATTTTGTCGAAAACTATACACCAATGCTCGCCCAAAATTATGATTACATGGTACCCGCCGCCGCAACGCGCAGGTACCCTGCTAGTTTTGTAGTAAATAAGGTTGAGAGACTCATTCTGGACAAAAGGAAACTTATTATTACTTGGAGTGAAGAATGGATTGTTTATAGAAGAAGTGTCAAAGATCAAGGACTAAATGTGATTATTTGTGGCTATATAAGGATCACCCTCTGCTAGGTGCTAGGGTTTGATAACTTTTCATTTTACGCTTTCTATCTCAAAAGATTTGTCTCTCTAAACATCTTTAATCGTGTAACTGATCATCTTGATCTGTCTTTGTCTTTGTAATCGTTTGAATATTATCTCTTTGATAGTCATCTGATCTTGCATTGTTTTAGTTGTAATAAGTTGGTACTCTTTAGTCTTTACCAATAGTTGAATTATTGATTGAATAAAGTATTATTTGAGGTTTAGTTATATCTTTGATACCATCGCACAAATCTCACATAACGTATAAATGCGTATAAATTGTGAAATAAAATTTACTCGTTTTAGAATAAAAATGACAACCATAGTCATAGGTACGTAATTGATGATGGATGGAGATCAAGTATTTATTATCCTCAATTATTCGTCACCTCTGTTGACGACATGGGTTTCTTACCATGTTTCATGGGTATTTATGAATTTATTCAGTGTACGGATTTAATATATGCAATAACTTTCGGTTTTCACACATGATTGCTGATAAATATTTAAGTGTTTGATTAACCAATACGATTTCCAAATAATTGTTAGCGTTCAATACGAATTTATTGTTTATTTTTATTTTTTATTTATTTAATTTTTTGTAAGGCATGCATGTTAAATGAAACGACCAAAACAGAATCAAAGCAAACTAGATTATTCATACACCGGTTAGAATGTAAATACCCGGTCTATATACCAATCTTTTAGACCGGTGGTGCAACCGGTCTATATATGATTTACCTTTTAGACCTCCCCATCTAGACCGGTCCAGTAACCGGTCTAAAAGCCTCTATGAACCGGTCTAAAAAGTGCTTTTTGTCAGGGGCGAAGCTTCATAGGGGCCGGGGGGGGGGGGGGGGGGGGGGGGGGGGGGGGCGCCCGACCCCCCGAAATTTTTTTTGCGATGTAGGGGGTATATAGTTTTCGTGTAGAAAAATTTCGGTATATTCGGTTTCGACCCCCCAAAAATTTCGGTATACCTGAAATATAGCCTTAGGAAAAAAAAAAATTTAGATCCCGACCCCCCACTTACAAAATCCAAGCTTCGCCACTGCTTTGTAGTAGTGACAATATGTAAGGAGACAACATGTAACGTACTACAAGCAATGGCGCAACATAACTAAAAATATGTGGTGCACAACTTTTTTTAAACTATAATACAAGAGAAAAAATATGAGAAAAAAAAGCGTGATTTCAATTAAAATGGTTGAGCTTAATAAAATGAGTCTGTCGTATAGTATTAATGTAATAAGGTTCCCTGTATTGCTTTATGAGTGTGCATGTTCTCTTGTGGGACTACGTTAGCTATCGGGTATTTTACATTTATGCTGCGCCGAAAAATGGTTAGCCATTGCTATTATGAATTTGCACTGTAAATATCGATCTCTTCAGATTCCAGAATCACAAAATGAATTGTTCGTGTTCTATTTGTAGCCAACCATTTCAGGAAATATCCCAACTAATTAAGTAATGCATACATCATTGACGATGCCAAGAAGATCGAGTTGCATTAATGCTTTTATGTCTTTGATGTCTCATCCCTGATACATTAACTTTCAAAGGATGAACAGGGATACAAAAACTTGTTACCATCAGTGAAGATACCAAGGATCGTGTGGACCGGGAATTATGTGACATATGATTTTGACACATTAATAATGCTGACATTTTAATTGTTCTAAAATGAACTAAAGCTCCTATGAGACACAATGTACTACGCAATACTGATTACTCTAGTATTTATCTTTGTTGCATACCGAATAGTAATGACCCTTTCAAGAGTTGATGAATAACCTTGCAAGTTATTCCTCGAAAATGCATGTAAGTAAGTTTCAAATGACTACACCTCGTATATATTTGAAACTTTTAGATAGTCTTATTCATGATTTCGAATTCAAATATATTTTCTAAATACGTTTATATAATTACATTTACATTTATATTTTGAACAACATTTATATTTATTGAAAGCTTCTATTTCAACTAAAAAGGAGGCTCGGTAGTCGGTTCTAGTCTTCTAGACCTTATTTAAAGACACTGTTTTGACTTCTGGCATTTTGGGTCCACAAAGCCTTACAAATAATAAGATCCGAAATGCCCAACAACTACTGTCTTTTTATTTAATTTTCAGCTAAATTATTGTGTTTTCTGTTTTATACTTAAATTTAAACAAATTCACCTTTGACAACATATGCTCATAATATACATATCAAATCTTTACTCAAGAGAAAACATGTACAAACAATGGTGGATTATAGTCGGATGGCACACATTAACTCGCTTCGCTTTGTGTAAGCTTATGTTTTTTGTAAGGTCATAATTCATGAATACAACATCTTTGTGTACATAGTTCTCTAATAACTACCCAAGGTCTTTGGTCTAGCCGTATGTGAGTTGTCCACCAACCTAGAAGTTGTGGGTTCAAGCCTCGATGGAGGCATTTGTGAGATATATTGTGAGATACCTGATCCAGGTGTGAAAAAAATTACCATTCTAAAAAAAAAAAAAAAAAAAAAAAAAAAAAAAACTCTAATAACTACATGGATAACATGTTTATCAATCATTATTCCTAATTAAGAATAATTACTTGGGGCAATTTTCTTAAAACATCAATGCTACATGGCCCGAGATGGGTTTAGCATCAAAGTACATGGTATTTAATCGTTACATTTTTGCTTTTTAATTTTCATGGTGGTCCTTCGACGACAATAATCCAACAAAATAGATCTATGGGAAAACCATTAAACTTTTGTTAGAATTTGACGAGACCACATTAAAAAGATATTGACTGATTTTATAGCATGGTAACAGTCTCATTTACTAATATATTTCGAAACTCACTTAGGCCCCTACACAATTTTTTTTAGAAACGCAACATATTATTAAGAACTATGGAAACAAAACAACGATACAATACAAGGCGACCCACTCAATTAACAAGAAGATTAAAGGAGAATGGGACCGGAAAGGAAATACTTTTGTAATACAAATAAAATACATCAAAAGAAATCTAAGAATTTTACTCATGGCTATTATCATCTGATGCTTAAAAAGTACATACATGTGCTCAAATAAAGTACATACATGTGCTCAAATATGTCGATGAAAGCATGCACAAGACTAAATTTTGGATTTGCAAAAATTACTGACATACCTGCATGGAGGGGTGTGTCCCAATCTACCACAAGTTAGCGCCGTTTTCCAAAATACCCCAACATTCCCTTAAAATTCATACGTGACATATGGGGAACACACGTGTCAACATGCTACGATCGGGACAAAAAAAAAAGAATATTTCGCGTACAAATATAAGCGACATTATATATATGTACACGACATGTACATGTGGAGCAATTTGTAAAACAAAATTTTAAAAATTTACAAAAAACACCCTTTAACTTTTTGATAATTACAACTTTTTTATATAACAAACTTAATTTGTCAAATATTTAGCAAATATCTAGCAAATTTGTTAATAAAAAAAAATATCGTTACGAAGAGCTCTGAATTACGAACAAAACGAGCCCAATATTGATATGCTTTTGACGTACGGACGATTTTATAAAATTTCAAAATACCGTTTATAGGTTTATAAAATTATACCGTTTTTAATTTTTGAATATCTACGTTTATATTTCCCAACGATATTCATATTTCATAGAATTATACGTCTTTGTCCCTTGTGGTTTAAGCGTATGTTTTAAAAGTTTATAAAATCGTCTAGTTTGATCACGACTCTGGTTTATAACCCTAAACTAATTACATTTACTAAAAACTTAACAAGAGTATAACACTATATAATTATTATTTTTGTTATCGGGGAAGTATTTATAATTTTGTTATTTTCTAAATTGAAGATTTTTAAAGTATATAAGTGACTAGTTTATTTTCAAAAAAGTTGTTCTAGACTTCTAGTAATATACGTGATTTTACGAAAAGTAAGTTGATCATTGAAAGCTAACATGTTCAACGTGTTTCTAATATGTACGTGCTCTTAGTTTTTTAATAAGTGCAAACTTACGTACAAACTACACATTTGCTCAAAGTAATATTGTTAGGTTAAATTTGGTACCGACCGAGGTCATTTTTAATGTTATATGAGTGGATAAACAAAGAGATCTGCATTCGTGTTCTTAAAATTGAATATCAAAAACTGTATAATTTTATAAACCTATAAACGGTATTTTGAAATTTTATAAAATCGTACGTACGTCAAAAGCATATCAATATTGGGCTCGTTTTGTTCGTAATTCAGAGCTCTTCGTAACGATATTTTTTTTATTAACAAATTTGCTAGATATTTGCTAAATATTTGACAAATTAAGTTTGTTATATAAAAAAGTTGTAATTATCAAAAAGTTAAAGGGTGTTTTTTGTAAATTTTTAAAATTTTGTTTTACAAATTGCTCCACATGTACATGTCGTGTACATATATATAATGTCGCTTATATTTGTACGCGAAATATTTTTTTTTTGTCCCGATCGTAGCATGTTGACACGTGTGTTCCCCATATGTCGTGTATGAATTTTAGGGGAATGTTTGGGTATTTTGAAAAACGGCGCTAGCTTGAGGTAGATTGGGACACACTCCTCCATGCAGGGGTATGTCAGTAATTTTCGCTTTGGATTTTAAAACCGTGCGTGTTCTTTAGACATTACACTATTACCGATTTTGGGAGTTCTCTTTTCGTTTGTCGTTTGCTTATGAAGGCAATAGTGTAATGTCTCATTGAGATGTGTTGTCTTTTTTATTTCGATTAAACTTTTGTTTATATGTTCCTCTAAATGAATTATTATGCGAAAATTACTGACATACCCCTGCATGGAGGGGTGTGTCCCAATCTACCCTAACCGAGCGCCGTTTTTTAAAATGCCCCAACATTACCCTAAAATTTATACGCGACATTAAGGGAACACACGTGTCAGCATGCTGGGCTCGGGACAAAAAAAATAATATATTACGCATGTCGCGAATATATATACGCGACATATATATATATATATATATATATATATATATATATATATATATATATATATATATATATATATATATATATATATATATATATACACGCGACATGCCTTTAATTTTGCATGGGGAATGAGAAAAAGTGTATGACATTTTATTATTAGGGTTCGCGGTTCACTTTTTAGGGTTTAATAGGTAGGGTTAGGTAGGACATGCATTTATTGTGTTTATTTGGTGTGGGTTATCAGATTGTTGGGTCTATAAATAGCTATTGTTGTAAATACACACACAAATTATATACTAATTGAGTTTTCTTCTTCAAACACAATGTCAAACCATGCATCACCTGAAAATGATTCGTTTCACACACCACCAGGCACTCCACCACCATATCTGTTTCCGTTTTCCCAGGTGCATGACAACCCACCACACAACCTACCACCTGCGTTTACAGCACAAGAACTGTGGCAGTACTTCCAAGTGCATGACAACCCATTACCTTCCACTCCACCCCAAGATCTGTTTCCGAGCTTCCAAGTGCATGAAAACCCACCACCTTCCACTCCACCCCAAGATTTGTTTCCGAGCTTCCAAGTGCATGACAACCCACCACCTGCCATTCCACCAGAAGTAATGTTTCCAGATATAAACAATCCGCCACCAAACAATCCACCAAACAATCAACCAGCAAACTTTCCACCTAAAAACCAACCCATCATTCGTCCATTGACTGAGGACGAACAGTATGAGTTGGATATGGAAGTGCTACGGGAGCATGAAGCCGAGCAAGCCTGTCAGTATAGGGAGCGTGAGGCGTATCTCAAAGGAAAACAGGATCGGAGGAACAGAAGAGCAGAATGGCGTTGGGCTCGGGGTCTTCCACCTGTGCCATCGAGTGAGGACAACTCAAGTGCCTCCTACTCGAGTCACGAGGGATATGTGTCGGATGATTCATTTAATTGAATCATAGTTTTATGTTTATTTATCGTATTGTTTTTTAGTTGTTTGAATTTCTGTTTCTTAGTTATCGTATCGTATGTTATTGTTGTAGTCGTTGTTTCAAGTAATATAAATGTTATGGTTAATATACTTGCATTGACTACAATTTCACATTACATAAAGAAGGAACTGGTAGAATTAAAGAAGGTACTGTTACAATCAAGGAGTAAAAAGTAGCTACCATACCATACATTAGATAAAAACCAGGTTACAACATACTAAAATATTACAAACACCATAATCATTAAACTTTCACCCCAACCGGCTAGAACCAGAGCTCTCTTCCCTGCTTGCATCCCTTTGCGTCTCATCCTTTGTTTCTTTCAATTGTTCATAGTAAATTTATCATCCCCCTTGTTACCTGGTGAATTGTTGTGTGACATTGTTTCGTTTTAATTTTTAGAGAAACCTGTTTGGTTTATGTGTGGAATGTTTGTATTTAATTTATAGTCGTATCAATGCAAAATACCTGAAAAAGACTTTAGAAGCAAATGCAAAAGCTTACTCATAAAGTTTATATGTGGCATTGTGTAGTAAAACCAGTTATTTTAATCGTACAGGACATTGTCAGGGACTTGTCATTTCAGAGTGTCATATTTCGTGTAAACTTTTAAGCGTACACGACATTGTCAGTGAATTGTCATTTCAAAGTGTCATATTTCATGTAAACTTTTAAACGTACACGACATTGTCAGTGACTTGTCATTTCAAAGTGTCATATTTCATGTAAACTTTTTAAGTGTACACGACATTGTCAGTGACTTATCATTTCATTGTTCAGAACCTTTAAAAAATTGTCTGACCTCAATTGCTTTATAAGCTAGTTATGATTTGATATATACACATATTTGCTACTTCTGCTTACAGTATCCATGGATTATAACATTATGAAGTTTAAATGTGCGTTACATTATGCTGATCAGCATCGAGGTGTCATTATGTATAATGATTTGACGTACTCAGGGTTAGTTGGGTTGGTGTTGAAGAAATTCAATTTAGATCCAAATATTCCAATTAATTTGTCATGTAAGTTGGCTTTGTTTAATTATCGTATTCACATTACTGAGGATGATGAGGTAATGTTTTTTGTTGAATGTGCTTGTGCTGCTACTGCTGGGGTGCCATAATTGTATGTTGTTCAACCCAACAAATAAGACGATTGAGCTTATCTAGTTTTATGTTAACTGGTTTGTATTTTATTAATGAACGTTTGTACTCTTATTTGAATAAATTTTTTAATTTGGATACTTATGGTAATGTTTATTGAATCACTGATAAAACATATCATATAAAGATGACATTCTTAAAGCATACAACACACTTATTGATTGATATTCTTAATAATTGAAACGATTCTTCCATAGGGCTTTATGACGTTCATCTGCTTTAGCTTCCTCATTCTCAAAGTGTTCTTGTTCCGCCCATTCAACCATTTGATCTAAAGTGTAATCCGATTGTTGTATGATTTTTCTTCCGTCTTCGTATTCATTTGGGTAGTATGTTATCACATGATCCATCATTTTTGCCAAAGTAGCATTTGGGCATACATACTTTTCAATAATAAAATTGACACCGCAATGGTCAACGTAAACTTCCAACTGGCCGCCTTGTGATGCTAAAATATCAAACATCACATGCATATCATAGTTGTTTCTTAGCTTGACGGTGATTGAATACCCAGTGTGCGGAACTTGATAATAAAGAGCATGAATCTGCATATCGAGAATGTTAGACAAGTATTGTTTCAGCTCATCGAGCTTCATTCTTGGAATGTTGATGTTCATCTTCCAACCATTTACATACGCTATATTTCCTTCATTGCAAACCAGTTGACCATTATTGTGAACAATAAAATTGAAAATGGTTTGTGAATACGGCGACGTAGGTTTTTTTTTCTGTCGTTCAATGTTAAACCGGGCACGCTCTTCACGTTTGTTTTTTTTCTCTACCATTTGATGTAGATATCGGACACGCTCTTCACGTTTAAATTTTGTTTCTTCTGAAATTACACATGCAAATGATTCTTCCAAACAACCATCATCTGGAATCAATATTGTTGTTAGATCTTCGCGATTTTCGGAAACAAAAATTTGGATCTTTCCTGCAACTTTTGCGAAGTCATACATAACATCAATATCATAATCGCCGTTAATTGCTTTCATACCATTTAATGTGTTGTTTTGTGGCAACACGTAATATAGATTTTGGACCATTGATGGTAATTTTCTCTTCAGATATGTAACCATATCTTGAAAACCAAACTGTGGGACAACAATATTCATGTGTGAACCACCTTCATATGTTAGTGGGTTAAGTATAAATTTTCCGTTGTAGTTGATAGTGAATTCGAATGTATGGTTATTAGATGTTGACATTTGGTGAATGAAAGAAGACACAATTGGTTTTGATAACTTGAAACCACATACCAAAAGTATATATATATATATATATATATATATATATATATATATATATATATATATATATATATATATATATATTTAGATACCAGAAAAGGTATGTAGTCATTTCTTTGTCAGTAGTGGAGTTACCATAAAGGTGAGTAGTTATATCTGTGTCAGAAGTGGTTTACGATTAATCAATTTAATATTATTTTGTACATTAAATCTGAAAACATATAAAGAAAATGATATCATTAAGAATTGGATAATATAAAATCGAAAGCATAATAGGACATTACTATAAGAAGATACCTAGAATTACATGGACATGGACATGGACATGGACATGGACATGGACAATGAAAATAGTCTGATTGTGACTTGGACATGGACAATGAAAATCATAACACTACAATAAAGGCAACATAACACCCATAATCACAAATTAGTCAAATAACTTTTTTGAACATGAAGGTTTATCATGTGTACTATTCTTGGTATGATTAACGTTGCATGTGTTGCCCACTACGAGTTCGAGTAACTCAACTCTTGAAACGTACATATGCATTTTGTTTTGTTGAAGTTCTATGTACGCTAATAGACTTTCGCGGTCTTCAATTGCATCAGCCAATGGTACTAGCCCTGAATCAAGACTAGAATTTGGTTTTTGTATATAAAAAAAGGTTGGGGAGTTTTCATCGTAACCTAAACAATTTGTTAAAATTTTTTTCAATTGATCGGCCGAGAAAGTTTCAAACTCGACCGGATCTACGCAAGCAATTAAACCACCTTCAAACTTTCTTCCTGGAGGGGAAGTGAACCTCCCGTAATGATGAAGTAGAACTTTGAATGTCATGTATTCAAGTTTACTAATATTTGAAAAAGGAATGAAATGTTGTATTGAACTTCAAGTGTTACATTGTAGCTTATACAGAACCGACTGGTATTTAATACTTCCATAAAGGACACTGTTTCTGCTATCATGTCAACAGTGAAAAAGTAATACTAGAACTCACGTGGTGCATCTTTATTCTTAGTTTTCATTTCTATTATTTTATTAGGCTTTTCTGGAAATACAGGCTATAATTAAAAAAGAAATTTATTACAAGCTTTGTAACAAATGTTACAAAATTACTACAATTACATTGGAATACATAAGTAACAAGTGCAAACTGGTTATTAACCAAAGAAATTAAACCAACTATTATTAGACTGTTGAGTGTTTAGATCATTTAAATGTTGTGAGGGGTATGGTTGAGAGGGATATGGTTGGGAGTTATATTGCTCATAGCTGTGTGCCGGGTTATGATGACCATGTTGTTCATGACTTGCTTGCCCTTGGTCATATTGTCCTGTTGTGTAAAAATTTTGATTATATGGTTGTGTTGGGAATGTGTTATGTCCAAACACATGAGATGGGTATGTATCATAAGTAGGAACGGTGTGATGATCTGTTTGACTTAGGTGTGAGTCGAATAACGGAGGTGTTTGTTGTTGATCGTTAACGGGTTTTTTCTTTTTGGGATACTGTTTTCTTTTGGTTAACATTTCCTCAGGGACGAATGGTTGTTTTCATTGCCCACGTGTGTGTCCAGCTTCACCGCACGTCCGCACCTACCACAATGTCTTAACCTTGGTTCCTCACCCTGGGATCGTATACGGTTAGTATTTTTTGGCCGGCCGGGTTGTTGGTTGTCCATTCGTGGAGGTTTGATTGGTTGTATATTTGTTGGATACTCCCATTCATGAAACTCTCCAACAAAATTCACCGCCTCTGCATATGTGGCTTGGTATTTAGCTTTTTTGAACCAATCCTGAACGTACTGGACACAAGTGTTTTGACCCAAAAATCTACTCACAACAATAACATGATCGCAAGGTATACCAGAATGCTGCCATTTGCAGCAATCACATGTCCTAGACGCTAAATTCACTTCCCAATTGTATCTCCCATCAAAAACCTGGAACCGATCTTGGTTAACCCCGTATACATTCCAGGTTGCGCTTTTCATTTTTCTCTTTTCCACTTTATGGGATGCCCAATCAGTTATTTCATGCTTCATATTTGCTGTGTATGAAACACAGCGTTGTATGGTTTAATTGTTTCGTGTCTATGCAAGGTTATTGTATCGTGTCTATGTATGGTTGAAAAATAAATCAAATGAAAGTTAACAAAAAAACTTTATACTTCAACATATACCATTACAAACTGTTCAACCGTACAACTAACAACATCTTAACTAATCATATCCACATAAACTAGTATCCTCACACCTACTTAGATAAAACACCTTACCAAGCGAACATCTAACACTGGAGAAAAAGGGTACAACATTATACATATCAAACTTTGGTGGCTAGTTACACGTAACAAACTCATGTATTAGCCAACATGTGATTACCCCACAATCGCTTGAATTTCCTTGTTGTGGGATAGGATATGGTACGTCGTTGTAATGGAAATCGAAACTGTAATGCCCACGTCCTGTCCTGCTGAAATGTCCCAGCTCTTCTAAACACGTGTTCACAGCTTCAGTCCAAGCCAATACAAAATTTCTTATTACTTCACAACGTTCCTTGCTATGCATAGAGTTGAGAATCAATAACTTGGAATCATGCAAATCTATAATTGTTGTCACCCAGTGATTCCCTGTCGGGTTCATCGGCATCAACACCTACATATAAAGTTTATTTATGCATACACAATTACATAGTCTAGTAAAGAGTAATTTATACAAAACAAATATACATTGAAAGATCTTTACTTACATAACGTACTATATCCCATGACGGGTACGGACGTGTGCCACCATCCAATGTTCCCCTAAGCGATGGATTTACCGAAAGCATGGACACGTTACCATTCTCGGTCGGGGAAAGAGATGCCGTCCATAATCTAGCCACTGTCCATAGTTGGTTGTCTTCCCGTTTTCTCATTAATAGCTCTATCCAACAATTCATATGCTGATTCAAAAGTTTAAACCAAACCATTTAATGTTCTTGAAACTTAAATAATCTAAACTTCAAACAATTTAAAAGAATACACTTACATCGTCAGACAACCAACCACGTGTATCCACTGGACCCGGATCATTACCCATCTTGTATAAACCCGGAAGTAGATGTTGCCAGAACTTACTTTCCAGCACCCAACCTGTTGGATGGCAGTCAAGGTATATCCCGTATGGCTCCAAAAGGAATGCCTCAAAACTTTCATAGTTATTGCGTCTTACCTAATAAATAAATAAATATATACAATATGGTTACAAGTTCATTAATTATATAAAGCAAATGTTAATAAATTAAAAACATTTTTAGTAGTACCTTTGTAGGATCAACATTATAAAATACCAAAGGTGAGCTAGCAGATGTACCAACAAGCACAACATCATCATCATCATCATCTACCGGTAATTCTTCTAGGTTAAATCGCGGAATGGTCGCCGTACTCTTTTTTAGTTTAGCCTTAGCTCCACGTTTCTTAGGGAGGATTGTAGTGGGTCCCTGTTGGGTCTAAGGATATTGCTGATATTTACCTGGACGACAATCCCTCCTTGGTCGGTCGATCGGATCCTGAAAAAAGACTAACAAAATTAAAAAAAAAAAAAAAAAAAAAAACAATCAGTAATCAATTACAAATAATGACAAATTCTAAAAATAATAATCGTAAAATAATATGTTACCTGGATGTCAGTAGCATCGTTAGGGCGGGAAGATGGACCAGCCTGGTGATCAATGGGAGTGGCAAACGAGGCGAAACCCATTGGTGTACGGGTAGCAGCATGTCCGGTTGATGGAAACGGGGATGGATACCTAGACACAACGGGCGGTGTAGGAATATGAATTCCATCAAAGAAAGACTCATCTGGTGGACCACTAAATGGACAGTGGGATTGGGGGAATCCCTATATATTAAATTATAACGTAATGATAGTATATAACCATTTCTTCATTAAAAATTACTAAACATAAAAACACAAGAAAAAAAACCTGAGTGTTTTGAATCACACTATAGTCACTAAAACCAACATTTTCATCAGCAACAAAGCTTGATCCTCTATGTACTCCTTGTTTATTGCGAAGTTGGTTTTGCTGCGTTAAAAATGTTAATGAAACAATTAACAACCTTTCAATAATATTTATACATAAACTCAAAAGAAATTGATGTGAAACTATTTATCATTTTTTCAATCTCGGCTATCTTTAGCTGATATTCTTTGATCTTCTCATCATAATAATCAACCTTTTGTAAAACAGCCGGATGTATTTCATCATCCATGGAATGGTTTGCTTGTGGCTGTATAACCGGGGGTGCGACCGGATGCCCTTCGAAATACGCTTTACTGTCACGCCACCACTCGGATAATTCCTCGTACTCATCCGGTGTAAGCCTAGACAACGGTGTTCTTACCTTTAATAAAACATAGAAAATACATATGACATTAAAAAAATCAAACAATATTAAATTCATAATAGTTAAAAAAAAAATTGAATATCTCAAACTCACCCTCAATTGGTTGTCCAAAAACTTGTCAATACTTTCTATAACGATCACTTTGTTAAAACTCCATGCAACGGACCGGGGATGCAACACTTGATGATGACGGAAAAAATAAGAGCTAGCACCTCTGGGGAACATCTCCAATATCCAAATCTAAAAAAAATTAAAAAAAAAAAAAAAAAAAAAAAAAAAGTAAATTCGTTAAAATAACCGCAATTATATGTATACATGAACTGTAGAAATAGATTAATGACATACCTTAAAAGCCCATAGAAATCCATTCAACGTGTACTTAGGAGGTTTAGTAGGGTCCCTATCGGCGAAAAAATGCTTATCCCTACGCTGAAATGCTGCATCCCGGAGATGATTGTACAAAGTTGGCCATACATACGACCCCCACGGAAAGACATTCCAATTATCTAAATCCTCGACTAGCCTAAGCAAAAATCCGTCCACTATATTCCCATGCTCAGTACCTTTCAACACCAACATCAAAACAGCTAACAAACAAAGTCGAACCCCATCTTTGTCGCTCAACTTATTAAACTCGGCTTTGTTGTTTATCATTGTTAACAAGGTACCAACTTGTATATTCTGGGAATCAATAAAAGAAGGGAACACACGTCTCCTAAATGACAATGAGCCATCCATATATGACTCCCTAAAATCAACCCCAAACCTTAAACCCGTAACTAGACAAAATTCCTCCCTACCAAACTGAATTTCAACCTCACCTAAACGATCAAGAGTACGTACACGATATCTTAATGGAACTGTGTTTGTGTCTCCCTCTTGGCAAGCAACTTGGTGGCATAAAAAATAGTGTATTAACACCCCGCTCTCTTGCATATTCGGAATGTCTAACATCCAACAAAAACATGTTTCTCTAAACATTTTTTCCTTAGGGGTGTTCAATATCAGTTTTCTAATGTTACGAATTAAAGACAACCTACTCCTACATGTAACTTGTGCAGGATAATCCTAAAATAACCAAAAGACATAATAAATATATATTTACAAAACATATACGTAACAAATAAACAATAATTATAATGACAAAAAAATATATTTCAGTATTACCAGATATTCCACCATTATGACACACTACTCAACTACCACAGCCACTACCACAAGACCACCACAACAACGAGACAACTCCACCAGCAACAACCACACCACCACCACAAGACCACCACAACAACGACACAACTCCACCAGCAACAACCACACCGCCACCACAGACTACCACCACAACTCCACAGTCCACACAACCAACAATACTCCACCAGAACGCCACACCACCACTGCACCACCACTACACCACCACACCACCAACAAAACACTGCCCGCTCTCCACAAAACCACTGCACCAGCAACAACCACACCACCACTACCACAACTCGACACCACCAACAATACTATGCCACCACTACCACAACTCGACACCGCAAACAATACTACACCACCACTGCACCACCAACAATACTCAACCGGTAACAACAAACACGCCACCACCACTACCACAAAGCCAAAAGATATGCAAATTGAAAAAAATTTCTAGGTTATGCTAAAATTCATACACGACATGCATGCATTATATTCTCTACCATGCCTTGATCGGTCATTCAAGCTATTACTTTTCCAGAAACATGCTCCTTCCCCATGCAAGATACGCTCCTACCCCATGCAAAATTAAAGGCATGTCGCGTATATATATATATATATATATATATATATATATATATATATATATATATATATATATATATATATATATATATATATGTCGCGTATATATATACGCGACATGCGTAATATATTATTTTTTTTTGTCTCGAGCCCAGCATGCTGACACGTGTGTTCCCCTAATGTCGCGTATGAATTTTAGGGTAATGTTGGGGCATTTTGGAAAACGGCGCTAGGTTGGGGTAGATTGGGACACACCCCTCCATGCAGGGGTATGTCAGTAATTTTCGCAATTATTATTTAGGTTTCTAAAACAAAGAAAGATGATATCATGTATCGTGACATTATGTGTTTTATATTACGAGAACGAGTTAGCTGAGTGTTTAAAAAGTGATGAATGTTAAGTAACTTATATTTCTACAAGCATATCATGATAATTGCAAAATTCGATCATCATAAATTTGAATTCGAGAATATGTTATCTCATTTTCCATGTGAGGGTCTCTCAAATAAGCATCATGAAATCGCATCAAGGAGTTGTTAATCGAAAACATTGCTGACCAAATACCATGTTATGGTTCTTGGCTTCTTGGGCTATATGATATTGGGCTACTTGGATGCTATAAACCTAAATGCGCCTACACTTTACTATTTTGGTACTCTGATCGCGGTTCCGGAACCTACCCGGAACCGCAAGAATCGAGAACCGAAATACTCATAATTTAAAACTGAGAACCGGACCGCATAGATCTGTTCATATTGACATGGGTCCTAAGGACAAAATTTGCTTGAAGTAGTTTTGCTTCTTTTTCACATTGTAGTAAAATAGAACTTTAGTATGTGATACTCCGTATTACATTGATAGTTCTGCTTATTTACATGTCCAGAACTTTTGTGCATGTCTTGAAATGCGTGCTAAATGATGTTATTATGAGTATAAGCTATTTTCTCCAGTTTTCATACACATGAAAAACAACAACAATTAATTAAATTATTTTTATTGTTGATGTAATATACCCATAGAATCAAATCAGATATATCAATAAATGACAGAAAAAAATTGGGCGGTTCTTCGGTTCCGGAACCGATACCCGCAGTTCCAGACCGAAGCGAAACGAGAACTGAAATTTGAAATATCTAAAAACCGAGAACCGAACCGCGGTTTCAAAATGCGGTTCGAGTTGGGTCGGTTCCGATTCGGTTCTCGGTTCCAGTTCGGTTTTCGGTTTATTTGCTCACCCCTACTCCATCCGTCTCAAATTATATGTGCACTTTCATATTTCACAAAGTTTAAGAAAATTTGGCCTTACAATATTAACCAATAAAAATGTATTTTCACCTACTTCGAAGCATTTTGATTGGTTGAAATTGAAAATGGACATTAATTTTGGGACAACAAAAAATAGCAAAATGGACTTATATTTTGGAACGGAGGGAGTAACATACTCCGATACTCGCATAGTTTATAATTAGCTTCGTCATTTAAACAAGGGAAATCTCTTTGTTAATTACCAAAGTTGTCATATTGTGTTGGGTTTTGATTTGTGTAGCACGGTAAGATAATCAATAAATGGATATCTTAGTTTATAATTAGCTTCGTCATTTAAACAAGGGAAATCTCTTTGTTAATTACCAAAGTTGTCATATTGTGTTGGGTTTTGATTTGTGTAGCACGGTAAGATAATCAATAAATGGATATCTTAAATAATCATGTTATTACTTTTTAAAAGAAACTATTCGATCCTATTTGTATGAATTACACGAATATCTTTTTGTGATAAGTCATGCTCTCAACAACCTGAACACTCATCAGCATACTCACTGAAGAGCTTACTTGCTGATGAGTTTAGTAGTTGAAGAGTACCCTCTGAAGGTTGAGCTATCTGATGAGTTCTCTTCCTGAAGGATTGTACCTTCTGATGAGATCACTCCTAGATGAGTTCATCCTGACTTTACTCACTGAAGAGTAGATCTCTGTGATGAGCTCATTAGCTCGCTGAACACCACTATTTAAGTCAGGGAGATTCAGTGACTTAACAAGTTTAGACTCCGTACCTCTAATCTCATTTTCAAATATGACCAAATCCTTTAATTGCACTAAATTTCTAACATTATTGCGTTCAACTAATAATGATATATTTGAATTTTGTGACTTAAGATGCTACTTATCTCAAACTTGAATCACTTATGAGTATTCTAGGATTTTTTTATTATTTATTTATTTTTTATTTTTATTTTTATTTTTAATAAAATCAAAAGACTATCTTCTATTATTCTTCTCCTATCATACAAGATAACTCTTACACATTCTTACACCATTCTTATACCATTGTCTTCCCTTTAATTTAAGTTATATTCTTTTGGTATCATGTACATCACAATTGAAAACTATTACGAATTGATGTTTATAAATCTTAAAATTTGGGAATTGAAAATTTTTAAGAATTTATATATATATAAACTGATCTCATAAGAAAGAGGATTAAATTGTAAGACATTTCATATAAATTGTTTAATATTTTTTTTATTACTTTATATATATTTTATAAAGTGTGTAGATGTTTTTTTTAAAATACATAAAAAAATAAAAAGTTCGTTATTAAATTTCGCAGTAAATTAGTATGATAAAAGAGAATAGAACATGTAGATAGAGATTATGTATTAATTAATAAAGATAGAAAATTATGTCATGAAAGAGAAAAGTAGTTAGAATGAAAATAAAATAAAAGTTTTATGAGCAAAGATAAAACATTTATTAATTTCGTAATACTTCGTAACTAATTTACAATATGTCATATTTATGTTTTTTTTTTCTTGTTTTTAAAGTTTTAACTATTTTTTTTTTTTTTTTAATGTTGATAAAAAAGAAAATCATCCAATACTTCGCAACAAAAAACCATCCACTAAAAACGAAAAATGGCATGTATATATATGAGATAGAGTAAACTACACCGTTCGTCCTTGTGGTTTGCGTTGACCGCAGCCTGTGGTCCTTTGACCAAAAAAATTGCACCGTTCATCCTTAACTCAGAAACGTTATGCATCATTAGTCCTTCCCTCTAACGGGGTGGACTAACGCTCGTTAACTTGTTTGCTTATGAGGGTATAATCGTCATTTTGCACTATAAGGACGAACGGTGCAAGGACGAACGGTGCAATTTTTCGCTTTCGGTCCCTTTTTAATGCTTTCTTCCGGTTTTTTTACGTTTTCACCCCGTTTTTGTCCGTTTTTTTTACGTTTTCGCCCATTTTCGCCCGTTTTTTTTCCGTTTTTTTTTACGTTTTCGCCCGTTTTCGTCTGTTTTTATCCGTTTTTTTTACGTTTTCATCCCGTTTTTTATGTTTCCATCAATTTTTTTACGTTTTCGCATGTTTATTTTACGTTTTCGTCCGGTTTTTACGTTTTCGCCGATTTATTTTACGTTTTCACCCGTTTTTGTCCCTTTTTTTTACGTTTTCGCCCATTTTCGCCAGTTTTTTTCCGTTTTCGTCCCTTTTTTTTACGTTTTCGCCCGTTTTCGTCTGTTTTTATCCGTTTTCATCCCGTTTTTTACGTTTCCATCAATTTTTTACGTTTTCGCTTGTTTATTTTACGTTTTCGTCCGGTTTTTTACGTTTTCATCTGTTTTTTTTACGTTTTCGCCGATTTATTTTACGTTTTCTTCCGTTTTTTTACGTTTTCGTATGTTTATTTTACGTTTTCGCCATTTTTTTACGTTTTCATCCATTTTTTATGTTCTCGTATGTTTTATTACATTTTCGCCCATTTTATTATGTTGTCGCCTGTTTTTTTATATTTTCCTTCGCTTTTTATGTTGTCGTCTCTTTTTTTAAGTTTTCATTCGTTTTTTTATGTTTTCGTCCATTTTTTTACATTCTCGTATCTTTTTTTACATTTTCGTCCGTTTTTTATGCTGTCGTCATTTTTTTAACGTTTTCGCCCGTTTTGTTATGTTGTCGCCTTTTTTACGTTTTTGTCTTTTTTTATGTTTCCGTCAGTATTTTTACATTCTTGTCTGGTTTTTTACGTTTTTGTCTATTTTTTTACATTTTCATCTCTTTTTTTACGTAAAAAAATGGATAAAAGAAGATGAAAACGGATAAGAATGGATAAAAACGTAAGAAAAATAGAAAAAAACGTAAAAAATGGGTGGAAAACGTAAAAGATGAAAACGGACGAAAACGTAAAAAAATGGATGAAAACGTAAAAAAAATGGACATAAACGGACGAAAACATAAAAAAAAACGGATTACAACATAAAAAAATGGACCAAAACGTAAAAAAAGGGGGGCGAAAACATAAAAAACAGACGAAAACATAAAAATACGGACGAAAACGTAAAAAAAAATGGCGAAATCGTAAAAAATTGACGAAAATGTAAAAAAACGAATGAAAACGTATAAAAACGGATAAGGAAGAATAAAAATGGATGAAAACGGATAAGTATGGATAAAAATGTAAGAAAAACGGACAAAAACGTAAAAAAAATGGGCGAAAACGTGAAAAATATACGAAAACGTAAAAAAATGGACGAAAACGTTAAAAAATGGACGAAAACGTAAAAACTGAACGAAAACGTAAAAAAATGGCGAAAACGTAAAATGAACATTTGAAAACGTAAAAAAAGGGAAGAAAACGTAAAATAAATCGGCGAAAACATAAAAAAACAGATGAAAACGTAAAAAACCGGACAAAAACGTAAAATAAACAGGCAAAAACGTAAAAAAATTGATGGAAACGTAAAAACGGGATGAAAACGTAAAAAAAACGGATAATAACAGACGAAAACAGGCGAAACGTAAAAAAAGGGAAAAAAAACAGGCGAAAATGGGCGAAAACGTAAAAAAAAACGGACAAAAACGGGTGAAAACGTTAAATAAATCGGCGAAAACGTAAAAAAAACAGATGAAAACGTAAAAACCGGACGAAAACGTAAAATAAACAGGCGAAGACGTAAAAAATTGATGGAAACGTAAAAAACGGGATGAAAACGTAAAAAAAGGATAAATACAGACGAAAATGGGCGAAAACGTAAAAAAACGGAAAAAAAAACGGGCGAAAATGGGCGAAAACGTAAAAAAAATGAACAAAAACGGGTGAAAACGTAAAAAACCGGAAGAAAGCATTAAAAATGGACCAAAAGCGAAAAATTGCACCGTTCGTCCTTGCACCGTTCGTCCTTATAGTGCAAAATAACGATTATACCCTCATAAGCAAACAAGTTAACAAGCGTTGGTCCACCCCGTTAGAGGGAAGGACTAATGGTGCATAACGTTTCTGAGTTAAGGATGAACGGTGCAATTTTTTTGGTCAAAGGACCACAGGCTGCGGTCAACGCAAACCACAAGGACGAACGGTGTAGTTTACTCTATGAGATATATTGGAACACGACAAAGTCTTATATAACTAATTAACTTTAGAGATAAACAATCAAAGGGGTAAGCATCCCTGCTGTGCAACATCAGACAACATCACTGCTGTAGGGGGGGGGGGGTATAAAGTTTTTGACATTTACATTTAGTACCCTTCAGTTATATCACTTACACTAATAGCCCTTCATTTTTGTCTTGCAGCAGATATCTTTCCCTGCTGTTTACAGCAGGGATAATTTCCCCACAATCAAATTTATGAAATTGAATTGTATCAACTAAATAAGATTATACTATGTAGACAGAGGAAAATTCAATTGCATACCCTTATTTTGGTACATACCAATGGATAAATCTCCACCATCCATTTAGTTTGATCTAATGGTAAGGATTAATCTAAGATTTAATAGGACAACCTAAGTCCATGTTTTTTCCCCATTTTCTTTCCCCTCTTTTTCTTTGTCTTTTTGTCTTTCTTAATTATTATTATTATAATTATTATTTCTTCTTTTTTACTATTCACATTTTTTTGCGCTTTTTTTTCTTTCTTTTTGACAGTTCATTTTTTTTTTGTTTTAGCTCACGTTTTTTTATTTCTTTTTTTTCTCTCTATTTCTAATTTACTTTTTTTCCTTTTTTTTTTTTTTTTTTTTTTTTTTTCTGTTTTCATACGTTTTCGTCCGTTTTCGCCCGTTTTCTTACGTTTTTGCTCGCTTTCCTCCGATTTCATACGTTTTCTTACGTTTTCGCCCGCTTACGTCCGTTTTCATCTGTTTTCTTACGTTTTCGTCTGTTTTCTCACGTTTTCTTTGTTTTCATAAGTTTTTGTCCGTTTTCGTTTGTTTTAATACGTTTTCATCTATTTTCTTTCGTTATCGACCATTTTTCATACGCTTTCATTCGTTTTCAGACGTATTTTTACGCTTTCATACATTTTTGTTCGTCTTTTTACGTTTCATCCGTTTCTTTCGTTTTCATACGTTTTTGTCCGTTTTCTTTTGTTTTTGTCCATTTTTCATACATTTTCGTCCGTTTTTAGATGTGTTTTTATGCTTTCATACATTTTCGTCCGTTTTCATATGTTTTCATCTATTTTCTTAAGTTTTTTTGCCCATTTTCATACGTTTTCATCTGATTTCTTACATTTTTATTCGTTTTCATATAATTTCGTCCTTGTTCATCCGTTTTCTTTTGTTTTCTTCCATTTTTCATATGGTTCTATCCATTTTCATCGTGTTTTTACGCTTCCATACATTTTTTGTCCGTTTTCATACGTATTTGTCTGTTTTCGTATGTTTTCGTCCATTTTCTTACGTTTCTAAATATTACAAGTAATATTCAGAATATCACTTGTGATTTTCTTATGTTTTCGTCCATTTTCAGACGTATTCATCAATTTTGTTGGGAATTAAATAGTCAGAAGAATCAGCATAAAGGCTTAAGGAAATACATCAAGTATGTTTCTGCTGATAAAGCACAAAGCACGTTTCCACTGATGGATTCTGCTGAAGAACGTTTTCTACTAAAGGTGTTTCTGCTGATGGATTCTGCTGATACTACTATGACTCATACAACAGCTGTGTAGATAAGTACGACTTATTCTACTGATTCATATACAAGATAATATCTTTGTTGTAGTCATCAAATTGAACACTCCAAGTGAGTTGTAATCCTAGATACATGTTGTATCTTAATGACTAACATAATAAGTCATCATCTAGCTAGAATGAAGATTAGTCATAAGCTAGTAAATTAGATGAGTCATATAGATTGTAAAAGACCTTTCCTTAGACTATAAAAGAAAGATCTTAGATATATCTTGAGTGTGTGCTGAGTAACAAATGCTATGGGCAGAAAATACATACATGTGTAGAGATATACAAAAAGAAAAACATTAGAACAAAACACAAGATTCAAGGTCTTTGTAACCCTAGTGATAGTGAAGATCACTCGTATTATTCTGAATAATATTGAATCGTTTGGTGAAATACTTTCATTGTTCTTTGTTAAATAAACACAAGCATCACAGTTCCATTTCCAATAAAAATTCTAAGTGTGGTTAAGTAGATTCCGCATACTTAATCATATTCACTCAAAGTATCATATTTACACATTAAAAGGTCCAACACCTATAGTGTGTGATCAAATCAAGTGATCCTCTCAGTTGGTATCAGAGCTTCCAGGTTGATACTTTTGATTTAGAAGAAGAAGAAATGGATACAGAATATATTCAAACAAATGTTGCTGCAAAGTTGCCAGTTCTCAAACAGAATGAGTTTGAATTGTGGAGGTTAAGAATAGAACAGTTTTTCCAGGTGCAGGATTACACTCTCTGGGAAATCATTGAAGATGGAAACTCTTTCAAACCCACAACCACTTTATCAACAGTTGAAGGTAGGGAAATTTCAGTTGTTCAAACTATCCCTACAACTGCTGATGAAAGAATAAAGAAGAAGAATAACCTCAAGGCCAGAAGCATGCTGATGATGACCATTCCAAATGATCAACTTATAAACTTCAGCAAATTCAAAGATGCCAAGTCATTATTTGAGGCAATTGTTGCAAGGTATGGAGGGAATGATGCTACCAAGAAGACCCAGAAAACCCTTCTCAAGCAGCAGTTTGAAAATTTCTCATCAACCATGAATGAATCTCTTGACCACATGTTTACAAGGTTACAGAAAATTGTGAGTCAACTTGCTGTTCTTGGGGTTGATATACCTCAAGAAGATTTAAACTCAAAATTTCTGATAAGCATACCAGAAGAGTGGGCTATGCATGTTGTTGTCTGGAAGAATAAACCAGACATAGACACTATAGATCTTATGGATTTGTATAGCAACTTTAAAATTGTGGAACAAGAAGTAAAGAAAACTGGTGTCTCTAGTTCATATACTGGGAACATGGCTTTTATGTCATCTCCTAGTATCTCAAACCCAGTTAAAGATGAAAAGGTTGATAGTGGAGCTGGTGCTGCTAGTTCATCAAGCAGTACCTTTGGTATATTGAATGAAAAGGCTTGTTGTGCCTTTTTCACAAGCCAGAATAATGGGTCCATGCTCACTCATGAAGATCTTCTAGAAATCAATGATGATGATTTAGAAGAGATGGACCTAAAATGGCAAATTTCTCTTCTTAGCATGAGGGCTAAGAAATTCTATCAGAGGACGGGGAAGAAACTCACCATCAGCAACAATGATACTGCTGGTTTTGACAGGTCAAAGATAGAATGCTATAACTATCATATGTTGGGGCACTTCTCAAGAGAATGCAAAAGGCCAAGGCAGCAAGATAGCAAGAATAGAGGTTTTGGAAGCAAGTCCAAGACAGGGGAATCAACCAATCGAAAGGCTATGGTAGCCATTGATGGATTAGGATTTGATTGGAGCTTTACAGCTGATGAAGAAGAAGAAGCTTCTCCTCAGACAGCTCTTATGGCTTTCACCACAGAGGTACAATCTGATAAAGTTTGTTCAAATAATTGTTCTGCTCTTAAAAGTTTAGAAACCTTAACCAAACGTTATGAGAATCAAAGGAAAGAATTAATTGATACAGCTCATAGCTTAACAAATCATAAAAGAGGTATAGCTACTCTACAGGAACAAGTCATGCATTTTCGAACAAATGAATCTACCTTTACTGATGTCAAAATTCTTCTTGAAAGAGAAATAATGTTTAAAGATAATGACATTAGTAACTTGAAAGCTGAAGTAGATAGGCTTAGTAAGGCTAAAGAGAATATTCAAATGAGTGTAGAAACACTAGATTATGCATCTAAGGGTGTGACTAACTTAATTGAATGTCAAGTAATTAATAAAGCTAAGTCTGGTGTTGGATACAAATCTGTTCCTCCACCATATAGAGGTATTCCTTCACCCCCAGGAATTGACCTAGAACACACAGGATTACCTAAATTTCAACTACCTAAATTCATATATGGAGTTCAACCAAAGACTAATGTAGTTGATAATGAACCTTTGAAAGAAAGTGAAAGTTTAAGTAAAACTTCACTTCATAAGGACAAGGTATATTCTTGTAGAAAGTCAGATGGTCCAATCATTAAGGACTTAACATCTGATGATAAAAAAGTTAAACAGGTTATGTCTAAACCTGAAGTGGTTAAGAAAGCAAGAACAAGATTTCCTAAGATAGTCAAACACAATACTGATAGGCCTAAGACCAATGAAAAACATGTTAAGCAACCAGTAAGATATTGTGAACAATATAAAACCATAAACAAGCCTAGAGGTAACCAAAGGAATTGGTATAGCCTCAAGTCTCTCCAACATAGAGATAACAAAGTTTGTTACACATGTGGTAGTTTTGACCATCTTGCAGCTTTCTGCAACCAATGGGTATCTGGGTATGAAAGTAATAGAGTGAACTACAAAAGGCAAACACCTAAATCTCATTTTCACTCTAATTCTAAAAGATCAAAACCCAAAACAGTCACAAAAGCAGTTCCTGCTGATAGAGCAAAAACTATTCCTGCTGAAAGGAAAATGGTTTCTGCTGAAAAACCATATATGACTGTTTACCCAAAATCAACAATTAAGGGTGCAAAAACAACTTTCAAACATGCATCTAATATTGTTCAAAGGCCCATTCAAACAAAAGCAGTGGTCCAAAAACAAGTTTGGAAACCAAATGATACAACTACAAAGCCATCAGTTTCTGCTGATAGCCAAACAGTTTATATCACTGCTAAGGGAAATAGGGCAAATGCTGTTAAGGCCTCAGCATGTTGGATTCTTAAATCCAATGTTGCATCAACAATTCTCAAAAGATTACATCACATTGATGCAAGAGGCGGATCCAAGTCAGAAATGGTTTGGATCCCAAAACAAAACTAATTCCTTTATTTATGTGCAATGTCATTCATCAGCAGATACTGAAGATCAAGGATTCTCAGATAGTGGGTGTTCAAGGCACATGACAGGCAACAAGTCTTATCTCTCTAATTTTTAATCAGTAGATGGAGGCTATGTTACCTTTGGAGGAGGAATTGGAGGAAAAATTACTGGTAAAGGTACTATTAAAACTGGTAAATTAGATTTTGAAGATGTGTACTATGTGCAAGAGCTTAAGTATAATCTTTTTAGTGTCTCACAAATGTGTGACAAAAAGAACAAAGTTCTTTTTATTGACACTGAATGTCTTGTATTTTCTTCTGATTTTAAGATGCCTGATGAAAGTCAAGCACTTCTTAGAATTCCAAGAAAAGGCAACATGTCTTATTGCTAAGGCCACATTGGATGAATATATGAAATGGCATAGGAGGCTTGGTCATATTAAGTTCAAAACCATAAATAAGATTGTCAAAGATGGTTTGGTAAGAGGTTTACCTCAAAAACGATTTGAAAATGATCAAACATGCATTGCTTGTCTTAAAGGCAAACAACACAAAGCCACTTGTAAGCCCAAAATTTTTAACTCTATCAATCAATCATTGTTTATGCTGCATATGGACTTATTTGGTCCTACAAATGTTAGAAGTTTGTTGCATAAGAGATATTGTCTAGTTATTACTGATGACTTTAGTAGATTTACATGGGTATTCTTTTTAGGTACTAAGGATGAGACTTCTAGCATCCTTAAGACTTTCATTATAGAGATAGAAAACCTAGTAAGCAAAAGAGTAAAAGTCATTAGATGTGATAATGGAACAGAATTTAAGAATAGAGTTATGGATGATTTCTGCAAAGAAAAAGGTATTAAAAGAGAATTTAGTGTTGCAAGAACTCCACAACAGAATGGAGTTGCTGAAAGGAAAAATAGAACACTAATAGAAGCTGCTAGAACTATGTTAGCTGACTCTAAGTTGCCTATAACTTTTTGGGCAGAAGCAGTCAACACTGCTTGCTATGTTCAAAATAGAGTTTTAGTTGTAAAACCTCGCAATAAGACATCATATGAACTTTTTAGAGGTAGAACTCCTGAAATAGGATTTCTTAGACCTTTTGGATGTAAGTGACAATTCTTAATACCTTAGATCATCTTGGAAAGTTTGATGGAAAAGCAGATGAAGGATTCTTAGTTGGATATTCTATCAATAGCAAAGCATTCAGAGTATACAACATGAGAACTAGAAGAGTAGAGGAAAATCTACATGTGAAGTTTTTGGAAAATAAAACCAATGTAGAAGGTCAAGGTCCCAAATGGCTATTTGATCTTGAATCTCTATCCAAATCAATGAATTATGTGCCTTTTGTTGCAAAATCTAATGAATTTTCAGGTTCACAAACTGCTAATGCAACAAATGGAGAAGGATTAGAGAATGAGGGAAATCAAGATTATGTGATAATGCCAATATGGACAAATACAAGTGTGGATTCAACTTCACTAAATGGTGAATCTTCTTCTGGTAAATCTAAAGAAGATGCTGAAGATGAATACAAGGAAGAAGGAGTTAAGGAACAAACGTTTCAAGTCAGAAGTAACACTGCTGTTTCTGCTGATAAGCAAATCGTTCCCGCTGATGAGCAAAATGTTTCTGCTGATGGACCATCAGAAGAAACACAAGCAAATCTCTCAGACATTGAGGTGGATTTCAACAACCTTCCACCTGATTATCAAGTTCTTTCTACTCCACACTCAAGGATTCACAAAGTCCACTCCTTCGACAATGTAATTGGAGATGTACAATCAGGAGTGAAGACAAGACAACAATTGATGTCTTCAGATCAACAAGGGCTTCTTGATGCCCTTTATGCTTCAAAACAGCATGAGTTTTCAAACTCTTGCTTATTTGTATGTTTTCTCTCACAAGATGAACCAAAGAATATTCATAAAGCCCTAGAGAATTCAAGCTGGTTGGAGGCTATGCAAGAGGAGCTTCTTCAGTTTAAGATTCAAAAGGTTTGGGTGCTAGTTGATTTACCAAGTGGTGTAAGGGTAATTGGCACTAGATGGGTTTTTAGGAATAAAAGGGATTAAAGGGGCATAGTGATAAGAAATAAAGCTAGATTAGTAGCTCAAGGGTACACACAAGAAGAAGGGATAGACTATGAAGAAGTTTTTGCTCCAGTAGCAAGGATTGAAGCCATTAGACTCTTTTTGGCTTATGCTTCATTTATGGGATTCACAGTTTATCAAATGGATGTCAGGAGTGATTTCTTATATGGTACTATTGAAGAGGAGGTGTATGTCTCACAACCTCCTGGTTTTGTTGATCCTGACTATCCAGACAAAGTGTACAAGGTTGTTAAAGCTCTATTTGGCCTACATCAGGCACCAAGAGCTTGGTATGAAACACTGGCTTCCTACTTAATTTCAAATGGATTTCAAAGAGGCAAGATAGATCAGACACTTTTCACCAAGAAGCATAAGAAGGATCTTTTGCTAGTTCAAGTGTATGTGGATGATATCATTTTTGGATCCACAAGGAAGGAGATGTGTTTGGAGTTTGAGAAGCTTATGCACAATAAGTTTCATATTAGTTCCATGGGGGAACTTACATTCTTTTTGGGTCTGCAGGTTAAACAATCAAGAGAAGGAATCTTTATTAGTCAAGACAAATATGTTGCAGAGATTCTTAGAAAGTTTCAATTTGCTGATTCCAAAACAGCAAGCACACCAATTGATCCTGAGAAGCCACTTCTTAAAGATGTAGAAGGAACTAATGTGGATGTACACACATACAGATCTATGATAGGTTCTTTGATGTATCTCACATCATCAAGACCTGATATCATGTCCTCTGTTTGTGCTTGTGCAAGATATCAAGTAACTCCTAAGGTTTCTCATTTAACAGCAGTCAAGAGAATTTTTAGATATCTCAAGGGTCAACCTAGGTTGGGTCTGTGGTATTCTAAGGAGTCATCTTTTGACTTGGTAGCATACTCAGATAGTGATTATGCTGGTGCTAGCTTGGACAGAAAGTCAACAACTGGAGGATGTCAATTCCTTGGGTGTAGACTTATCTCATGGCAGTGTAAGAAGTAGACAATGGTGGCTACTTCAACAACTGAAGTTGAATATGTAGCTGCTGCAAATTGTTGTGGTCAAGTTCTATGGCTTCAAAACCAACTTCTTGATTATGGGTACAATTTCTTACATACCATTATTCATATTGATAATAGTAGTACAATTTGCATTATTAAAAATCCAGTGCAACATTCTAAAACAAAACACATTGAAATTAGACATCATTTTATTAGAGATTGCAACGAAAAGAGGTTAATTCAAGTAATGAAAATTGCTTCAGAACAAAACTTTGCAGATCTTCTTACAAAAGCTTTTGATGTTGGAAGATTTCAGTACTTGGTAGCAGGTATTGGAATGCTTAATCTTTAAATTTTTCAAAATAATGTGTTCTTGTATATAGATTTTGTTAATGCATCTAACTTTGTCATCTAAAAACTACTATTACCAATTTAAAAGTTATTCATACAGTTAGTTCTATGATTATTCTAATTCAAGACAAGTACTTTTTACTTTGTTCTTTTGGTTTTAGACTAACAATTTCAGGTATGAATATTTGAGCTCAAAGGCTATTTCAAGTGAAATCTGTAAGCAACAAATTTCTGATCATTGCTGCTGAAAGCTGATCATTGCTGCTGATATAATAGATTCATGATAGAAAGAGTTTGGGATTTCAAAACTCCTTAAAACTTCTTTCTTGGAACCTGATTATGATGTTTCACATTGAATTGATAAATTAGTTGATCAGTTATTAACTGATACAACTCACTTTCTATCATTTTATACTCTCAAGTATAATGTGACAAATCTACGGATATCTGATAGAAAGAACAGCGAGCAACAGTGAATCTAACACTTGTGTTAGAGGTAACAAATGCCACGAGCTGGAAACCCTGTAAAGAAAGCCTTTTGAATAGGTTTATCTGTACACAGGCAGTTATTTATAACTGAAAACATTGGTTCTCACACAACCAGAGGTTGCTTTAAACCGAAATTTTGATTAAGTGTTAGTTACCACACTTAATCCCTTCAAAATGGTTAGAAGCAGTATGATTTTTTATCATAAAATCATGTTCATACTGCTAAGTCAAATATTTCTTAAAAAGGATTTTCAAAGAGGCTCAGAAAATCATCTAATGATGGATTGTGAGTCTATGCTCAGTGATTCACCACTCATAGGAGGTTACACACCTAGAAGTGATGAGGGCAGCATTTAAACTCTTAAGGAATTGATGGATTCATGTACAAATTGTCTGAAAATATGGAAATTGCTAGATCAGATGATATGATATGATTGTGAGAGATCTTCCAAACAGGGGAGGAAATTGCTCAAGAGAAAAATAAATCTCAGGGGAGGTTACAAAAACCCTTTAAAGGAAGATTAACCAAAGAAAAAGAAGGAAAAGATAAGAGCATACAAGATGATGACATGGTTTCTACTGATAAAGAACAAGAACAAAGCTGATAGGAGAAAGTTCTATCTAGATCAAAAGATCAGTTCACTACGTTTGTTCATCACTTCCAAAGACATGCTGAAAGATGATTTCTATTTCTTGAAACAAGCATCCAAGATACACACCATCATTGTCTCTTATAATTCTTCAAGTTGAAAATTGCACCATCTTTTAGTCCAAGATTGGAGCAAAGAAAAGAAAGCAGATGAGTTACAGAGAAAGACATTCAATCACTCAAAAGAGAAGAAAGTTCATATCGTAGTCTGACAATAAAGTGTTTGAAAGATCTTCACAAAGTCCTCATTTAATTCAGAAAAACATGTTTGAATGTAATTCACATGTTTAGGGGAGGATTGTTGGGAATTAAATAATCAGAAGAATCAGCATAAAGGCTTAAGGAAATACATCAAGTATGTTTCTGCTGATAAAGCACAAAGCACGTTTCCACTGATGGATTCTGCTGAAGAACGTTTTCTACTAAAGGTGTTTCTGCTGATGGATTCTGCTGATACTACTATGACTCATACAACAGCTGTGTAGATAAGTACGACTTATTCTACTGATTCATATACAAGATAATATCTTTGTTGTAGTCATCAAATTGAACACTCCAAGTGAGTTATAATCCTAGATACATGTTGTATCTTAATGATTAACATGATAAGTCATCATCTAGCTAGAATGAAGATTAGTCATAAGCTAGTAAATTAGACGAGTCATATAGATTGTAAAAGATCTTTCCTTAGACTATAAAAGGAAGATCTTAGATATATCTTGAGTGTGTGCTGAGTAACAAATGCTATGTGCAGAAAATACATACATGTGTAGAGATATACAAAAAGAAAAACATTAGAACAAAACACAAGATTCAAGGTTTTTGTAACCCTAGTGATAATGAAGATCACTCGTATTATTCTGAATAATATTGAATCGTTTGGTGAAATACTTTCATTGTTCTTTGTTAAATAAACACAAGCATCACAGTTCCATTTCCAATAAATATTCTAAGTGTGGTTAAGTAGATTCCGCATACTTAATCATATTCACTCAAAGTATCATATTTACACATTAAAAGGTCCAACACCTATAGTGTGTGATCAAATCAAGTGATCCTCTCAAATTTTCTTACGTTTTTGTACGTTTTCACATGCTTTTAAATATCACAATTGATATTCAGAATATCACTCTTGATTTTCTGAATATCACTTGTGATTTTCTGAATATCTATCACTCGTGATATTCTAAATATCACTTGTGATTTTCATATTACAAAACATTAGTCGAAAATCACTTGTGATATTTAGAAAATCATTTGTGATATTCAGAATATCACTTATGATTCTTATAATATAATTTGTGGTACTAAGAATATCATTTGTGATACTCAGAATATCACTTGTGATACTCAGAAAATTACAGAATATCACATATGATATTCAGAAAATCACTTGTGATACTCAGAATATTACTTGTGATACTCAGAATATCATAAGTAATATTCTGAATATCATAAAATATTACTTGTGATATTAAGAATATCAATTGTAATATTCTGGATATCACTTGTGATATTCAGAAACGTATAAAAATAGCTAAAACATTTAAAAATGGACGAAAAAGTATGAAATCATAAAAACACGTATGAAAAAGGACGAAAATGTATGAAAAATGGACGAAAACGAAAGAAAACGGATGAAAATGGACGAAAACATATGAAAGTGAATGAAAACGTAAGAAAACGGATGAAAACGTATTAAAACGAACGAAAGCATAAGAAAACAGATGAAAACGGACAAAAACGTATGAAACGTACTCAGAATATCACTTGTGATATTCCGAATATCACAGAATATCACTTGTGATACTCAAAAAATCACGGAATATCACATGTGATATTCAGAAAATAACTTGTGATATTCAGAATATTACTTGTGATACTCAAAATATCACTTGTGATATTTTGAATATCATAAGTAATATTCTGAATATCATAGAATATCACTTGTGATATTAAGAATATCATTTATGATATTCATAATATCAATTGTGATATTCATAATATCACATGATATCACTTGTGATATTCAGAAACGTATAAAAATGGCTAAAAACATTTAAAAACTGACAAAAACATATGAAATCATAAAAACACGTATGAAAAAGGACGAAACGTATGAAAAATAGACTAAAACAAAAGAAAACGAATGAAAATGGACTAAAACATATGAAAACGAATGAAAACGTATGAAAACGAACGAATGCATAAGAAAACGGGTGAAAACGGGCAAAAACGTATGAAACGTACTCAGAATATCAATTGTGGTACTCAGAATATCACTTGTGATACTCAAAAAATCACAAAATATCACATGTGATATTCAGAAAATCACTTGTGATATTCAGAATATTACTTGTGATACTCAGAATATCACTTGTGATATTCTGAATATCATAAGTAATATTCAGAATATCATAGAATATCACTTGTGATATTATGAATATCATTTATGATATTCAAAATATCAATTGTGATATTCTGGATATCACTTGTGATATTCAGAAACGTATAAAAACGGCTAAAAACGGCCAAAAACGTATAAAAAAGGACGAAAACGTATGAAAAATGGACGAAAACAAAAGAAAACGGATGAAAATGGACGAAAACATATGAAAACTAATGAAAATGTAAGGAAACGGACGAAAGCATAAGAAAACAGATGAAAACGGACAAAAACGTATGAAAGCGTTAAAACACGTCTGAAAACAGACGAAAACGTATGAAAAATGGACGAAAACGAAAGAAAAAGGACAAAAACGTATGAAAACGAACGAAAATGGACGAAAACGTATGAAAATAGACGAAACCATAAGAAAACGGATGAAAACGGACAAAAACG
Source organism: Artemisia argyi (assembly GCA_030686995.1). Classification (NCBI taxonomy): domain Eukaryota; kingdom Viridiplantae; phylum Streptophyta; class Magnoliopsida; order Asterales; family Asteraceae; genus Artemisia; species Artemisia argyi. The sequence goes on from CM060677.1 coordinate 21,251,846, forward strand.
TATGAAAGCGTAAAAACACGTCTGAAAACGGACGAAAACGAATGAAAATGGACGAAAACCAAAGAAAATGGATGAAAACGTATTAAAACGAACGAAAACGTATCAAAACAAACGCAAACATAAGAAAACAGACGAAATCGGACGTAAACGGACGCAAACGTATTAAAACGGGCGAAAATAGAGAGAAACATATGAAAACAGACGAAAATGGAAAATAAAAGTAAAAATAAAAGGTAAGTGAAAAAAAATAATTATTAGAAATAGAGAAAAAATATGAATTGTAAAAAAAATAAAAATCGCGTGAATAATAAAAAGGACTAAAAAAAATGAATAATAAAACAAAAGGACAAAAAGACAAAGAAAAGAGTAGAATAAAAAACATGGACTTAGGTTTCCCTATTAAATTTTAGGTTAATCCCCACCATTAGATATGTTTGGAATACGTTTTTTCATATGAAGACTCGGTCACCCCGAGCATTGTTTAGCATTGTGTAGCTCGTAGTATTTATCGTAGTAGTTAGTAATAGTAGTTAATATATGTAAATAGTATTCGTAGAGTGGGTCGGGTCTTTACCCACTGTCAGCTTACTCTACAGCTCGTTTCATGGAGCACAAGTAGTTGTAGTATATATACCCTCTCCCACCCAAGGGAGAGGGTTGAACCTTTCACTTCAATCTAATATTCACTGGTTTCTCTCACTAAAAGGCTCCCAACTCTCTACTCTTTCTCTCTCTAACTTCTTACTTCTTTTCTTCATATTCGATCCATTATACACAAAACCATACGTGTTTAAGATTATGAGTACTCTACAATTGGTATCAAAGCCATGGTTTCATCCTAGGATTGTTAGTGCTCGAATTTGTAGCTTGGTGTTGTGTTTCATATATGGTTCGAATGGTATTAGTAGTAAAATCACTTGTTTGATCTTGTTTTGTGATAAGAGTAGTGTTATTCTTGTACTTTCTTCATTAGTAGAGTTATATGCACTTAGGTTTGCATTTGGAGTGGTTGAATCATTCATTTGTTGGGTGTTAAGTGGTAATTCGTGTGATATTTCATACTAGCGAGTTGATAATTCTTAGTAGAGGGTTGACAGGTTTGGTTAGAGAGTTGAGGCAGAGATTTGGCGTTTTGCTATTTCTGGATATAAAGCCAAATCGCTAGACAGTGACGTTTCTGTCCTATTATTCCAGCGAGTTGATATACTCTAGCGAGTTGATCAGAATTTGGTAGCGAGTTGGTCAGTTTTGGTAGCGAGTTGGCAGTCTAGCGAGTTGGCAGTTTAGCGAGTTGGCAGTCTAGCGAGTTGCCTGACCAGAGAATTGGTTTCCAGCGAGTTGTTCAGATTCCAGCGAGTTGATCTTAGAGAGTTGCCTCCAGCGAGTTGATCTTAGAGAGTTGCCTCCAGCGAGTTGTTTGACTAGCGACTTGTTATTTAGCTACTTGGAATTCTAGTGAGTTGTTCAAGTGTGATTCTAGCGAGTTGATTACTTGCAGTTTGACCTAAGTTGACTATTTTACGTCAAAACTTCAAACGGTCATAACTTTTGAACCGTAACTCTGTTTTCAGCGAATTAGCTGTCAAAACGTCCAAAACAGGCTGAATATTGTGAGGTTTCACCACAAAGTCGTGAAACGAATTTTTCGAGGCCTAAATCACCTCCGGAGTGAAGTTATTGAGGTTTTAAGTTTTAGACCAAATTTTCACTAAACTTTCGAGGCCAAGCTTGCATCAACCGAACCAAGATCACAACTAAACAACATATAACCTTGTCAAAACAAACAATCACCACTCTTAACATACAATCACTGCTATGGAATCTTCGTGCTCAAAATCTAATGATAATGTGCTTCATCAGCTAATTAAATTGCCCGATAATGCAAAGAATATTCGCATTGAATGTTTTCGATCACTCCATACACATCTCAAGGTTCTCTTTGCAAAACCTGGATACTTGGGAGGTTTCAATCGTGCATTCGCAACACTTTTTGGTCAAAATGTTGAGACCTTTACAGTCAAAATGACTCTATACTTAGATCAACTTCAACAACAACTTGAAACATGTGAATTTTCTGAAGGTAGTTCTATGGCTGCATTGTGTGTGATCAACAACCAACTCCAAGCGTTCATTGATTCACGATTCACTGAGGAGTATGATCATGAGTGTCAAATGACGAAAAAGAGTTTTGCTACTCATACGGGAATTGAAGTTGACGTTTTCAGAGTCACACTACTCCAACTCATGGGTAATGTGAAGGAGTACATTATGGAAAGAGCACAACACAAACTCAAGCATGAAGACAAGGTGAAGGCATGTCGGGAGCAATCAAGTGATAATATTGTGGATTCAGGTAAAGCATCGGATGTTGGGTCAGTGGTCACCAAAGGCAGAGGATCAGAGACTGATAAGCTTGACACAACGAACAGTTCAATGACTCCTACACGTGATGTGGATGCATATATTAGATCGGTAAAAGAACATGTGTCATGTGCTAAGGTACTCGAACTGTGTAACATGGTTGATGAACAAAAGATTCCTAACAAAGTACAACCGACAAACGATGTCGATTCAGATGTTGTTAACATGGGAAATAGCAATGTTGACCCATGTGTACAACATATGAAACACAATGAAGTGTCTGTTGTACAATGTAGTGCATCTTCTGTTTTAAATAATGAATGTGTGTTGCATGAGAACATGCCTATAACCCTGAAAACTCCTTGACCACTAGATTTAATATCCTTAAGGATCAGGTGGCAATGTATGAACAACGTGCTAGATTTAAACTCACTGGACGTGAGCAGAACATGGAATGACAAATGCGTGCATACATATCTGAAAATAATCTTAAGCGAGAAACATTGAAAAAGGAGTTACAATCTTTGCAAAAACAACTGGATCAAACTGTTAAACAAAAACAAGAGATTCAAAAAGGCTTAAACACACTTAAACATGATTTCAAAGAAAAGGAAACAAAACTCCTAAATGATTTCTCTAGTCTTAAAATCCTGAAAAATAAACTTGAGGATAAGTTATACACGCAAGGCCAAACCAATCAAACTGCTCAAATGATGCATAAACATAGGAAGTTGAGTGATGATCATAGTGAGAAGGATTCTACTAAGCCAAAAGCCAATTTCCTTAGAAGCGGTATAGGTGCATAACCGGCATTATATGATGCAAACATTATGCTTGAGCCTAATCATGCCCCACCTGATGCTACATCTGATGATGAGGGCAATGAGATAGAAGATAGAACCAGAGAAAAACTTGCTGAGAAATTAAGGGATCCCCAGTGTATAGCTAATAAAATCTTGTACAATTATGATTACTCTGAAGATAATCAATTAGCTATCTTTGTCCCACAAAAGAAATTTACTCCAGAGCAAGTCTTCTGGAACATTGACATGGAAAAGATGCAAGCAGAAAGAATAGTGGGAAAAACATGTACAGTTTTTTGGATAGCTGGCCCAACGATATATCCCATTAACACACCACGACATCTTGTTCCTTTCACCCTCCCCACGCAAAATAATACACTAATTGCCTTATATGTCCTTGGTCAATTATTCGCTGATTTTGATAAAACATGTAAAAAGAGAATAACACCAATGGGTATTACTGAAGGGGAAAGAGGTTTTGAGCAAACAAAACAATGTTACCTAACTGAAGTCATGCCATTTTTCAAACTTCTCAAAGAACATTTTGAGGGCCTTAAAAATACCATTAGTGATGATGTGACTCAAATGAAAAAGGTTTTTAAAGATGTGGAAAATGAGGGTAAACAATTGACAATTGATCTTAAATGCAGTGAAGTTGCGAGAAAAAATATTCTCATCATGAATGAGAATTTGATTACTAAATGTGTTGCTCAGGACGTATTTTATACTGCTACTGATTCTACGTTATCTGCCTGCCAATTTCATGAGATGTTTATTGCATTGAGCGCTTTCCAGAATCGTGTTGTTGAGCTTGAGGGGGAGAATTTAAAATTGCGTGAGAAAATTCAAAACGATGACCATGATAACATGGTCAGGCATTTGTCGAAACTAGAGGTTGATAATCTTAATTTACAATTAAAGTGTCACCATTTAGAAGAAAGAACTAAAATCTCAAATGCCAAGACATCTTCGGATGCTCCTGAATTTGATGCATAGTTTGAATTAGCCAAACGTGATGAAAAGATTCAAGCTCACACTAACACGATTCGGAACCTGAGGGTCCAAATTGCCCAATTGAAGTCAAACAAGAGTGATGTGATTAACACCCAAAACCCATAGTCTATAGATTCTCAGAATTTTCAATTTCATGATACCATTAATAAATTGCAACATGAAAATGATTGGTTTCGTGGTGAAAATTCAAAAGTTAAACAACATTACAAAGAGTTATATGATTCAATTAAGATCACACATGATATAAACAATGAAAAGATAACTTCTTTGCTTAAAGAGATTGAGAATCTAAAGACTCAGGTGAAAGGGAAGATGCCAATCATCACTTGTGATAATGTTGTTCAAAAGGTTTCTGCTTGTAAGAAGTACGCAATTGATGTTGTGAATATTCCCCTTCCCGTTAAGAATAATAAGTTAGTTCATAGAGACTATCTTAAACATCTTAAGGAGTGCCTTGACTTGCTTCGTGAAACCATTGAAGAGGATAGGATAGAAAAACCACTTGATGATGCTATTGTAGGTGCCTGCTTTCTCACTAATAGATCTCAGGAACTCTTAGAATATGCTATTTGTACATGTCCTAAAATTGATAGCAAGCAAGATAGGTCTACTGCATCATCATCTATGACTAAGAACAAGCATGTTACCTTTGAGGTACCCTTGGAAACTTCAGATCCCAACACATCAAAACATGTTCAGCAACCGGAAGTGAAAAGGACTAAAATTCCCATTAGTTCGTCTACAGAAGTAAATAGTAACACTAAAGCTAGAGAGTCTAAACCAAGGAGAAATAGAAGGAATTATAGGACTTCACCTGCTAAAAGTGTTCCTAAAAAGAAAGTAGACGACCACGTGAGGAACATTAAGTCCAACTTGAGCAAAATGAGTCATAATTCAAAACCAAATTCACGTTGCAAAACATGTAATGAATGCATAATTTCAAGTAATCATGATAAATGTGTTGAGAAATTTCTGAATTCATTTTACATAACCCAGTTAAGAAAGTTTGGAGAGCTAAACAAAGTAAGCAAATTTGGAAAGCAACAGGTAAACTGTTTGCCAATGTTGGTTATCAATGGAAGCCCACAGGAAGGAAATTCACTTTAGGAGAACAGTGCCCTTTAACTAGGATAACTAACTCTAAAGTAGTGCCTATTAGTAGCTCCAGAACTTGTTTGCACTAACCAACTGGAACCCAACTTAAATTGAGGATCCGACGCTTCAAATTTTCTGCTCTCGTCTGTTTCCAAATTCAGGTCGTACATTTCGTCCTTTGATATTTGGACTCAGGCTGCTCTAAACCTATGATTGGGGATTGCTCAGGGCTCGAGAATTTCGTGAATAAGTTTATCGGGACAGTTAGATTCGGGAACTATCATTTTGGGGTAATTATAAGTTATGGAGATTATGTTTCTGGAGACAGCTAATTTCCTGGGTATACTACATGGAAGGACTTGGGCATAATCTGTTCTCTGTAGGTCAATATCTTGATTCCGATCTTGAAGATTGCCTTCAGAAATTACACATGCTTCATCTGAGAATTGGATGGTATTGATCTTCTTAAAGACAGTCATGGCACTAATCTATACACCTTTTCTATCGAAGACATGATGCGGTCCTCTCCTATTTGCCTTCTCTCAAAGACCTCAAAGAACAAATCGTGGCTATGGCAACAAAGTTTTAATCACTTGAACTTTGGTACCATCTATGATCTTGCTCACAATGATCTTGTATGAAGTCTACCCAGATTAAAGTTCGAAAAAGAACTTCTTCATTCGGCTTGTTAACTGGGTAAACGAAAGAAGCATACTCACAAACCTAAAATTGTCAACACCAACATGGATGTTCTTTACACCCTTCACATGGACCCAGGCAGACCAATAAGTGTGAAGAGTATAAATGGAAAGTAATGTGTACTCGTTGTTGTCGACGAATACTCTCGGTTTACATGGGTAAAGTTTTTGAGAACCAAGGACGTGACTCCAAAAATTATCATAAAACTCATCAAACAACTGCTAGTAAGACTCACATAACCGTCAGAATCATTCGGACAAACAATGGAATGGATTTTATCAATAAACAACTCGTTCTACTTCTCCAAGGCACCGATGATCCTATGGGCGGAAGCAATTGCTACAGCTTGTTACACCGAAAACCGATACTTGATACATACTCTTCACAACAAAACTCCATATGTGCTGATACATGGCAAGAAACCGGATCTCTCCTCTCTATTTGTGTTTGGTGCTTTATGCTACCCTACAAAATGACAGTCAAGATCTGGGAATGTTATAAGCTAAACCGGTATTGGATTCTGCGTTGGTTACGCTCCAGATAGTAAGGGATACCGAGTCTACAATAAACGAACCCGATAGATCCTGAAAACCGTTCACGTCACATTCGTTGAGTTGACTGAGCATACGGCTCCTGTACACATCAGTGCAGGACCCGCGTCTAAACTTTTGTCTCCTGAATTAATCAGTTCAGGTCTTGTACAGAATCCCACTCCTGCATATACCTTATGTATCACCTACAAATGAGCATTTGAAGATCTAGTTTGACCAAATGATTGATGAATACTTTGAGACACCTACTAATGATACACTGACACCACCAGCTGCCGCTGCTCCAGTTCTGTACAACTCAAATGGTCCATCAGTGTCTACTTAAATTGATCAAGATGCTCAATCTGCAAGTTACTCACCATCATCGTCAAACCTTTAATCTCCTTCAGTACATCAAGGCACTGCAGTCGACAATTCTTTTGAAGTGAATTCATTTGCTCCTCTTGAAGATGCTCCATACTAAAACCTGTTTGCTCATGAATCTTCTTCTGAGACATCCTCTTCAAGGAATATAAACACGGCTTCTTCATGTTCCTACCTACATCCACATGAACATCTAAGAAAACGAATATAGGATCATCCGATTGACAACATTATTGGATATCCTTCTCAACCGGTGTTCACACGAAGGAAACTTACCACCCATGCCTTGTGGTTAATGCGATGCAAGACTGCTATCTCTAAAGACTGTTGGGTTAATGCGATGCAAGATAAAGCTCGCACTTTCGATCGACTTGAAGTATGGGAATTGGTACTACCTCCAGACTGTGCAATGATTATAGCTCTAAGTGGATCTTCAAAGTGAAACTTGATGAGCATTATGTTGTTCTGAAAAACAAGGCAAGGCTTGCTGCTAAGGGATATCGTCTACAGGAAGGCATTAATTTAGAGGAATCTTTCGCTCTGGTTGTTCGTATTGAAGCTATCAAAATGTTTCTCGCCAATGCTGCAAGTCAGAACATGACGGTCTATCAAATGGATATGAAAATTGCATTTCTAAATGGCAAGCTGAATAAAGTTCTTTATTTCAGTCAACCGGAAATATTTGTATATTTTGATAAACCTAACCATGTCTATCGTCTGAAAAGGGCTCTCTTTGGCCTAAAACAGATGCCTAGGGCATGGTTTGATACACTGTCAAAGTTTCTCCTGGGAAACGGATTCTCCTAAGGTGTGGTGGGACAAGTTGAGAAAGGGGTAGTGGAACTTTACTTCGTGAGGACAGAATTTCGGCTGGTAGATTTCTTCACTAAGGCTCTCTAAAGAGAACGATTTCAATTTATTCTCCAGCGCCTTGGAATGAAGAGTATTATGCCAGAATCACTCATACGTCATCAGGAAGTTAATGAGGAGTAATGGGTTTTGCTTCACATATCCTTTGTACATAGTTTTAAAAATAAAAGAAAATAGAAAAATATAAAACCTACAAAAACCATAAAAATCATAAAATCATAAAATCTAAAAATATTCTTCTCTCGACATGTCTCTTGTGTAATCAATATTATGTACGTTTCTAGAAATGTCATTCAATAATGACACGGAAACATACATATGCTTGAGCAAGAGTTTTTCTTTTAAATAATGTTTTTCTAAAACATGTCGTTTCTAAAAATATTCTTTCAAAATGGTTTGCTATTACTTCAGATAGCAACCCGGTCTTAATATTGGGGAAAGTTTGTCGCCAAAAAGACGGCTGTTCCTAACAAAGGCATGAATTACTTTATATTCGTGCATTTCTGATCTGATGTACGTTTCAGTGCATTATTTCTTGTTTAAGAAGAGAAGTCTTCTTTTTATCACAAACAAATAATTTTCATTTATGATTCTTCGGAAAATTATTTGTGTGATACATGGTGGTAACGTGTTGCTTGTAAATTCTTTGTCACTCAATTAATGACAATGGGTCATCAATTGAGGGGGAGAGTGATTTCCAATTTTATATTATCAAACGGATTTCTTGGTTGTCTCATAATTGTTAGAAAAGATTTTGTAGTTAATGGGGTATTAGTTGAAGAGGAACTTACTAAGCTTTATCTTAAATGGCCAAATGTGTTAGTTGTTAGAAAGATTAGGGCATTATGTGCTATTTGCGTATAGTTTCCTAGCTTTATGTAACTAAAAGGTCCATTTGTCTCACGTTGGTTTCCTCGCTTAATCCCCTAAATACTTTTAAATCCAAAATCTTAATGATGTTAGAAAACCATTGTGTTTGATGCTCTTGTTCTCTCCTCTGGCTTTCGTATAATCTGATTGATTGTGTTTCATTTGCTATTTGCTGATAATTGTTTGATTGTTGCTGATTATGTGTTCGTGTTCTCACGATTTTCTTAGGTATGTAGTTACCGGGTTAGAATCTTATTCCTAAGCTCCTGATTTGAATGTTGAAAATATGCGTGAATTGCCATGTTAGTGATTGTTGTTTATGTCTGATAGAAACTTGCAATGAATGTTCATGATTGCCAGTTTCTCTTCATGCTAGATAGCATTTTGATGAGTTGCTTGAATATTCTTTGTTCATGATATGAATATGGTATTATGAGTAGGCTAGCTGCTACGTGGTAGCAGTTAATTAAGAGTGAATCTGTATGTATGCATATCTTTGTTGATACTCTTATGCAGATTCCATGGCTGATGTGAATGTGCCTGCTCCTGCTCTAACCATTTGATCAGATTTTAAAATTTCATTGACTGGCGTTGATTTCACCACAACAACAACATCGGTAGCAACAACGACAACAACTCTTTCACCACCACCACCAGTTATCTTGTGCGTCATAAATAGTGTGGTATCAAATGTTATGTGTCAGTACATGATTCTTTATTTCATGAGTTTCTCGTTAAACTTTAAATCATTTATAAACTCATCATTACTGACACTAACATTCTCCCTCATTGATTGAGGGGGAGTAATGAATCGTCTCAATATCAGAATATCTTTAATCAGACCACATCTTGCTCCCAAACTTTTCTAACTTATGTAAATCACTTGGGATCACAAATCTCAAATGGTTTGAAATTTTTGATCGGGGGAGAAAATGTGATTTAAATATAAAATGTGATTGTTTTGGACTTTAACAAATGCTCCCCTATATGTGCTAAACTCTTTTGTATATCGATGCACATATTGAGGGGGAGCAAATGGTTTGTGAAAAAGGATCTTTAGCATCTCATGTGAGCAAGACTCAGACTTCACCAATGAATTGACGAAACAATAATTGTCATGAATTGAAAGGACTAGTCCTGGACGGGTAATAACTTCAAGCTGGTCTAACCAGTGATGTAAGCGTGTCTCGAAAAGGACTTGTCTGAGTAGAATGTACCGTTTCGAGAAACCTTTGGTGAATCTGATCGGGCCGGGTAATAACTTCAAGCTAGTCTAACTAGTGATGTAAGCGTGTCTCGAATGCCCGCTCATATTCACTTAAGGTGGATCAATTCAAAAAGTGCAACTCTTCCCGACATGTGTAAATTTTCAAATCAAAACTTATGAGCACATGTTAAGGGGTAGCATTTGAAAATGACAAAACTCTCAATGTGTTAACAAAATGTGTTTCTCAATAATAAACACATTGAGATAATTTTCAATGATTTGGTGTATGGCAACATAGGATAGTCATGAAGTTATAAGGTGGCTAAGGTTAGGAAAACCATCCTATGATCCGCCAGAGCCGGAGGGAACTACCCATGGACAATACCAAATAGATAGTATTAGAAAGTCCGTAGGTATGATTATGAAAAAAGGAGAAATGTGAGAATGGAGAAAGAAGGGGTTGAAGAATTAAAAAGAAATGAAATGAGAAAGAGTGAAAAGAAATAGCCCTCCAATTATTCAACCTTAGGGCAAAAACCGGGTTCAACTCATCTGCTACTGGTTGTTACTAAGGTAACACCGGTATTGAAGACAAGACGTCATAGACCGAGTGACGCACTGCACTAAACCTTCTAACCACTCAAGTTCTCTTAAAAGGACTTGTTTCATTCTCATGGGGAACCAGTGTAATCTATCAACTTATCTCTTAGAGATGGTTGATATTGAAGCAGGAGACCTCTCCCTAATCTCCGCATAGGAAAACCAAATGCACTTATTGAGTCTAGAGCCTCGAGATGCATAAAAAGATCTCATAGGAACACGTGCTACTTCTACCCTGGTTGTTCAACATTAAGGACACCAGTGGTAAACTTATGAGTCCTACGCAGATCTTAGCAATCTGCCAGAACATTTATGAGGGATGTTACTTTAGTAACTCCCAGTGATTGAATAGAAATTCCTGCCAGGGTCAACATCAAGCAGCCCTGAAAGCAGGTCACTTAGGTAATTCCTTGTGGATTACGCTTAGTGGTCGCGATGGTTACAAACGGTCAACAGTCGTGGAGTGATCTCCAGCGATTCACCCATTCGTTGATCTACTTAGGTAGTTCGCGTAAATCCTCTCAGGGTTTACCGATTGGGAACGGTCTTGGTAAGGGTTCGAAGGAATCTTCACACTATGCTGTTGACGATCTCTAATTCCAAACCTATAAGTACCGGATGGTTTGTTGCTAACTGTTTACTTGCAGGAATTTTTGACGGTTGCAGTTGATTGCTGAAATGATGCTGATCCATAAACACATACTCACACTTCAACATCACAATCTATGAAATCATGATCATTAATTGGGCCTCATATATGCTTCCACAACTCTGATGCAGAAGATCATGATCCTGAAAAGTGTGTGCATGCCAACACAAAGATGTCCAAATCACATGGAGATGTTACTACTCGAAGATGACTTTCAGACTCTCATTTGGATGATGAACTCGAAATAATTTCCAAAGATCATCCAACACATTGAACAAGTCATCTTGAGTCTGCTGATCAAAGCACAAAGATCACGGCATTGAAGAATCAAAAGGCTACGAGCTACTCAGATATCTTCAAAGATTAGAATGCTATGATTCAATATATATTTTCTGGGGTGACCTCCCTTAGGGGGAGATTGTTAGGAATACGTTTATTCATATGAAGACTCGGTCACCCCGAGCATTGTTTAGCATTGCGTAGCTCGTAGTGTTTATCGTAGTAGTTAGTAATAGTAGTTTAATATATGTAAATAGTATTCATAGAGTGGGTCGGGTCTTTACCCACGGTCACCCCGAGCATTGTTTAGCATTGCGTAGCTCGTAGTGTTTATCGTAGTAGTTAGTAATAGTTGTTTAGCATTGCGTAGCTCGTAGTGTTTATCGTAGTAGTTAGTTGTAGTATATATACCCTCTCCCACCCAAGGGAGAGGGTTGGACCTTTCACTTCAATCTAATATTCACTGGTTTCTCTCACTAAAAGGCTCCCAACTCTCTACTCTTTCTCTCTCTAACTTCTTACTTTTTTTTTCTTCATATTCGATCCATTATACACAAAACCATACGTGTTTAAGATTATGAGTACTCTACAAGATAAAACTAGATGAATTGTGGGGATTTGTCTATTCATATGCACCAAAATTAGAGTATGGAAAATAAAGTGACTCATGTAGATAATATGTATTGATGAGTGTGTAAATACTCATCATTTCTGTTACATTTAAACTGCAAAAACATATAAAAACACCCAGGAATGCCTTAAAATACATAAAATATCCCTGGATTGTGTTTTTATGCAAAAGGATTGAAAACTGATGAAAAACAAAACATTTCATATAATTTACAGTTTCAGTCCCTGAACCTTGAAAAATTGGCAAAACTAGTCCCTGGTAAATCAAAACATGAAAAATATCATCAAAGGTCCTTAGGGATTTATAAGTTGTCAAGTATAGTCCTTTAAAGTTAAAAATTGCAAAATGACAACTTTAGTCCCTCAAGTTTGAAAAATGTCAAAAATAGTCCCTAAGGTTTTGTAAATGGAAAAATATGAAGAATAAGCCTTGCACTATTCTTAATTGACAAAAATGGACCTTATGATAACTTTTGAGAAATTACAAATTAAACCCTTTAAAATTCAAAAAATTACAAGTTAGGTCCCTGAAGTTTGTGGAATTGGCAGAAAAGGTCCCTGGGTTTTGAAAATGAAAAAAATACATCTTTGGTCCTTGGGTTATTAATAAATGACAAAAATAGTATTTGAAACTACTTTGGGAAAATTACACATTCAGTCCCTCTATTTTTGTCAAATTACAAAATTGGTCCTTGTGTACACCTTAACCAAACCGGACCCTTTTAATAAAATAAACCCCAAATCCAATCCAGTCCAAATCCAATTCCTAAGCCCATTCCCCTTTTATTTTTCCCAGCCCACCAAAACAGCCCAACATCCCTTTTAATAAAACGGGGAGTTTGACCCTCGTTGACCCATCTTCCCCAAACCACCCTTACTGCTCATCACCCTCACCCCCCTCTGCAACCCAATACCACCATGGTTTTCACACCACCTCACCACCTCACCAGCTGGCCAAACACTTCCCAACACCATCATTTCACCCCCATATGCATTAAATGCATTTCCCACCCTTTTTCCTCCACTGTAGTACCTAGACTCTTAGTTTTCCTTCCATACTTCCCCAAGTTGCTCAGAAATATCTCAAATGTCCCCCCTTAGTCACCACTAAACCCCAAAGTTCCTTAATTGTTCTCAATCTGCTCCAATGCCACGTATGAGGATTTGGCGCCAAAATACTTTTAAACAGCCATGATGAGTTTGACTCATCCAATGGCTAATTAGAGAAGTGGGAAAGTGTGAGAAGACTACAAGGAACACAGATGATCAATATATATCAAGTGGGAAGCATTGTGGAAGAGTATCTAGTTTAATTTTCAATAATGTATGTCGACTAGTTAAGTTTTCAAATTCCAGTGTTGTATTAAGCTCTAAGTTACTTTGTCAAGTGTTTTTATATTATAATTAAGCTGTTTCAAGTACTCAATTACATTGTAAACCTCAATATCAGTTTATGCAAGTTTTGAGTTTAAAAAATTCTCATGTGTCTTAATATTGTGTTCTTAGTTGATGATACAGACATAATAAGCTCACATAAGCTCCCAGGAAGTTCATAAGTGCTTCTAGTTACTATAAAACTTAGTTTAGTCAACTAAAATCACAAATCACACATTGGTCAATAAAAGTCAAAGTGTGTAATTTTGGGTTAAATTCTGAATTGAGAAATGATTGGAAAGCACAAGGAGCTGTGGAAAATGGTTTAGAGACTCATGGGAGTTACTTAAGTGTTCTTGGTTCTTGGTTTGGTTCTCTCAGTCACTCATTTGTAAGCTATCTAATCCATTTTCAAGTTTTTCATTTTACTTATTGTTAATCTTACTTGATTTTAGTCATCTGTGTGTATTTATAGTTCTTATTGATAAAACAATAATAAAAACATAATAGTTGTTCATTAGTTTTTATGGTTGTTGAATATCTCATATTTAAGTATTATATGACTTGATTTGGATTTCTGAGTTATTGTTATCATTTCTGAGAAATTAAGGTTTTAACAGATTCATATAAATATAATAAATGGTTTTGTGTTATTAGGTTGGTCCAAATCAGTTGTTTTCTTGGAAAACCTTCAAATCAGTGCAATATATGGGTGTTTGGATTAGTGAATTACCCTGTGACTTTGTGGTTGTTTTGGTATTTTTCTGTTGTGGATAGGTTGCATCAGTCATAAGTAGGATATTAGAAGCATAAAATCAGGTCTTACACACCAATTAGTCAAAATTACAAACAACTCACCCACACAGTTAACTGTGTGGGATTTGGAGTCCAAAAAGTATTCATGTTGGTTTAGAAGTTGTTGATTTGCACTAAGATAACCTTATTTAAGCTAATAATTGTAGTTTCAGTCACTAAATTAGGATCAAACTTCATATAAGTCAACTGAGCTTAAAATTAGAAAAAGTCAAAAGTTGCTTGTGCAGAAAATCACCAAAATGGCATGAATTAAATAGATTTTTGTGTTAAGATCTAGGGTCTGAAACTTGTTGATTGTGTTACCTATCAGTAGAACTTGTGATTTGCACATTTAGCTCATTTTTGTGATTTTTTCTTGTAGACCAAAATGCCCTTGGAAGTGACCTGCAGGGCAAGTTAGTTGCCCTGTCTCAGCAGACCCCAGCTCACCCACCACCTTTGGTGGTGTTTTGTGGTTAACCCAGTGGGTCCTACACCCCATAATTAGGCTCTTACAACCCCCCTCCTACCAGGCTTGAACCTTTGACCCTTGGTCTGACCATTTGACCACTGGGCCCCACCTGAAATCAGCTTGGAACTCTGTCCCCATTCTGTCTCAGAATCATATTAAGCTAAGTGCTTATTTGTGTTTAGTGGCTTATTTAAGCTGCTTATTTGTGATTATCTTGCTTAATATTGTTCATACAACTCAGACAGATAAACTTTTACCCTTGTGGACCCCACAATAGTCCGTTTGTGCTTAAATCCCTCCACAGTCAACAAAAGTCAACTGTGTGGTCTTATAAGCACTCATAGTGCTTATTTTGAGTTTATAAATTATTTTCCTTTATTAAAGTTTCTTATTTTAAGTATTTTATTAGTTTTATAAAAGAAAAACAAGAAAAAAACCAAACTTAATTATAGTGATAGCTTCTATTTAATAGAAATTATCTATTTAATTTTCTTTTTAGCTTATTTATAAGCACTTCTGCTATTTTATATTTTTATTAAATCTCTTATATATTAAAATAGTTTTATAAATTTTTCCAGATTTTTCTTTTGTCATCTAGTGTTATTTAGAATTAATATTAGTTTAATTAATAATTAATTAATAAATAAGAATTAAATAGCATAATTATATTTTATAAAGTACCACATAGTTTTTATAATTTTTATAGCTTTTATATAAGGTAAAGTAATTTTATAAATTTTTCTAGGATTTATGCTGTTCATTTTCTATTTTTAATTATATAATTAGTTTAATTGATAAATAATTAATAAATAGAATAATAATTAGTAAATTAAATTAAAAATACATAAAATAAAGTTTTTATAATTTTTTAGGATTCCCATGATGGTTAATTAGATATATAAAATTTTTCATAATTATCTAAGTCTTTTTAGTATTCATAAATAATTTAAATCAATATAATTAGTTAAATAATAATTAATTAATAATAAATAGATAAATAGTGTGAAAAATATAATTTTAGTTTTAAAATAAGTTTTATAATATTTTAGATTTTTAGAAATTTTAATTTTAATTTTCTAGACTTATTTTACATTTTCCTAATTATTAGTTAATTATTAAATAATTAACAATAGTTATTAAATAAAAATAATTAATTAAATAGTTATTAATTATAAAATAAATATTTTAAATTTATTTAATTTGCATTTAAGCCCCTAAGACTTGCAAATTCCTACTATTGTTAAGGTTGTTTTTGTTTACGTTTAATTATTAAACGTTTACGTTTTCCAGTCCCTTTTCACTTGTACTTATCTGATTTCAAGTATTAGTTGATATAGCTTATTAAAGCTATTCACACTTATATTTCAGTAGTACAAATCACTTAAAACCTTTTTCCTGTTCAATTCACCTGATCTGGAAGTCGTTTTATTTCAGATTTCACGCCTCGTTGGGATCTAACGATCCGGGGAAACACTAAATTCCACGGAGTATTGGCCTAAGCTGTCTGACTTGTTGACCATAACTTGGTTGATATTATCTGACTGTTTCAGGCCAATCATGTATAAACTTTGAAACATCCATAAAAACGAATCATCTACGAATCAAGTGGATGATTCGATAAGTTTTAAATGTTAAGATTAGATCTTAAGCATTGGAAAATTATAAGGATAATAAAGTAAACAATTAAATAATCTCTAGATTTAAATACTCGATTTGATGAAAGAAATATTTAATGATGTAATGAGATATGAGACATGTAAGTTGTCGCGCTTACTTCATCTTATATACTAAAAGCTTAAGTATCCTTATAAATGTAAGTGGTCATAATAAATGGCTCATGAATTGAAAGTGAAATGTGAATGCTTCATGTGTTAATACATTAATTTAACAGTCATGCATAATCATAAGTACATAGGAGATGAAGTGTTTGATGCCATGAATGCATAAATTAAACACACCAATTAGTGATTAGTCTTTTTACCTTTCCGTTAATGAATTAAAAATATTTTATCAATTATATAATGTGTCAAAAATCACACACAACAAACCATAACTTCCTCCACACCGCGTGTACATTGGGCTACAACTTATTATGGTGGTAAAGTAAGCATCATAACGTCTTACTTATTTAGCATATTGATTTATATTGTTTCATGTAAATTTCACGTATGTTTTGTATGTGTAATAATGTAGGACATAAAGATTGTGCTTAGGATATTTGGTAGTAACATCATCTTCTCTAATGGTTTAAGAGATCCTACACATCGTTGTTTTATCAATTAAGTGAAACATGCACGAACATTTTTACTTTGATCGAAAATGCAATATATTGATTAACTGTATTTAAGTTACTAACGATCAACTATATCTAATTGTTTTTTGTAGCACGTCAAGAATCATTAAAGAAAGAGATCGAGAAGTCACAAAAATTGTATTAAGAACAAAACATGCAAAAGGCCAATGAAGAACAATGACAAAGACAACAACAACAAGAACAACAACAAAAACAAGAACAACGTCACGGCTATCGGTGGGATGAATACTTAGCATTCATATTAATTGTACGTTATAAATTAAACATGCAATAATTTACTTCATGTAATACCGATAAATGGGCTAATACTATTGATTCGTTAGCAAGTAAGTTTCTTGAAAATAATGTGACGAACATTCAATTTTTAATCAATAATTATTACTACACTTTGTTGGTGCATTTTAATATTTTTACTCTTAATGTAGTTTTTTGTCTTGCGGTGTGTTAATATCACTATGGAGATTAATTGATTATGTTAATATGATTTTAGTTTCATTTGTAGAATGACAAACAAATTTGGCAAAATGAAATTGTTATATTAGTTATTAAAAGTAGAAAAAATATATGTTGAGATTGATGTTTTCTAATATATTTATATATGCAATATGCTACAAATTAAATATACTAACAATATTGGACCGATTTTCACAACAATAAAAAATTATTGAAACTTAAATGGTTTTTGTGGATAAAATAAAGTTCGAGTAACTAAGTGTAGTAATGTGGAGCTACCGTATTTGATATGATAAACCAAAAGGATAATTCATTGTCACAAGTTAGATCTCAAAATATAGAGAATATCCACTTTGTTACGATTTTATATAAGGGTTACATTTATTTTGAAAAAACCGTATGCGTTTAACCTCCCTTTGACATTTAGTATGTAACTTATACATATTAAAAAATTATATGTGAAGAGACTCTTTTAAATGTAGCATCTTGAAAAAAGTCTCTTCACATATACTCTTTTAATGTTAATAAACTATTTAAATGTGTGTCATGCTTAGAAAAGGTGTGATACTATCACAACTTAGATATATAATGACGAAAATAAGTGCCAAAGATTAGGCTATAAACACTTATATACATCCCATGTGTTTAATAAGTTGATACTTGACTTGGCGAATATTGATATCGAGATTGAGGATGAAGATCAGGCACTTATGTTACTTACGTCGTTGCCATCGTCTTATGAAAACTTTGTGGAGACATTGTTGTATGGGAGGGAATCCTTGACAATGGAGGATGTTCTGGTGACTTTGAATTCAAGGGAGTTGAAGAAAAGAACTGAAGGCACAAAGGAAGAAACTGATGACGGGTTATACGTAAGGGGAGGGTCAGATCATTCAAGGAAAGCTTATTCTGGTGGAAGTTCGTGGTTTAAATCAAGGGGTGAAACTTTTAAACTCAAGTGCTTCATATGTCATTCAGAGGGTCATCTGAAGAGAGACTGTCCAATGAAGAAGTCAAGTGGGTTCGTCAAAAAGGGTAAGCAAAATCAGGATTCTGATTCTTCTGATGACGAGGGTAACGCCTACTTTGGAGAAGCCTTGACGGTGGTTGGGAATGATGAGATGACTGAATTGGTAATGGATTCAGGTGGGTCTGATCATATGACACCTAGGAGGGACTTCTTGTATGACTTCAAGGATTTTGATGGTGGTTCGGTTCAGTTAGGTGATAACAGGACATGCACTATCAGAGGGACAGGAAAAGTGAAGATACAGTTGCATGATGGTTCAAGCTTTATACTAGAAAATGTCAGGTATGTTCCAGGGTTAAGAAAAAGCTTGATTTCATTAGGTACTCTTGAAAAAGAAGGTACAAATAAAACCTCACCCCCTCATCTCTATTTGTAGAGAATGAGGGGGGAGAAACCTAATCCTTGGTGAACAAGGATTCTACAATTGAGGAGGTTAGGAACTTTCCTAATACATGACTAACCTCCTTAAGTTTGAGCTAAAATACAATTAACCCCCTAAACTTATATCCTAACTATTACACACTAATATTCTAATAATTTCCACCTTAGTGGTAATAGTTAGCCTTCTCCGATACGCAGCAGCTTCAACCAGTGCTGGAACCTCGAACTGGGGACCGCCTTCGTCAAGGCACCAGTAGCAATACCCGCTACTAATATTAGCTCATATCCTAACTCTGTAGAGAGTCCCTTTAGCCATGTATCCTCCTTTAATTCTCCAGTAAGTGTCATATATTCCGCTTCAGTTGTTAACAAAGCCATCATGTGCCACAACATAGCTTCCAAGCTCACCACACATTCTTGTATCATAAACCCGTACATTGTGATTGATCTACCCATGACGTAGTCAGAATCCACAAAAGCATGTATGTCCGTCTGTAATCCACGATCAAACCTATCCAACATTCCCACATCCGCAGATGCTATGTCAGGTCTCGTGCAGACAACTTGATACTGATGACTTCCAACTGCATATATACATGACCTTTTACTCTTCTTTTCTTCATCACGATTCCCTGACAGACTACCTGTCACACCCCGCCACGGCGGAAACGCGCGGGTGTAACTTCATGGATATCATCACAACACCTGGTGTCTATATAGAGAACAACTACATGCACAAAAATAGAGCAAAGTACAAACACAAAGTGTTGTAACAATACCCCAAAATAAAATAACCAAAACAAAACATAAATCCAAACATAGATGATAAACCACTTCCAATGCAACTAAGGTCTCGTCTATCCACATCCTTCTATCTTATCCTTAGAAAGCTCACCTGAAAATGATGCTTAAAACGTCAACATAATGTTGGTGAGATTCATAGGTTTGAGACTCAACACACAGGGCAACCAAATTCACTGTGATTACAAAATATAGCTGGACAAATAAATTACAGTTATCATATAGCTACATGTATTCGCAAGTTAATATTCACACACAAAGGCAACCACACTCAACCAATAGGACGGCTCGTGTCCCCCGATCCCATATTCATTACAACAGGACGGCTCGTGTCCACCGATCCCATAATCATCAATTAGGACTCATACGCGAGTAACAGGATAACATCCCCCTAATTGGATCCCATCAAACATATCAAACATCAATTAGGTCGCATGTGCGAGTAATAGGATAACATCCTCCTAATTGGATCCCATATACATCCACACAAACAAATAATCACACATAGCATGCATACGATAACATTATAAGTCCAAGCTCTTTAATACCACACACATAATCATAGTAAATCAAATCATTTAAGACAAGCATCATTCCCATCCCAAGTTTAAAACAAAGTAAAAATATGGGACTATGAACTCACCTTAAACTCCGCAGCTTCCACAAAAATAATTCACAATCTATAGCACACAAAAATAATCCACATTACACAAGGTCAAGCTAAAAGCTACAACCCATGTAATACACATATGATGGATTTTTAAGATTCATGTGACCCACCATGGATCTCCTAGACACCACACTAACCACTACCATAACTTAGTACTCACTAAATCCCTTGCACTCTAAAACTCAGAAAACGCATAATTTTTTAGTACATTCACTCACATGAAATCACGACAAATAAAGCTCATCAACTCACACAAGAAATTTACCATGGTCTCTCATAAGCGTAGAAGCTAATCCCAGAAGGCCATGGACCAATAACACACACAAGTACTCATAGAAAATTCAAACTTGTCAACTACTCAAATTCGGATCTAAACGCACACCAAAAAGTTTTGATTTTTAATAATTACTTCCACAAGTTTTTATCGCGAATCCTCTTCATGGTAGTCTAATATAATCTAAAACTTAACTATTCCAGAAGACCAAGTCAAAATACCACTTTTACAACCACATGACACCCTCAAACTTTTACCCAAAATCTGTCCCGGTTTGACAGCTTTGACACCTTATCAAAGAAAAATCAAAAAACCGACTTCCCGACCTCAAAATTGATCGTGGCTGGACTTTTTGGAAAGCTCTTTCATTATACTTCAATTTAGACTTAAAATTCGTGACTTAACTCACATCTTTACAGCCTTACAAATCTGTCCAAATCCTAACACATAATCTAATTCGTTTAACACTCAATTCCCTTAACCATTACCCATAATATTAACATCTAATCATCCTAACATGTTTTACTTCAATAATTTATAGATGTATATAAACCCTAGATTCCATCGTATCAATTATTACATGAATCATAACAATAATTGATTAATTACACATAAGGGTTAAAGATTTTACCTTGATTCTTGATTATTGCTAGACAATTATGAAACCCTAATTTTTCCCCTCTTGATTCTCCATGTGTCGACTCTAAATTGCAGTAAAAAGGGGTTATGGGTCGTTTGTGGGGTAAATATGGGTTGGAGGTTGGGCTTGTTTGGGTTAGGATAGGATTCCTTGGGCATAAGAGTCATATTTGGACTCAAATTGGGTTTCATTTTCCCTTGTTTTTCTCTATATCCGATTTTTATATACATATATATATATATATATATATATATATATATATATATATATATATATATATATATATATATATATATATATATATATCTTTTTATATATTTTTTTTATTAAATTTATTTATTTCACTCAAAACCTCATACTTTTCATATTTTATAAACACCCGTAACTAATCCTAACGTCTTACGCGATAAACCTCAGTTTTTACGACAACCCGGAAAAATATCATTTCCAAAAATAAAGTTTCCAAAAATAGAATTTTACACTATTTTTGAAATATAACTCATAAAAACAAACTCCTCGTAACCCGCTAACGCTCAAGCACTTGAACGAAGACTCGTTATGCAAAAACACAAAAACACCAAAGCTACACAAGTCATTTCTACACCACAAAGGTGATGAAAATGAACTTTCCCAAATTATAAACTTTTCAAATCACAATCAAAACCACTTATGCAAGGGATTTAGTGCTAAAACTCACCCATATCACTCATATATCACTTCAAACACCTAATACACACCAAACAAACGTCAACCGAGTCAAGACTATCAGTCAAACTGACCTGCTAAAACCACGGTTGTTACATCATCCCCCACTTAGGGAAATCGCGTCCCGAGATTTTAACTACTATAGTCACCACTCACAACGGTAAAAAAGGAAATTTATGGATTTTTAAGCGGATAAATACCACACCATAAAATCACATAGAAAAAAAATCTCAAAAATGTGAACCGACTAAATACTCGAATTCACCCGATATAAAACATTTCGTCACTCCAACGATACACGCAATAGATACACTCCCCGATCAATAACACCAATGATCCAAACGACTTCTCACAGGTATATACGATACTCTTGAACCAAATAAAAAAAACCAACTGGTAACCGCAAGATGCACTCACAAATAACAAATACCCATAAAACAAACATTTATGAACACCCCACATCTAACATCCATGATCTAAATCCAACTACAAACGACCTGTTCAGCAACCACATCCGCAAACAAATTTGAGTACTTAAATATCATCTGATCCTCACGTTCCCAAGTAAACTCAGGACCACGCTTAGAATCCCACCATACCTTTAACAACGCTATCTCACCACTCTTCAAACCCTTAACATCTCGATGCATAATCTCAACAGGTTTCTCGACAAAACGAAGAGTCTTGCCAACCTTATTCTCATCTAATGGCACATCCAGACTATTATCTGCTAACCACTTCTTTCCATTAGATACGTGAAACGTATCATGCACTCTACTTCACTCCTCAAGAAAATTCAACCGATATGTTTCAAATCCAATCCTTTCCATAAATCTCAAACGGTCTTATGTATCTCGGTGCTAGCTTGCCTTTCTTACCGAAACGCACCACACCCTTCCAAAGAGATACTTTTAACCTCACAATATCACCAACACCAAACTCCAAGGGTTTACGGCAATAACCCGCATAACTCTTTTAGCGATCTCTTGCTGCCTTAAGTCTTTCCTTAGCCAGAAAACCTTATTCGTAGCCTCTCGTTCTAGTTCAGGACCAATTAGTTGGCTTGTTCCAACCTTCGCCATAGAACAGGTGACCTATATTACCTTCCATACAACTTTTCACACGACACATACTCAATACTAGAATGATAACTGTTGATATAGGAGAACTCAGCTAAGGGTAAAGGTATACCCCGGCTTCCTCCAAAATCAAACACATCCATGCTCTCAGCTCACCATCCAACGCCTGATTTGTACGCTCACTTAGTTCACTCATTAGAGAATGATAAGTCATACCCATCTACATACGCTTTCTCAAGGCTCTATAACACGTTAACCACTATCGCGAAGTAAGTATTTCATAATGTTTCTTGATGATCAACGCGACACCCCATGGCTCTTTACCATCTCATTGAGCGAAAATTCTCGCCAACTCCTCTATACATCTCTTGCTAAGGTAATAATATGTCTTATCCATTCTCGGATGTATCAAATACCTTGCATGACTGCTGTCCTTATGCTTCCTCTCAATGGAATCAATAGCTGGTCCACAAAGTACATTCCTCCATCCTCGTTCCTTTCCGTTTACTGGTCTACACCAAGTAATCATTCTTCTTATATGTTCTCATCCTTGAACCTCTCTCTAGGCTGTCAATATCATCCTCTTAACTCCGAGCTGAATTATCATAATCATTGCTCAGAAACATCTAAGTTTCACTCGTTCACTCCCGCTCAGTGCTCTTACCACGATGTCTGCCCTTCCTTTACAGTGGCGAATCAGACAATCGTAGTCACTGAGAAATTCCACACCCAACTTCTCTTCAACATATATTAACCTCTTGTCAAATATGTGCTAGCGGTTCTTACGATCTGTGAAGGTAACGCTATTTGCTCCATACAACCATCGTCTCCAAGTTCTACTCCCAAACTCCAAGTCACATATCACATAGTTCCTCATATGGTTCTTCCATTTCTGCGATGCCTACGCAATCTATAGAAGATGGAAATAAATCGTCAATAGTACCTGCCAACCCTAAGGACAATTGTCTCTCATAGGGTGTCTTAGGTACTTTCCACTCTTCACCACTTTTATCTTACTAATGTCAACGAACACTCGTTATCGTTGACAACCTTCCTGAAGAACGTACATCTTAAAGCTGAACTTCTCACTTGGACACTTGGCAACATCCTCTTCTTCTTCAACGAACAAATTAATAATCAAAACGACAATCTATCCTAAGTAAACGACGCGAACCATGAAACCGGTCGAACTAAAACGTATATCAACGAACTCAAAAAGGGTACGAATTACCGACTAACGAAGTAACAAACATCAAAATCAAAGCTAGAAAAACACAATGAGAAATTTTTCCCCCAATAAAAGTAGACACGGATAAAATATTCATGAAAACCCCAACAAAGAAAATATAAAATACACGTACCTATAAAACATCTACAAACGTACCTCAACGAAAGAAACACTCGATGAATCAAATACATAACAAGTTTGGTAAATGAGAACAATAGACAGTTCTTCTTCCCGTACTCTACCTTCCCAAAAACAAATGAACACCATTTTTTTTACAAGACATATCTTAAACTTATACATTTTTTTATGAAATATGTATAAACCATTTTATGTAAGACATCAACATAACCATTTTTTTTTCACCTTTCATTTCCCATAAAAATATTAGTTTCCATCAAACGACCTTGAAATACCCAAAAAAAATTTGTAAAATGCCATGAAGACTCTATTACAACCTCTTAATCAAACGCAAAAGACATTGAAGAATTTCGTAATCAAAATAATCCTTAAACGAACTCATACCAGTGAACACTCACGCAAAAACATTGCAAACCAAACGATGAACTTACAGACTCATTCGTACAACGATCAAACAAAAATCATAGAAAAACACCGATCCTAACAGGTCACAAAATTCAATTGGTGTGTGTAAATGAGGGATCAAATATCCACACCAACTCGTCACGAACCAACAATACTCGAAGAACAATATAATATTCATTCGCGGAATGAATGCAAGGAATAACCAAAGAAACGAAACCGTATCCAACAAAAATGAATTCGATTACCGAACACCTATCACGACGTCAAATGGAAAGAATATGGCATCTGTACCATCATGGAACGAATAGGAATGCCAACCAAAGAATTGGGTATACAAACGGAGCGCCTAGCAACCGAATCAACTTAAATACCACAACATAAGTACCCACCGATAAATTTGAGGTATCAACATATGATAGGTAGGATGGAATCTTACCACCTACACACCCCAACATATAACGACTGCCCAAATGGTTAAGAGAATACTTCTCTAACCATACAGCCATCACCAACATGATATCACATACCATCTACCACAACATATAACAACAAACATCAATCAATGCAATAATGGTCACAAGTCCACGTGTGTGATACCCTTATAATTATGTTCGCGACCATAGTTATAAGCCTATTCCACACGCATTCTTACTTCCAAAACCACACATCTCAATGACGCACATATACCACATAGCACCTAATACACCATGAAATCCATGCTATCATACTTGCAAGTCCACTTGTGTTGTAACGCATGTATAATTATGTTGGCCACCATAATTATCTATGCCCCCTTTCATAAGTGTACTCCCTCCTATGATAACACATCATGCAAACAATCACGGAACCAAAAACAAAAGACTTCGCAAAAAAAATCATCTCACATGGAACAATTCCATCGATCACGTAAACTCTATAATCAAAATCACTTGGATAAGGTCGATCCAATATCCAAGAGTAATCATGCTCCAACATGGCTCCAGACGGCAAAAGACAATATACGAATTCCAAAACATGACACAAAACAAAAGACGTCGCATAACGGCTCAAACTCCACTCTCACACTTATCTCCCTACTCAGATCAATTCAACTTACTACTCGTTGTGGACTCTAGATCCGAATCCACACCATTCCATCCTAACTCCGTTTCATCTTTACTCAACCACCCATTCATGTTTCCTACATGTTGAGGTAGTCGACAACATGCAAAACCATCTCATTTTTTTTTTCTTCCAATTCTACATAATTCACAAGCACATACAAATCACGAGGTTTAGACTAAATCACATCTCCTTCCTAGGTGAAGTGAGGACACTACCAAGGGTATTTGGTAATGGCTCCATCTCCAGAAGTCGTCGTGGTTCCAAACCTCTCCACTTCTTCTCCACCAACGTTTCCCATAAAAGTCATCTCTTTGTCCGAACATAGATACATGCTAGCGAGAACTCAGATTCTGCGGTTAATCCGCTTCATCCTACCACCTCTCTCGCATCCGATAGCGACAACGGCAGTCCAATGAAGCATCTTACGCTTGGAAGTCAATATAATAAAGTCAATATATATAATACTACGTATAGGGGATAAAATAGACGTCCGAAACTCAATAAAACATCTCATAAATATAGGAAAATAGACATATAAAATACTATAGTTCCACATAGATCCTAAATGCAACTATATGAAGGACTCCTAGGTTATAGTTTAGGTTAAACCACCTAATTCTCTATAACCAAGGCTCTGATACCAATCTGTCACACCCCGCCACGGCGGAAACGCGCGGGTGTAACTTCATGGATATCATCACAACACCTGGTGTCTATATAGAGAACAACTACATGCACAAAAATAGAGCAAAGTACAAACACAAAGTGTTGTAACAATACCCCAAAATAAAATAACCAAAACAAAACATAAATCCAAACATAGATGATAAACCACTTCCAATGCAACTAAGGTCTCGTCTATCCACATCCTTCTATCTTATCCTTAGAAAGCTCACCTGAAAATGATGCTTAACATGTCAACATAATTTTGGTGAGATTCATAGGTTTGAGACTCAACACACAGGGAAACCAAATTCACTGTGATTACAAAATATAGCTGGATAAATAAATTACAGTTATCATATAGCTACATGTATTCGCAAGTTAATATTCACACACAAAGGCAACCACACTCATAAGGCAACCAATAGGACGGCTCGTGTCCCCCAATCCCATATTCATTACAACAGGACGGCCCGTGTCCTCCAATCCCATAATCATCAATTAGGACTCATACGCGAGTAGCAGGATAACATCCCCCTAATTGGATCCCATCAAACATATCAAACATCAATTAGGTCGCATGTGCGAGTAATAGGATAACATCCTCCTAATTGGATCCCATATACATCCACACAAACAAATAATCACACATAGCATGCATACGATAACATTATAAGTCCAAGCTCTTTAATACCTCACACATAATCACAGTAAATCAAATCATTTAAGACAAGCATCATTCCCATCCCAAGTTTAAAACAAAGTAAAAATATGGGACTATAAACTCACCTTAAACTCCGCAGCTTCCACAAAAACAATTCACAATCTATAGCACACAAAAATAATCCACATTACACAAGGTCAAGCTAAAAGCTACAACCCATGTAATACACATATGAAGGATGTCTAAGATTCATATGACCCACCATGGATCTCCTAGACACCACACTAACCACTACCATAACTTAATACTCACTAAATCCCTTGCACTCTAAAACTCAGAAAACGCAGAATTTTTTAGTACATTCACTCACATGAAATCACGACAAATAAAGCTCATCAACTCACACAAAAAATTTACCATGGTCTCTCATAAGCATAGAAGCTAATCCCAGAAGGCCATGGACCAATAACACACACAAGTACTCATAGAAAATTCAAACTTGTCAACTACTCAAATTCGGATCTGAACGCACACCAAAAAGTTTTGATTTTTAATAATTACTTCCACAAGTTTTTATCGCGAATCCTCTTCGTGGTAGTCTAATATAATCTAAAACTTAACTATTCCAGAAGGCCAAGTCAAAATACCACTTTTACAACCACATGACACCCTAAAACTTTTACCCAAAATCTGTCCCGGTTTGACAGCTTTGACACCTTATCAAAGAAAAATCAAAAGACTGACTTCCTGACCTCAAAATTGATCGTGGCTGGACTTTTTGGAAAGATCTTTCATTATACTTCAATTTAGACTTAAAATTCGTGACTTAACTCATCACCATCTGTTATATACACTCACATCTTTACAGCCTTACAAATCTATCCAAACCCTAACACATAATCTAACGCGTTTAACACTCAATTCCCTTAACTATTACCCATAATATTAACATCTAATCATCCTAACATGTTTTACTTCAATAATTTACAGAAGTATATAAACCCTAGATTCCATCATATCAATTATTACATGAATCATAACAATAATTGATTAATTACGCATAAGGGTTAAAGATTTTACCTTGATTCTTGATTATTGCTAGACAATTATGAAACCCTAATTTCCCCCCTCTTGATTCTCCATGTGTCGACTATAAATTACAGTAAAAAGGGCTTATGGGTCGTTTGTGGGGTAAATATGGGTTGGAGGTTGGGCTTGTTTGGGTTAGGATATGATTCCTTGGGCATAAGAGTCATATTTGGACTCAAATTGGGTTTCCTTTTCCCTTGTTTTTCTCTATATCCGATTTTTATATACATATATATATCTTTTTATATATTTTTTTATTAAATTTATTTATTACACTCAAAACCTTATACTTTTCATATTTTATAAACACCTGTAACTAATCCTAACGTCTTACGCGATAAACCTCAGTTTTTACGACAACCCAGAAAAATATCATTTCCAAAAATAAAGTTTCCAAAAATAGAATTTCACACTCTTTTTGCAATTTAACTCATAAAAACAAACTCCTCGTAACCCGCTAACGCTCAAGCACTTGAACAAAGACTCGTTACGCAAAAACACAAAAATACCAAAGCTTATTTCTACACCACAAAGGTGATCAAAATGAACTTTCCCAAATTACAAACTTTTCAAATCACAATAAAACCACTTACGCAAAGGGATTTATTGCTAAAACTCACCCATATCACTCATATATCACTTCAAACACCTAATACACACCAAACAAACGTCAACTGAGTCAAGACTATCAGTCAAACTGACCTGCTAAAACCACGGTTGTTACACTACCCTCTAACGATAGCGTAGAGTGTCCCCCAACAATATCTGAACCGACATCCCGTTGGAAAACCTGAATCGTGACACCCTCAGAGTATTACCACTCTGAGTTCTGAAGATCTTCATACCAAGTATAATTTCCTTTGCTTCATATAGCAAACCCTTGGTAACCTAGATCTCAGTCTTGCTTTCGCAAGTAAACCCCATATAATCTATATAGAGGAATAGATATATGAACAAACCTGATGCATACTTCCAGTAATATATGTTACTGTCGTCACTGCTCCGCCTGAAACCGTTGCTGAGCATACACATACCAGACCGAGTATCCATATCTTCTTTCATTACAGCCATCCACTTGGAAATTACCTCACAAGCAACTGCATCCCTGAAAGTCAATGACTCATGTGCATCTTCTTTTATCACTCCATCAACTCCTAAAGCAGCCATATTACTGTCACCTCTATACCTTTCAGCAACATTACCCTCTGCACCTTCTTAACCAGGTACTCTGGTTTTCATAATGTCTGCCCTGATCTTTACACCAAGGTGTACCTTTTCATGCTCATTTTCCAAGCAGTCCGTGTTTGTCTTTCCTTCAAGTTGTTTAACCTCCAACTTTCTTTGAGCCACTACAGCATGATCATTACTCTCCTGAATTACCTCAACTTCATGATTTTGCTGAGCTCCCTGTAGTTCCACCTCAAACCAAACATGCTTTTGAACATGTACTCCATGGACCCTTGTTTTAACACCAAGACCAAGTTGCTTAAACCCAACTTGTTTTGAACCTCCATGTTTTTGTACAATATTCTCATCGAACTTTTCGATGTTTAACCTAGTATTCATACTAGCTATTCTTCTTTAACCTTGCTACAAACCTTGTTAAGTTACTTTTTAACCAACTTTACCAGCAAGTCTTGCAAGCCGTGTGCTAAACCCGCTTTCTTGTAATAATTTAATCTACTAACCTTTAGAAAAACCCTAAAGCTTCGATCTTTTCACCTCAAGTCTACAACCTTGATATACCTTGTACTCCAAGTAATCACTTTTCATGAATCCCAAGACAAATTTAGACCTCACTTGTCTTCCAAAAACCACCAAGACTTGAACTCCAAGAAATCGAAAACTTGAAATTGAAACTTCTTGCAAAACCTTGTCACCTTTGAAGCTCAAAATCGAAACTTCAAGAACCTTGTGACAAAAGAAAACGATTTCCTATAACCCTAGGAGATTCGATCCACCTCCTTGCAAGACAACTTCAAGAACCTTGTTGCCCAAGTAATCTTGACTCGAAAACCTAGAAACCTTGAACCGTGTAATCTACACAACGATAGCCAAACAATAACCAAAAACGACAAGGAAAACAACAACCAAACCAGAAAATTCGACAACCTATATCTCTTTCCTGGAAGCTCCGATGCAAGATCCCTCCGGTGAGATCCTAGATCTATGTGTCTTCAACCTACGGTTCGAATTTCGTAGAAATCCAACGGTTAACGAACCCGTAGTGCCAATTCTCCCACGACTGCGCAGTAACTGACGAACCAAACCCGGTTCACTCGTTTATCTTGTTTTAGCTCTATCCACGTTGTGTGATTCGTTCTTCTCGAACCAGGCTCTGATATCAATTGTAGAGATTCCTACGGCCCAACATCTCACCAAGTCCAACATATAAGCCCAACTGAGGTTTCATTCAAAAACCAGGTGATCATATAGATGAGTTTAAGAAAGCTAAACTTGGGAATTCACTAAAGTACAAGGCCTGGTTCTCAAGGCGGTCCCCGGTTCGAGGTTCCAGCATTAGATGAAGATGCTGAGTATCGTTAATGCCTAAGTATTACTCCTAAGGTGGAAATTGTTATGTGTTAGTAGCAAAACTTAGGAGGGTTGAATATGACTTAGACAATAATAAGGGGATTAATTGTATTTAGTTTAAATAAAGTTTAGGATTGTACTTAGATTAGGAAACTAGTTACTTGGCTTGCAAGCTAAGGTTTCTACCCCTTCATCTTTATAAATAGAGATGAGGGGGGATGCTAGTTATTCATTCTTCTTCCTCAATTGTAAAAGCTTTATTAGGTTTTTAATAAAGGGTTCGTTGAGCGTATATCGTGTGCAATATTCTTGTCTATTCTTTGTAGTCTCTCGTGTTTGCTACTTGTGCACGATACAACTCGCGATCTAGCGTTCCGCGATCGAACTTCGGGTTTGTTGTCAAGTTATTATTCCAACACCATGTAACGACGAAAATTAGTGTTGAACAATACATTAACGAACATTTAGATTAAGCCCGTGTGCATCGCACGGGTATGAATGATTCGGTCTAAATATATAAATCACCAAACAACTAATTAAACTCATTCATCTTAAACTCATGCGATGCTTACAAAAGTTGTGATACCATCACAACTTACAAACCTAATGACAAAAATAAATACCAGACATTACACTATGACCAATTAGATAGAGCCTGTGTGTAGCGCACGAGTCTGAATGACTAGTTCACTTAATATCTAAGTCAGCACAAACGACATTAAATGAAGTATTAACATTTGGAATGCGTATACAAATATCTACGCTATATCCGTTTAAACATATTTGAGAATTCTTTGGATTTTCATAAGGATGTTAAACAAGTCTAATTAAAATAAAATTAAAGTAGTTAATTTTTGAAGTCATAATGACAGATTAGGAATCGTACTCATGAAATAATTGAGAAGGGCAAATTGCATAAAAAGGTATCCATCTTAGGTCCAATTTCAATTAAAGGTACTATTCTTTTTTTTTCTCAATTTAAGGTACCCGACTTTTTTTTTTGGCCGATTAAGGATTTTTTCTAACTTTCGTTAACTATTTCGTTAGTAAATTACATAATTGGTCCTTTAGTTTGTATAGGCATTTCATGTTTAGTAAATTACATGATTTAGGTTTTTTTCTAACTTCCGTTAACTATTTCATTAACTTTTTACGTTTTCGTCTGATTTTTTACGTTTTCGCCCGATTTTTCACGTTTTCGTCGATTTTTTCACGTTTTCGCCCGTTTTTTCACGTTTTCGTCCGTTTTTTCACGTTTTCGCCTGATTTTTTACGTTTTCGCCCGATTTTTCACGTTTTCGTCCATTTTTTCACCTTTTTGTCCGTTTTTTCACGTTTTCGTCCGATTTTTTACATTTTCGCCCGATTTTTCATGTTTTCGTCTGTTTTTTTACGTTTTCGTCCGATTTTTTACGTTTTCCCTCGATTTATCACGTTTTCGTCTATTTTTTTACGTTTTCGTCCGTTTTTTTCACGTTTTCGTCCGATTTTTTTACGTTTTCGCCCGATTTTTTCACGTTTTCGTCCATTTTTTCACGTTTTCGTTCAATTTTGTTACATTTTCATCTATTTTTTCGGGCAAAAACGTAAAAAAATAGACGAAAACGTGAAAAATCGGGCGAAAACGTAAAAAATCAGACAAAAACGTGAAAAAACGGACGAAAACGTAAAAAAACAGACGAAGACGTGATAAATCGAGCGAAAATGTAAAAAATCGAACGAAAACGTAAAAAAACGGACGAAAACGTAAAAAATCAGACGAAAACTTGAAAAAACGGACGAAAATGTGAAAAATGGACAAAAACGTGAAAAATCGGACGAAAACGTGAAAAATCAGGCGAAAACGTAAAAAGTCGGACGAAAACGTGAAAAAACGGACGAAAACGTAAAAAATCGGACGAAAACGTGAAAAAACGGACGAAAACGTGAAAAAATCGACGAAAACGTGAAAAATCGGGCGAAAACGTAAAAAATCGGACGAAAACGTGAAAAAACGAACGAAAACGTAAAAAATCAGACGAAAACGTAAAAAACAGACGAAAACGTAAAAAGTTAATGAAATAGTTAACGGAAGTTAGAAAAAAACCAAAATCATGTAATTTACTAAACATGAAATGCCTATACAAACTCAAGGACCAATTATGTAATTTACTAACGAAATAGTTAACGAAAGTTAGAAAAAAACCTTAATCGGCCAAAAAAAAAAAGTCGGGTACCTTAAATTGAGAAAAAAAAAGAGTAGTACCTTTAATTGAAATTGGACCTAAGATGGATACCTTTTTATGCGATTTGCCCAATTGAGAATTATTATTCTATGCAAGTTAAGGGTATTACATGTAATATTTATGAATCTATGGAAGATAGATTGATGATATATAAAACACGAAATTGAAAATATGAAATATAGATAAGACACGAAATCTAATCTTTAATGATCTGTTGGATCAAAGTTTGATTCCCTAGTTGGTTGATCTATGTGAAATGAAATTTTTACTTAAAATCCAAAGGATCATTGATCTTTAAATTTATGGTAATTAAAGAATAGATTGTGTTATGGCTAAATAAGTCTTGATACAGTACTGAGTAAGTAAAAATGGAAAAAGATGATCAAAGTTTAGGCCCGTTTGGTTTAATACTTTGGCATGAATTTTTATTTGACAAAATATTAATTAGTTGTTTGGTTAGGTTTCTTTGGTTTATAGATGGGTTTAAGATTATGATTTAGATTAGGATTTAAATTTGGATTATAATTTGATATATGAGAGAGAAAATAATATATTTAATTAATAATAATTAATTTATAAAAAAATAAATAAATTTTAATTTAAAACTAGACATTTATAAGTATAAAAAATAGAAATGATAGAAGAAGACAAAAAGAAAAAAGAGTATGTCCCATGAATTTCAAAAACCTACCCAACATCTTTACTTTTACACATCCCCAATTTTAGGGGTATCACTCTCAAATCATAATCCTTAAAATTCAACCAAACA
The DNA here is from genome assembly GCA_030686995.1 of Artemisia argyi. Classification (NCBI taxonomy): domain Eukaryota; kingdom Viridiplantae; phylum Streptophyta; class Magnoliopsida; order Asterales; family Asteraceae; genus Artemisia; species Artemisia argyi. Next base: position 21,285,645 of record CM060677.1, read on the forward strand.
ACTAATTAATGTCTTGTCAATTAAAAACCCGCCAAAATACTCAACCAAACGGGCCCTAAAATTTGGGAGTGAAACCCACAAAATTAAAGTTGTGCAAAAGTAAGAGTAGTGGGAAGGTTTTTAAAATTTTGTAGGACCTATTTATTTTTCTTGTTGTCTTTTTCTATCATTTCTATTTTTTTAGCATTATAAATGTATTATTTTAACTAAAAATTCATTTATGTTTTTATAAATTAATTATTCTTAATTAATTATATATTATTTTCTTTTCATGCATCAAATCCAAATTTTAATTCAAATCCTAATATTAAATCTATGGATAAACCAAAGGACCCTGAATACTTTACTAATCACAAAACCTCACGTGTGTGTTAGTGAGTTAAACACCGAGTTAAAAAGAAAAAGTCAAAGCTATCTGGAACCATCGCATAGCCTTTACGTCATCATTTACGTCACACACACTTCCCCCTTCCTCAAGTTACACCTATAAACACCCCAATTTTATTTTATTTCGAAAATCAAAAACCATTCGAATTAAATCATACAAATTTTATTCATCACCAATCAAAGGTAAATTCATTTCAATTAATTGCTATGCCTCTTTTTAAGTAATTTAGTGATAATTGTTTGGTTTATTGTTCATGATTGATTGCATATGTTTAAGGGTTTCTAGATTAAGAAGGGGTGTTTGGATAACTTTGTTATATGGGCTTAATAGGTTTTATTGTGTTTTCTGAAAGCTATTTAAGCACTTTTATGGTGTTTGGATAAGCTTGTGACTTTTTTCACGGAGAAATAAGCTATCAACATAAGCTCCTCAAATGTAGCAACAGTTAAGCTTAGCCGAACAGCCCGTAGATAACTGAACGCGGTCTGTTTTGTCCAAAAGCATAAAATAAGCAATTCCAAACACCCTCTTGTTATTACGAGTACTTTGATATGGATGAAAGCCGTACTCCCTCCGTCCAATAATAAGTATCCACTCTCAATATACATAAAGTTTTAGGTAATCCCGCTAACTACATTATCCACCAATCAAATACAACATCATCTTTTCCCACTAAAACCTCTTCTCATTGGTTGAAATGCAAAGTGGACGCGTATTTTGGAACATCCCAAAATAGCAATGCGGACACTATTATTGGACGGAGGGAGTATCACACAAGGATATGTTCTACCTGGTAGGATTTTTAGATAGTTTACGGAAGAGTTTACAATGGTTGTTTAGAATTTGATGAAGGAAATTCAGGATTATGATTCAAGTTTGCGGTTAGTGATAAATAGATGATACTCTTTTGCAGGAGGTAAATATGGAGCAGGAAAGAAATGATCATGAAATTTCAGTTACTTGGAGAGGGAACAAGTATGTTGTGACTATGAATTTAAGTGCCACTTTAGAAGAATTGGGGCGTGAGTTACAGAAACTAACTGCAGTGAAAGCAGATACTTTGAAGCTCATTGTACAGTCCCGGAAAGCGTCTAAATTGTTGTCGCCTTTCTCTGATGAGCACTCTCGTCTCACTTTACAGGAAACATCCATTGAGGTGCCAATATGTTCTTTCGACTGCTTTGATAATGGTAGTTTAATATCATGGTTTTTAATCGTTGGTTGTGTGCTTATTATTCTTAGGGGAAACCTATACGGATGATGGGAGTGCCACAGGAAGAGGTTGATCAAATTCTAAAAGGTGCAAAGACGAACATGAGGATTGCTGGATTTGATGAAGAGGAGAAGCGGATGAGACAAAGAATGTCAAATGGGTTTGATGCCCCATTGCAGCTTCCGTCTGGAAATTATGTTTTTGGTGGTTTTAAGACGCTCGAGCTTCCAGGGATTGAGGTATTTAACGATTCTTGACTAGGACTATCTTGTAAATTTTATGGTTAGATGTCGTTTTGACGAAGTGTACATGAAAAATGACGTGTTTGTGTGTGCTTTACAGTTGTATCCTCCACCGTCAGAAGCGTTGAGACTAATGCACACACTGGCTGCAGACAAAGGAATTGTCGCTATCATGAATAAGGTATTTGAGTATTAGTGTTAGAACTTAGAAATGCTGCTATATAATGAAACTAACTGGGATCCTTTATATTATCTAATTTGTGGTCTCTTTTATTTATAAAAAAGCATAAATGGCGTGTGGGAATCATGACTGAGATGGCTCCGGAGGGTTATGTTGGCGTAAGTCCTGTGTGCATCCTTGGTTTAAACAAGGTAAATACCACATCTATTCATAGTAAAGAATATAAGGTTTCTATGGTGCTTGTCTTTTAAATCTTTCATCTGTGGTGGTACAGAATAAGGGCGAGGAGATATCTTTGCGTCTTCGAACTGATGATCTAAAGGGTTTCAGAAAATATCAGAGCATCAAAAAGACTCTCCTGCATGAACTTGTAAGTGTTTTTCCTTCCTGCAACCACAATCTACCTAGTGTATTACTGTAACAACAAATTATTATATGTAAGGAGATTATTATCTGTGGCAAATTGGGAGGCTTGGTAACGGGTCAAAACAGGGCGATTTGAGCTGACTTGAAACACTTTTTGTTTGAAATATTTTACTTGGCATGTCAACTATGATTATGAATGTCATATTATATGAATAATCTAAAATCTTGGATTACTTTGACTTGGGAGATTATATGCTCTAAAAATACTCTTTGGCCTACTCGAGATAAAACAAAACCCGAATTGGCGCGTAATAAGTTAATGGGTTGAAATTGGCTCCTCTAGATATCATATTAGGAATTTCTCACGACCTTGGTTTCTTCTTCAGGCCCATATGGTATTCTCTGAACATGATGCGAAATTCTATGCTCTAGATAGTCAGGTAAAACAAGCATCCCCAAATCGTACCTTTTTTTAGATAAATTTTTTAGTCAGAAACATCTTAGTAACCCATAATTTTATTTTACCATGAGCAGCTTAACAAGGAGGCCGCTGCTCTAGACTGGACTAGATCTACTGGTCATACCTTAAGCGGGTCCCAGAAGACGCAACAATATGGATATGAGTTCCATGCTACTGATAATAGTAATAGTGGTTTGTCTCATAAACTTGGTGGAAGCCAATCGTCCAGCTCACTGGCTAATGCACGAGCATCTTCTGTTGCTGCTGCTTACCAGCGTTTAGTAATTGCATCCACCAACCCATCAACAACACCTGAATCACGTAAAGAACCCGACCCGGATGATTCTATGGATGTGACTATGAATAAGCCAGATGCTATTAACATTATTGAAGAACAAACTTACGAACCTGACCCTGATGACCAGGAAGTGCTAAACAACAAAAATGAGCCCGACCCAGATGGCAGTATAAACAGTGAAGCTATGGAATCTGAACCATGTGGAGAATCAACCGAAAAAACTTACGAACCTGACCCTGATGATCAGGAAGTGCTAAACAACAAAAACGAGCCTGACCCAGATGACAGTATAAACAGTGAAGCTATGGAATCTGAACCATGTGGAGAATCAACCGAAAACATTATTACTCCTGAGCTTAATCATGGTAAAACTGAAGAAAAAAATGAACCTGATCCTGATGATGGTATCTTAGAGGATGAAGAACTGCAGAGGATTCAAGATCCTGTTATGATTGCTTGTAATCGTTTGAAGAAGTCCATTGAGACGCTGCAATCTGAAGTCAGTCCTGCAGAGGCTGCCATGGTTTTTCAGACCCTTGTTAAGATAGTCAAGAACGTTATTGAACACCCTAATGAAATAAAGTTCAAGAAATTACGCAAGGTTTGTTACGATAATTCTCTTAAAAGAAAATGAAATTTGGAAGATTCAGCTACAAAATATACTAATAAAATTTTGATCGATTCATCTGCAGGCTAATCCAGTAATCCAGAAGAACATTACAAGTTATAATGGTAAGCATATTTCTTTCACTCCTGATTTTAGTTACATGATATCATGTCATTTTTTCTGTCAACTCGTTATTCATGGTTATGTTGTTGCAGCTGCAATGGAGATATTGTTCTTGATTGGTTTTTGTGAAGATGTTGTTCAAGATGAGATTGGGCGAGCGGAAGCTTATTTGGTGTTGAAGAGGAACGACCCAGGCTTGTTGTGGTTAGCAAAATCCTCTTTGGAGACGTGCATTGCTTTCTAAACCATTGGTAAAATATGAAGATTTGGTTTCAGATTGTCGCATATGATTCTTATGTACAAAGAGATATTGGAGTGTATAAAAATTGTACGAGTACATCAAAAGGGGCTGGTTATATACTGATTGAGAAATCTTTGTAGACAGAAAATGTGGCAGTAAATTCGGTCACATTATATGAGAACATTTGTTTGGTATAAAAATTCACCTTTTGTTTTTGTGTTGTAAAATATGTAGCTATTAGGTGCAAACAAATATTCTGGATATGACATATCTATTTTGGCAATGGCAATTGGGCGGGGGGCTATCCCCATCCCCAAACCTGATTATAGCATGTCCGCCCGAACCTGCCACGATCCCAGATCTGCCCAGTTCCCCATCGGGGATCTTATGAGGGCATCATTTTTGGATCTTATGAGGGCATCATTTTTGGATGCGATGCTCCACCAAGCACGCATTATTCTATGTTTATTAATGTTTTTACCCACGGTGTTAAACTGTTAATGTGATGTGATGCATTAACCTGAAAAAACACGAACCAATTAATAATGAACTAGAATGGTACCACCACAATGCGGCGGCGGGTATCTTTGACTATATTTTGCGTTATTCGGTTACACATTTAGTTGCCTTTATGCTTTATAAGTAGATATGGTAGAGAGCCAAATAATTTTAGTTTGAACAACCAACCTGCTTCCTAACAAACTTCCTAACCAACTTACTAACAAACCCGCTTCCTAACCAATAATTTTGAAATCCTTCAATAATAAGTAAGTAAAAGTCTGAATTTTAAACCATTCTAATTATAGAATAATTCAAATGCATTATATAAAAGTATTGATATGCAATATAGCCTATAGAATCCTTCAAAAATAGTACAGTAACTAAATATAAATAACAATAATTTAGCCTTTTAAATAATGATGGATTGTCTAGTAAGTGCTTGAGAGCATTGGCTATTCTGCATTAATTGATCTCTAACATTTTTTTTCTAAATAAAAAATGCATTTAATACCATATTTATTAAACTTATTCACAACGATCTTGTGCAGGGGACGCAGCTACGTTTTTTTTTTAACGAAGTAGCACTTGTTAGTTGCTTCAAATTAATTTTAGAGCATTGGTTACCTTGGTGCCATGGCTTGGTGCTGTGGGCCAAAAAGTACTGCCACGTCAGCAAAAATCTTCACTGCCCAGAAATCTCATGGCACTACATCTGGCCATATCCATTGGCACTAGAAATTCTGGTGCCAGCCTATTTTTATTTTATTTTATTTTTTTTTCTTTTACATAAAATTAAGCATACACAATATTAACTAAAATAAACTTCATTAATTAAAAAAAAAACACACACACACACATTAATTAAAAAAATACATAAAAATAGAAACCTAATTAACAAAGTTCCATAAATGATTAACAAGGTCTTGTCGAAGCTCGTCGTGCACCTTTGTATCTCGAAGTTCTTTATTTTTTCTAACATGTAAATCACACCGTTCGACCCAATTATCTGGCATGTTAGGAGTTGGATCAACGAATGTTTCTCTTAAATTCACTTCAAATCTTTCATCTTCCAATATCATGTTATGTAACGTTATACAACAATACATGATTAGTTTCAAGGTGTTGATATGCAAAGCACGTGCTGGTTGTCGTATAATTCCTTAACGACCTTGTAAGACTCCGAAAGCTCGTTCAATATCTTTTCTAGCACTTTCTTGAACCCTTTTGAAGTTCAAATACTTTTCAGACCTTGCAACACTTGACGTTTTGACAAACACGGACCATGCTGGATAAATGCTGTCGGCTAAATAATAACCTTTCTTATATGTATGGTCGTTAACTTCAAATGGACATTCCGGAGCTTTACCGGCAAGTTCAGCATCAAATAACGGTGAACCATATAAAACATTAAGATCATTATTTCCCCTCGGAACCCCAAAATATGCATGCCAAATCCATAATTTTTGATCCGCAACCGCTTCTAACATAAGAGTTGGGTATTTATGATCACGACTTTTGAATTGAGCTTGTAAGGCCTTTGGGCAATTTTTCCAATCCCAATGCATGTAATCAATACTCCCGAGCATTCCCGGGAGTTTATGTTTTTCTTCATGCAATGTATATATTTTTTTCAACGTCTTCTAAATTGGGCTGCCTTAAATATTTTTCATTGTATAAAACATGTATGCAGTTACAAAAGTATTCTAAACATTGTCGGGAACAACGTTCACCAATTTGCATGTACTCATCTAATGCATCAGGAACAGTGCCGTATGCCAATTTGCGGATGGCGGATGTGCACTTCAAAAGAGGACCAATACTAAAACGACCGCATGCATCTAAACGTTGTCTAAAAAAATTAAAGTACTCGGGAAGAGGTTGAAGATCATAACTTAAAATATCGTTAAGAATTTTATTAAAAAGTCTAGAGCTCATACGATACCTTCGCCTAAATTTCTCTTCGGTATATTTAGGATCATTGTCAGCGTTGCCAAAATAGTCATCGATTAAACGTTGTTCCGCCTATTCTCGTTCACGAGGTATGTATGTCCTCGTTCTCTTTCACGCGAACTTGATCCCCTGGCTTCTTGATCATACAAAGCTACAAATTGTTCGTACGCCGCATAACTTTGAAGATATCGCTCTCGATCATAATTAAAAAAAACATCATAATACGGGTCGTAAATAGGGTCGTTGGGATTATTTGGATTCATGTTTGAAAGGAAGATGTAAATTGGAAGAGGTGTGTAAAAAATGAGGAGTGAATATGGTTTTTATAGAGTTTAGTAAAGTTGGAAAATGAAATATATGAATTTTATGCTACCTAGCCGTTGAGCAACGTTCGAAACTCAAAAAAAAAAAAAAAAAAAGGCCACGGCGCTGGCTGGCCACTATGGCGCAAGGCCCGATGGCGCCACCAGCGGTACCGTGTGCCGTCGGGTTTTCTTGGCTGGTGGGATGGCGCTATGCTAAAACGCAAGGGTACCCCTTGCTCTTAGTGTATATTTCGTGACATTTAAGTCCAATTTTAAGTCCAAATCTTATTACATAAAATATTCTAGTTTAATTTATAGTGCAAGTCATGTTTCCTACATGCATTGGAAATAGAAAGACTAGAATATTTTATCACTACGACATTGTATTGGTTATCGCTACATGTATATTTGGCACACCTGTATATAAAATCTTGGCTTCGTCACTGATTACAAACAATCATAACAGGATCCAGCCCCGTAACCCTATAAGCATGCCCTGCCCGCCCGAAAAAGTTCGGGTTTTGGTTTCCCATTTGTTCATGTTTTTTTTGCCCTCCCTTTGTTTGGCGAGTAGTTGGTGGTAAGATACCATAGTTTTTTCTAAGATAAAAGCTTAATCTATTTGTCAAGAACATGAATCGACTGCAATATTTAGACATGCATCACTGGTTCACTGGTATGTAGATATATAAATGCTTAATCTGTATATCCGGAAGTGTTTGTGTCATACACACACACACACAAACAAAGACATATAGACATAGTTGGATGAGCTCTTAGTTATTTCAATACTTGCACTTTCTATCCAAATAACTAGCTAGAATGATTTGATACTTATTTTTCCATGACATCTAGAAATGATTAGAATCGTTTAGCTAACAAAAAGAAACGTCCAATGGGATTTCATCGAAATCAAAATCTTCAAGTATATGTTTGATTCCATTGATTGGGGAAGATACCCCCGTGAAGATCTCACAGTCATGTTCCAATCCTGATGACATTGGGAAAACAGGTCCGAATGGACATGATTGGCTGTCCCTCAATGGTGCAGAAGAAAGAAACTCGTGTTGTTCATGTTTCTTTGGTGTAAAATGATGGTCAACTTCTTTCTTTTCAATGAGCGGATTTGATTCAAAATTAAATATAATTGATGTATCGTTAGCTTCATATGGGGAATCAAGAATGATTTGAGGGGGTCCTAAGAAATTCTTGCATGTGTGGTACTGATGGTAAGTTATCATATATTTTGTTGGATCATCTTCGGTCTTTTGAACTTGTTTTGTTGCTTTACACCCTTGCTCAAACTTGTATAAGCACCTATAATAGTTCCTAAATATGCACAGACATACACAATTAGAAACTGTAAGATCTAGACATTGCAATGGATTATAATACACAGTGTCAACTCTTTCTTATTTTATAAGCACATACAGTTCAAAAGTGAAAATATAAACTTTAACTAATTGAGCTTAATTTATTTGGCTTAAAGATAGTTAGGCTGTGTGCATGCATGTGCTTTAAAAAACGTGGGTAACATGTTTGGAAATAAAGCTTACATTAATGCTTTTTAAATTTAAGACGTACCGATGAATCCAAACATTATATATTAAGGTGTGTTTGGCTAAGCTTAGGAATTGGCCTTATGCTTATATTATATAAGTAACTTATGGCTACTATATTATAAGCTCATAAGCCATTGGTGAGTGTTTGGATTAGCTTATGTTTATTAAGTTGGTAAATAGTACAGTAATTTGTAATGCAACATGTTATATAAGCCCAACTCCTTTTAAAAACCAGCAACTTTGAAGCTTATCAAAAACCCCTTATATAAACTCATAAGCTCACTGATATAAGTTTAGCCAAACATCTAGTTGAGCTTATTTGACACATAAGCTAATAAGCCTAACATATAAGCTTAGCCAAACGCCCTCTAAATTACATACGGAGTAATATAAATAAACCTTTTGTGTTTTGATTTCTGGATCTCTTTTTGACCGTATTTTCTCCATTGATATCCATCATCAGTCGATGAAGTTACATTTGAAGATGTCCATGAACCCTTTCTACAAATTACATAACACAATAACTATTAGAATTGTTATATGCATGTTAACTCCACAAAATGAAATACGTATGTGTGCATGTATGCATGCATCTATGGGACAAGCTTGTTGTATATATCCATATGCAACCTTCTCAACTAGCATGAGATTGTTTAGCAAGTTTTACTAACCTATATATTCGGATAAGAAAAAGTTGATGTTGTGCATATAATTAATGGGTTTTGCTAACTATATACGGCTTTAATTATGTGTTATGCATGGTTAAGCAGTTTATAATTGTAAAACTAACACTTAATTATGAACTCACATATTCCATAATTATACATATCGAGTCATTTTAAACATTGATTGTGATGTTAAACGAGGAATGTAACTGGTGTTCCTTAACTGTTAATCTTCATGGGTAATTGCTTAAAGTACATCAACTACACTGAAAACCATTTTAAGATTATGCATACCTAGTATAACATCCTCTCTTCTTTTTCGATGGTGTTACCGTCTTCACCATCTTGTCGTCGATGTCCATTGGTTTACTACCGTCTAAACTTTTTAGGGTATACATATCGTTTATATGCATATGAGGAACGACGTTGTTGACATTATGATCGCTCATGATTGAAGAATAGGTGCTAGCATACACCTCTGAGGTTTGACTTGACTGCAAATCAGATGTTCCAAGATTGACCTCGTTGTATTGTGACATACAAAGCATCTCGGACAGCGTATCTGTCCATTGGTGGCAGTGAGTGAGCTCTTGATCAGCCTCGATCTGGTTGCTTGGAAGACTCTCCAGCCAAGAGGAAAACTCCATATAAATATGGGAGATATGATATGATCTCTAATCAGTACGTAGCTCTTGATCAGCTATATGATACTTTCCACTATATTTATAACCGGAATATGAGGCATTTAATCGTTTTTTTATAAATATAAGTTAAAAAAAGATACAGCAGAGATTAAAGAATATATGTTCCGTCACATGGTTCATGGTTGTGACGTTTTGCAACTTCCACGTGCTGACTTAGGCATTGGCTACCTATGTGTTGCTTGGGTATCACTTTCATACAAATTCGCTACAAGTTTTTCAAATGCTTTTATACCTATGTTGCTTGGGTATCACTTCCATAACAACAACAAATAAAGCTATGGGAAATAGTTAAAAGACTTCAAGTTCCATAAAAAGATGTAATATCTTTAGGGAAAACTGAAAAAAAAAAGTCTCTAACGTTTGGCAAAATTGCAAAAATTGTCTTTTTACGAAATTTTTTGCAAAAAGTGTTCCTAATCAGTTTTTCAATTTGCAAATAATGCCCTTGAAGGGTTACTATTCATGCAAAAATGGTTTTTTGCCTAACGCTCGTTAGAAAAACCCGTTAGTTAGTCCTCATGTGCGTTGCACGTGAGGGTATTTTTGTCATTTCACATTTCCCGCCATCAAATCCACTAGTACACCTGCACTTGTGTTGAGGAACATTTTTTGCATCTAAAGTTTATCCTCTTTCATTCGTATACACTTAACACACCAACATACCTATAACATCGAACCCTTGCTCCTAACTTGTATATTGTTGAAATCACCCAAATTAACAGTAGATCCATGATAGGTGACTGGCAAATTAGAGCTCGGAGTGCACCAATTTTGGATATTGCTACCTTATACGGTATGATTTTTTTTTGTGTACTTTTCTTTCGAATGAGCATGCAGTGTATATATGGAAAGTAAAGTATATTACCTTGATTCATGATAATGATGTGGATGTTTTTTGATTTTTGTTTATTTGTTTCGTTGATTTATGTTCCCAGAATCGTACCCAAGGCTCTTCAGTATTCAAATCCACCACAGTGGTGAGTTTTCCAATCCACCTAATAGAGTGTACAAGTTTGATTACACTGATCATGTAGACCTAATTGATTGTGACAATTTCTCAATGCGTGTGCTTGTCAAAATCTTAGGTGACCTAGGTTTGGGTGATAACAAACAGAAGTTGTTTATCCATTTTAGGGCCCCTAGCCTGAATTTAGATGATAGATTAGTTGCATTGATGTCGGATCAAGATGTGAAAGTATTGTTAAATTTTGTACCTAAGTATAAGGAGATAGATGTTTTTGTAGAGACAGATGTATCGTTGGTAGAAAAACACCTGTTTGAGCATACGTGTTGGCATCCGGCCTCAGAGGGTCTAGTGAGACAAGAGATTATTTAGGATGATGTGGTCAGTGCACCTCATAAGAACATTAAAGGAAAGTTGTTGATGTTAGATTGGCATAATGATGAAATGGCACCAACGCAAACATCCTGTAATGCTTGTCTGTTGGTTGAAAGAACTGTTAATGCTGATAATGTAGGATTCCTGCATTCTAAAAATGAGCCACAATCCTCATCCCATGGATTCAGTTACTTAAATTAGATAGAATTGAGTGACTGTGACCTTATGGGTAGTTGTATGCATTCGAAGGGTAAACAACTTGGGACATATTTTGAGGATGACTTGTTCCAGCAGGATAATGTAGTGCCTTTGGATAGGCCTGAATCATGCTTTGGTGATAGGCCAGAAGATGTTGAAGAGAATGATTGATGAGTACATATATCCACAAAATGAGGGTGTGAATCTTCGAAATATTGTCCAAGAGGTTGATGAGGAAGTACTAGAAAGGGAACAACCTGAAAATGAAGACACCCTTGACCAGAATGAAGGACAAGAAACAGAAGGGGATGGTAGTGATTTTGAACATGCTGCTAGTGACATGCCAACAACTGACACTCATGTTGACATAGGTGGTTTCTCATTTCATCTAGATGCAAACATTCAAAACAGTAGGAGAGAATCTGTTGACAAACTTCATCCGGGAGGGGCTGCTGAATAAGGGGCACCTCCCATTCCAATGGATGACCTTGATAGTGCTGATGAAGCAGATGCTGAAGGGGCTGCAGGGCTACGAAAGATAAGGTTAAAGGTAATAAGAAAGGCTTATAGGTGTAAGTATAAAATCAAAAAAGGTTATTTTAAGGTGCAAGAGGAGTTTGTTACATGAAAAGAAGCGACTGATAAGGTGAAGATTCATGCGTTTCAGGCAAGGAGACCATTTCGGTTATACAATGTCATAAAAAGAGGGTCAGAGCTAAGTGCTTCGGCATTGTGTTTGATGAAACTTCTTTCAATCCAGCATATTCCAAAGAAGGGTATATGCCATCCACCTCAAACAAATGGGGCAAATTTGAGAAAACCCAAAAGCATAAGGACTTGAAATGCAAGGATGTTAGTCCTGGAGGGCATTTAATCAAGAATCATCAACCCTCTTGCCCGTGGGACCTACTCATCTCAAGTGGGCCAACGATCAATGTTGGTCAGTAAAAACATTGAAAGACACTCATAAATGTATCTAGACAAGAGATCTTATTGATGTTACAACTAGGTTTCTGTCACGTTATGACATCGAGATTCTTAAAAGAATTCCTAAAGTTGATGTGAAATCATTATAGCCTGAATTATCACAGAGGTTTCAAATAAACGTATCATACGACAAAGCTTTCAGGGCAAAGCAATTTGCTGACCAACTTATGACAGGTGATCACAAAGAGCAGTATGCCCAACTTAGATATTATGCTATGGTGCTCAGATGCAAAAACCCAGGCACAACAGTCAAGATCCAAGATGAAACTAACACAGATCTGACTCTAAATTCAATGGTATTCAAAAGGATTTATGTTTGTATTGGTGAACTTAAAGCCGGGTACAAAGCTACAAGAAGAGAGATATTGGGATTGGATAGCGCTTTCATAAAAGGACCATATACAGGGCAAATTTTGACGGTTGTTGGTATCGATGGTAACAATTGTATTTACCATGTTGCATATGCTATTGTTGAGGCAGAATGCAAGAGTTCTTGGTTATGGTTCCTAAAAAATCTAGGTGATAACCTTGATTTACAACCCAAATACAACTACAATTTCATTTCAGACAGACAAAAGATATGATAAAATTAATTAACACTAATTACAAAACAATTGGTTAGACATAAGCAATGTTTTAACCCACTATGTCTGACTTGTAACAGGGAATTCTACAAGCTATTCAAGAGGTTTTTTCTTCTACTGAACACAGATTCTATGTTAGACACATCCATGAGAACATGAAGCAGATTTTCAAAGGAACACTTTACAAGGATTTTCTGTGGAAGTGTGCAACAACAACTGAGCCTTAATTTGAACATGTAATGGGGAAACTGAAAGACTACAATCCGATAGTTCATGACTGGTTAAGAAAGATACCACCAACCTCATGGTCAAGGGCTCATTTTTCAGGTACATCATTTTTCATATTTGTGCTTTTAGTGTGTGGTTATATAGCCGACATTAACTTATCCTTAATCGTTTATCAAAAAAACAGGCATAGCTAAGTGTGAAATTCTGGTCAACAACTTTGTGAGTCACTAAATAGTAAGTTGCTAGATGGTAGAGATAAACCAATAATAGGGTGTTTGGAATACATTAGGGAGTATTTGATGAAGAGGATAGTGAATGTGCAAAATGTCATAGATAAGTGTGCAGGTCCCTTAACTCCAACTTCCATTTATGAAGTTATTAAGCGAGAAGCTAGTAATTAACGTGTTGTTTGGAATGGGGCGGACTATTACCAGTGTGAGAGCACCTGGAATGACAAATGTATGGTGAATAAGAGGTTAAGGACATGTACATGTAGGAGATGGGAGCTAACCGGTATTCTGTGCAAACATGCTGTGGCAGCAATGTATAGCATGGCACAAGATGGTAGGGAGGTAGGTAGGCCTGAAGATTAGGTACATGAGGCATATTGGCTAAAAACATGGAAGGAGACGTACAACCATAAGATTATACCTGTTGCTAACAGTCAATTTTGGCCCAAGTGCACCATCCCTAGTATCTTATTGCCCCCACACCATCATGTTCCAGTTGCCAGACCAAGGAAGAAGAGGAAAGTGAGCAAAGAAGAGACGATTGAGAAAGCCTTAAAGGAAATGATCAAGGGTGGGAAGCTTTCAAAAAAAGGAAAAACTGTCACTTGTAGCCAATGTGGTACAACAGGTCACAACAAAAGAGCATGTACAGGTCCAAGAAAGAAGAATGCAAAGGGGAATGGCAATAAGAAGGCAAGAGCTGAGGGTGTTTCAGATGGTGAAGCAACTGAAACTGATGCAGGACCAAGTCAACCAATGGATTCACAATCAACACAAGAGGTTGGTAGTCAGAGGAGAAAGACTATCAGAAAGGGTTCCAAACAAGCCGCAATTTGAATGGCTTTATGTATGAGTTAGATAAACGATTTCTTTAATTTTTATTGTTGTTTGTGAGTTTTAAATTAAGACAATTGCTATTTCTTCGGTTCTGTTATGTTTGTTAAACAATGGTGATGAAGACAATTAGTATATCTTTAGATAATGAAAGTTGGTATTTCTGTGGGTCTGTTATGTTTGTTAAAACAAATACATTGCATAATACTAGTAACATACAACCAAATTTTTTTCAACTACGACAAAGGCACTAAGTTATTACATCAACCGTTTCATCCTTAACTTGAGGAACACAAAACACTAGATAAAGATGTCATTTCTTAGTGACAAGCTGCCTTTTCCACCTGCAACTTCAACCTTCCCTTTTCCTTTACTGTCATTCGCTGGTAGGGCTAGTATGCATTTAGTAGACAGTTTTTGATGTGGAACATTCTTTGTGCTGGAACATGTTTCAGGTGGAATGCTTTTTATAGGAACATTTTCTGATGGCCACATAAAGGTGCATCTTTCAATCCATTTAATAGTTTCAACATTGAGTTCATCACTTGTATCATAATCGTCACCGCTTGAGTATACCCATTCAAACGTTGGGCTTGAACAATTGGCAGCTTCAACATTGACTTCGTCACTAGTTGATGATAAATATTCAATGCTTGTATCAGAAGAATCAACGAAAATCCCTTCTGCAAATATACAAAAAAACTAATACGCATGAACTAACAAATACAATAGTAGAGTAACAAAGGTATGAAACAATATATAAAGATTTTCAACGACAATTAAATAGAGTAACTTTTTTTCCCATGGTTTTCAAAGTCCAATTTAGTAAATAAGTTAGGTGAGGGGATTTGGGGGTCGGGTTCTCTATTTATTATATACGGGTTTTTTGTTGCAAAAAAGGTCCCTAAACATGTAGTGGGTGTGCAAAAATTTTCCCGCAACAGTATCGGTTTTAGCAGCATTAACTGTGTACTAGCAGCATTAACCGTGTAGTAGCAGTTTTAACTGTGTACAATAACGTAGTCAAGCACCGATGTAAATAACAATTATACTATCACACTCTGGTAACATAATGGTTCATACTGAATGATAAAATATCATGTTACATCAGGTTAAATGAAATGAAAGATTAAGAAATATATAAACTATTTTGAATATCTTTGTAAACATCAACAATTTTTCCACGGGTTTCTTCTATTTCTTGATTCTGAAGATCAACTTTGTTCTAATGTGCCAGTATGATCTGTTGATCTTGTTTGTTCTTTTCTTCCAACCTCTTGATTCGGTTGTTGTAAAGTTCAACCAACGTTTTTTGAGTTCCATATGGGCCAGAATGGCATTTGTCCCAGGTCTCTTGGGTTATGCCAAAGATTTATATATCAGGCATTAAAGGAGGAGGAGAAGAATCCCTTGAACGTTTAGTTTTCTTTGTAGCAGGAAATGAAAATGAAGAAGCCATTGAAGTTCCAAACGAAAATAAAATATATAATGAAAAGATGAAAGAAGTTGGTTGTAATTCCTCTGTATTTATAGGCACAGAAGAGTCACAACATTTTTCAATAAGTATTTAAAAGTCACAACGTTTTACAATAACTATTTAAGAGTCACAACGTTTTCCAATATCTATCTAAGACTCACAATTTCAATGGTTGTATCAGAAGAATCAACGAAAATCCCTTCTGCAAACATACAAAAAAAATTGACAGGCATGAACTAACAAATACAAAAGTATATATTCAACGAAACTTAAATAGAGTAACAATTTTTCACCATGGTTTTCAAAGTCCAATTTAGTAAATAAGTTAGGTGAGGGGATTTGGGGGTCTGGTTCCACTATTTATTAAATATGGATTTTGTTGAAAAAAGGTCCCAAAAACGGTCTCAAATCAAACCCTAAGTTAATGTCGTTGGGGTTTCTACTGCTGTAACCACCAAAACTTCAATTAGTCGATTTTCATAATTCTAAAACAATCTCAAATCAAACCCTATCTAACATTTAATCATCAATTAATAAAAACCCACCATCAATCACAAGAATGTAGAAACTTTGTTTTGCCGACACTCATAACATGATTGCTTTCCTACAAAAACCTAAAGAGTCTGAAGGTTTTACTAAGATCATTGATTTCTTAAATGCAAGCATTTTAAGGTATGCATTAACAATAAACCCTATTATATATGTTTCTCACATGAAACAGTTTTGGTCTACTGCTAAGGTCAAAACTATTAATGGGGAAGAACAAATTCATGCCCTTATAGATGGCCAGAAGATACACGTTACTGAAGCATCTGTTAGGAGAGTTCTTCAACTATCAAATGCTAAAGGAATTGAGTGTCTTTCTAATTCTATAATTTTTGAAAAACTTAAAAAGATGGGATATGTGAGGAAAAATGATTTTTTTTTTTAATTTTACAGAGGATTCTTCTCCCCACAGTGGAAATTTTTAATCCATACTATCTTACAATGTTTGAAACCTGAAACAACTTCATGGAATGAGTTTCACTAAGATGGCTTCTGCTATAATTTGTTTGGCTTCCAACAGGAAGTGCAATTTTTCAAAAAAGTTTTTTGATAGTATGGTTAAGAACTTGGGTAAATTAGCAAAGAAATTTTACATGTATCCAAGGTTTATACAACTGCTTATGGATACACAATTTACTGAAAAGAAAATTCATCAAAGAACTTATGATGCAACCTCTCATTCTAAAAAGATTTTTGCTAACATGAATATGGTGGGAAAAGACTTTTCAGGAAAAGACTTTTCAGGAAAAGAAACACCATTATTTCAAGCAATGTTGGTACAGACCTATAAACGTAGGATATCACTCCAAAAGGGCATTGAGCAACCTCAGGCTAGTGCTACTATAGCTGCAGATGAGGCTATCATTGAGGAGGATGATGATAGATTGGAAAGGGGTGCCACTACTGCTACTAGCTTAGAAGCAGAGCAGGGCAGTGGTAACAGCAATAAGACCCAATCAAAGGCAACATCTAATGGTTCAAGTTCCCATGGAACTGATTCAAGTGATGGAATCCCCAGGCCCCAAGAAACCAATGGGAGCTCAGATGCGGGTACAATGAAACTTATACAGGAATTGATGGATACATGTACCAAATTGTCAAAGGAGGTTGTTGATCTAAAAAAGAGTACATATTCTCAAAATGATGAAATCAAAGGGTTGAATCGGAGAGTCAGATATCTTCAAGGGAGACAGAGGTCAAGAACACAAACTGAAAAGGTTACGTAAAATTGGTTATGCTGCTATGGTTGAATCTTCTTGTTATGCTGCTAGTTTAGGGGAGGATGCCTCCAAATAGGGGATGAATGACAGAAAAGTTTCAGGGGAGGATAAGGAGACGGTTGATGTGGAAACTGGGGTAAATGATGAACATGAACAGTTAGTTGATGAGGGGAATTATTTAAATGTTAAAGAAACTGTTGCTGGGGATGAACATGATCCTGAAATGGTTGCTGGTGAAGTTGTTGAATTTGCTATGGAAGTTGAAGTTAAAACTTCCAGTATTGAAGCTAGTACTACTGGGCGTCAAGTTAGGAATGCTGATTTTGATACAGAAGATGATGCTGTTGCATCATCTTCTGAGGAGGCTGTTATGGTTGCAGCTCTCACTAAATTGAAGACTAGTAAACCTCCAATAAAAGGGGTGAGTATCAGAGAACCATCAACAACAACAATAACAACAACAACAATAACAATCACCACACAACAACAACTATAGTGTAAGGGAAAAGGAAAGAGTATATTAATGGAAGAAGCTGCTGAAACTCCTATGTCAACAAAAGAGCTACTTTCGTCTGATGCAGAAGCTGCCAAGAAGATGAAGAGGCTAGCTTGCAGCTCTTCAACGAGAAGAAACTAGCCTTGTTTATATAAAGCAGATGCAAGAATGGGATGATGAAAGGGCTCAATGTGATGCTGATCATGAGATGGCTCAAAGATTAACTCAAGAAGAGTGCGCATCACTTACTATTGAAGAGAGGTCTAAGTTGTTAGCTGAAATTAAGAAAAAAAAACAAAAAACAAAAAAACAATATGCAGCAGAAAGACTTAAAGAAAAACAAAGCATACTACAAATCAGAGCTCAAAGAAGGAAAACATGTGTACTTATCTAAAGAATATGGACAAACGGAAACTCAAAGATTTGACTCATTTAGATGATTGGTAGATTGAAGAGTTGTATAACCAAGCTAAAAAGAAAATAGCCAGATTTGTGCCGATGGAAACACAGGTGGTGGTGGAAAGATCTAAGAGAGCAAGTCCTGTGTTAGAAAAGGAGGTGACTAAGAAGTCAAAAGCAGATGTGGCTGAACAAGAGCAAGAGCAAAAAGAGCAAGAAGAAGATTTGACTGAGGAAAGGTTACAACAGATGATGATGATTGTTCAACAAGAAGCCAGGAATGTTGAAGCTCTACAGACTAAGCATCCTATTATAGATTGGGAGATTCAAGATGAAGGAAATAAAGAGTTGGAAGATCATTAGGGTTGGTAATCACATTGGAGTGTATCAACACTTTGATGACATGCTCAAAGAATTTGACAGGGAAGATCTAGTAAAGCTGTGGTGTTTAGCCAAACAGAAGTTCACTTCATCAGAACCACATGATAAGAAAGAAAGAATGCTATGGGTACATTTGAAGAGAATCTTTGTGCCAGATGAAGGTGATAAGTTATGGAAATTTCAGGCTAGTACTCAAAGTTTGACATGGAGATTGTATGACTCATGTGCAGTTCATCATGTGTCTACATCAGCTGGAACAGACATTTATATGCTGGTGGAGCAAGACTGCCCATTGTCAAGGGGTACACTCACTTTGGTGTTGTCAGCAAAACTCTAGGTAGATGAGCATACACAAAGGGCAAGGGAACTTCTAAGGAAGATCTTCATGTAGTCTGAAAGAAGATGAAGTGTTTGGAAGAATCCTCTAAAGGTGAAAGATGTAATTTAAGAAACATGATGATTTGGAGGTAAATCATCATGTTTCTAACAAGCTCAGGAAGATTGTGTATTTCTGATAAACAGTATGCAAATCAGGTTATATAAGAATGAACGAAGTAAAATATTGCTACTTCATTGCCATTGGTTCATTATCTACACATAATAGATACATTCCTACTCCATCAATAGTTATATTGGTGAAATCATAATCCTACATAACAAACAAATAACACGAATCATAATCCTACTAAACAAACAATTATCACAAATCAAGTAAGATAATTAAAGATACTTGAACCATTGTTGTGATACCATAATGTACATTAACTGCATAACCAACCATCAACAAAATACATTGTTCATATACACCTAACATATACACCATTAAGTACCAGAAACCTAAAAAACCAACCCACATTGACCGAAACCAAACTTTCAACTTTGAAAGTAAGCATAAGAAGCGAAGAAAACCCAACTAATGATAAGCTATTTCCTCAGCTTCTTAGCCCGTTGCTCCTCCATATTTGCCCGAAGCTCTGCTTGTTTTGCCCGGGTCTCCTCCTCATTTTCCCGGTGCTCCTCCCAGTCGGCCCTCTCCTGCTCTAAAGCCAGAGCATCTTCTAAAGCATCCTTGCTCCGAAGTAGATCAGGGATGATGTCTAGAGATCGGTCGCACATGGGTGGATCCACCCATCCGATGAAGGGACAGCTAGAGTTCTGTAAAAGGAAAGAAAGGTAATTAAAAAGAAGAAAACAGAGGCAACTTGTAAAATGTAACATTATTATTGTTTTGATCAAGAGTCAAACTTACGTATGTGGGGCACAAGTAGAACCACCTACCAGGATTCCTATTCATCCACGAAGTTCTAACAATGCATTGAAGACCGCAGGCGCAAAAAACCATTTTTCAGGTCAACAAGATTTTTGGGTGCAACAAGATGATGAGCAGTAAGTGTAGATTGAAGGGTGTATAATAGTTAATGCTTACTCGTGTTATGTAAGAATGAAAGACGATAAACTTTAGTTGCAAAAAATGTCCCTCAACACAAGTGTAGGTGTGTTAGTGGGCCTGTCAGTTGGATTTGATGGCGGGTACAATGAAATGATAAAAATACCCTCACGTGCAACGCAGGCGACTAGAAACTAATGGGTTTTCCTAAAGAGCGTTAGGCGAAAAACCATTTTTGCATGAACAGTAACCCTTCAAGGGCATTATTTGCAATTGAAAACTGCTTAGGAACACTTTTTGCAAAAAAATTCGTTAGAGGACACTTTTTGCAATTTTGCCAGAGAAATTTTTTGTAGTTTTCCTAGAAGATATTACATCTTTTTATGGAACTTGAAGTCTTTTAACTATTTGATACACCCTCACATGAAAACTTGAATCAAAGAGACACTATAAAAAACGTTGGATACTGTTGATACAAAAGTTGGGCGTTTCTTGTTTGGGTTCCTGTTCTCGTATCAATTGGATCTTAATGCTTGAGACCTGCGCACTAAGAAAGCAACGGTTTGGACTTACGAAAGCCCAAACCCAAATATATTATTTATGGTCATGATAATGATCTTCTATTTATGGGATAAAGATCAATAGATCAGATAAGGCGAGATACGCCGAAGAGTAAGGAGCACGAAATCTACAAGGATTTCGTGCCTATATAAAGAATATCAACTCTTCACTATAACCCTAAAAACTGATTACTTACTCTCACGCCGGAGGATAATCGTGGGAGACAATCCCACGATAAGCCTAACGGTGTTGTTTGCTTTCTTAGTGCGCAGGTCTCAAGCATTAAAATCCAATTGATACGAGAACATGAGCCCAAACAAGGAACACCCAACTTTTGTATCAACAGATACATTGCACGTTTACAAATAGTCAATGTACTTATACCACTACAAATAGTGAATGAACGAAAATATGAAGTTACTTTTCTTATATGCATCATTCGATCTCCCGCTAAAATATGTTAGATGATATTAAAATATGTTAGATGATATGTTAAAGCCGAAGCCTAATTACCCTTAGCTCAATTAAATTGGCTCAATGATATCTTTCTGCACTTTGATAGGCCGGTACGGCGCTTCGCGTGGTTTTAATCATACATATTTCGACTTGCCGGTACGGCGAAGGGGGAAGCAACTAAAATGCTTCGTAGACTCAACAAGTCGCTCCGCTTCTATAATTTTTTTTGGAGTTTTGTATTAGTGTTAAAAATCACGTGTGATCTCATAAAATCACATGTTATTTTTACAGGCGTAAATTACAACTCACAAAAAAAGTCAAAAAAAAAAAGTTCGCTGAAATTCAAAATATGATATATATATATATATATATATATATATATATATATATATATATATATATATATATATATATATATATATATATATATATATATATATATATATATATAGTGAGTCCTAGCGTGATATTAATGATATTATGAAATGATTTTATGATAGTTACGGTGATATTAAAAAAAATGTGATATTAAGTTTTTTTACATGTAAAAATGAACTGTTATATTAAAAACCCATGATAGTTACGGTGCTATTATAAAACCAACGTGATATTAAGATTTTTATATGTAAAAACGAACCGTGGTATTGAAAAAGTTACTTTGATATTAGTAAAAAAGCTTAATATCATTATTTTTTTCTTGCGATATTAAAAAACTTACGGTGATATTAAAAAAAATTATAAAAAAAAGTATGAGTGTTAAAGTGATATTTAAAAAAAGGAATAATTAGTAAAATAACCCAGTTGCCCTAGGTTTAGGCATATTTAGCCATTTTTTGAAAAATTCTCTTTTTAGCCTGGGTTGCCCTGGGCAATTTTTGTATAGCCAACTATAGAGTGCAACGTCGGGGCAACTTTTTTGTATTTTGGGCAACTTGATGACACTTGTCATCTTTCGGTTGGCTATACGAAAGTTGCCCATGGCAACCTGGGCTGAAAAGGGAATTTTTCAAAAACGGGCTAAATATGCCTAGACCGCAGGGCAACGGGCAATTTTGGTAATTTTCCATTAAAAAACCATAGCACCATAATACTTTTTAACTATGAAAACGATTCTTTTTTGAATTTTTTTTCAGCGATTCTTAATAATTTTTTGTCTTTTTTTTCCAGAGTTTTTTTATTTTGTTTTTAAATGTTAATATAATATCAATCCGCACCATCCCTACTTAAAATCTAGTCTGCACTATCCTTACTTATAATATATTTGGTTCAATGAGACTTTAAATAATTTGGAATGTATATTGAACTTTTCTCTCGAATATATATATATAGTCTTAAATTTGTTTTTATGTAACATGTTCACCGATGCTCGAGGAGTTATATCACAGTAAAACATTATTTTATAACATCCGCAATACAACAAATCTTTATCTACAGAGACAAGTCATCTTCATTAGTTGTCTGAAATACTAAAAAACTGCAAAGATTTGTTTAACGGGTGCAGAGCACTAGTTAGATGTTATTAAATAAATTCAAACAGTCTTTCTAAGTTAAAAAAAATACATTTAATACGTAGTATATAAAATACCTTCATTACATTTTATTTTTGGATTAATGAAATTAGCGTTTTCTATTTTATGCATTTAAACTAAGAGTTTCGATAACAACAAATTTATAAGTTGTGGTTAATCATTTTTTAATTAACAAATTATCATTAAATGAACTAATATATTCGATAATTATACACATTTATTCGTTTTAACTTTTAGGTATGAAATGTGATGCTAAACATGACATATTTATTGTTTATTGATTATTGATTTTTTAACTAAAAACTTTTTAACTATAACTCATAAGGTTATTGTTAGCAAAATCTTCAAACCATTGTCTTATGGGCGTCAATTATACAAAACGAAAAAGTAAAAAATACAATAAAATAAAAGGTTTTGCTAAACTCTGCCCAGTGGGCATGGATTAATCAGTTTATAAAATAAATATTTTAATTCATTTAAGTGTAAATCTTGTTCAAATATAATAATTTACAAATTTATTTAAAATGTATTTAATGCATTTTTTGATTAATTAAGACAATTTATACTCATTAAATACACCTTAACCTATGCCCAGTGAGCGCATGTTAGTAAAATCTTAAAATAAAATACACAAACACAAAATCCTAAAATAAAATACACTTACACAAACACAGAGTAAACAGAGAAATATTACCTAAATCCTCACAATATTTAATTATCCATTATAATCTCTTCTTTAATAATTGCAAGTTGACTATTGCTTTTATCTAAACGTGCGCCGTGATAACAATAAAATAACAGGATTAGTTTTCTAATTGCTGGACTATTTGTCTACATGTGACGGTTACGTGATTCTCATCAAACATGGAATCTTCTGTCGTCTTTACATTATTCCCGGTGGCGGCGATTAATATGTGCAAATGGTGCAATCGTATATGGCCTCTCATTATAAGTGTCATCCGATCTAGTATACACCCATTAATATTTATAGTATTATACATATTTAAGTATATAATGTTTTGAATTTTTAGTTTCTTTGTTAAATATTATCAAAGTTGATCCGGGACACATATCAAAGAACTTTTTATTTTTTATAATAGTAAAACTTTTCGTGATTTATGAGGCCTCATTCGTGATTTCGAACCGGACCACCCAAATCAATAGGATGACCCTGATCATTCCTCATTATTCTTTTCTTAGAGAACAATCAATCCCGTGGACTTACCAATACTACACTACAACGATTAATTACTGCTTAAGAGGTTGTAAAACTTCGGTGTTGCAACCTTTGCATCAATAAACATGTATAATTATAGTGTTATCACCCTCATACACACGAATGTTCTGGGGTAACTTCGCACTCCGGTGATACAGAAAGCTTGTGATTCGAGAGGTAAAGGGCGTAGGCTTGAGGCGTTTATATGGCTTACTCAAATCATCCGAGCTTCCTTTGGACATGCTTTCATCTTTTGATTCTGAACATAACTTCCTTTGGTTAGACCTCACGGAACGAGACCTAGACCTTTCTCCAACACTTTTAGTCTTGGACTTTCTTCAACCTTTCGATTGCCCTGGTCGACGGGCCTTGGGTGTGCTCTTTCGTCCTAAAGCATCCATTTGGTGATTACGAGTAGACCGAGTCCTACTTCGGCTACTTTCCGTCTCAAAGGCTCCATCAGAGGAGTAACACGCAGTCCTATCTGTCAACATACTTCCTTGAGAGCTTCCATGCCCTCCGTCCTCCGATCCTCCATGGGAGAGTCTTCTCAGAGTTCCTTCTCCTTTTCTCGACAGTTAAGCTCCTTAATCATCATCCGGAGTACAACAATGTTCTCTCCAACAAAGGCTAGGGAGAGTCCTTCTTGAGCAATTTTGGTGGGGATGGAGGGTCCTACTAAGGGAGTTCCTGCATCTCCTTGTTCCCCGGTGCCCAAGTAGGCACCACATTTTGGATAAGAATCCCCCATATTATCATCCCTAAACTATAACATGTAGATTGAAATAAGAGTCCCATAGATGGCGCCAAAATGTTTAAGCATTTTCTTATTAGTGGTCTTAGCTTTGGTCCTTTAGAAGCTTAGGCTTCTCATGCGTCCCGTAGTTGAAATAAGACAAAGCACCGTTAGCTCGCCCCGGGTGTTTAATCCGAGATCCAGCTCCGATGTGAGAATAAGTATGTGTTTGGTATAAGTAAGATAAAGTAGATAGAGAAGAGTACTGGTGAGGAGCGGAGTGTATGTAATCATGTGTTGTCCATCGGGGTAAAGGACTTTATTTATATTACCTTACCCATGCTTCACGACACGGGGATTGTGGAGACAAGCTTTTCATCTTGATGGAGTGTGAGAATCGTTGTTGGGCACGAGCCTTTACTTTTGGTGTTCGGATTGTCGTAACGTGCTTAGCAACCTTTGTGGACCAAGCGTTGTCCCTTTCATGCCTCACCGTACAATTGTTGGCAACGTTTGTCTGTCAAGCTCTGGAGGAAACTATCACCCTTCGCCATTGCCTCCGAATCTAGCATAATCTTCTTTCCCCTAGATTCTCCGGAGGACCATTCTAGCGTTGAGTAGTTGTTCCCTGATCTTCTACGAGAGATGTCAGATTAGGGATGATTTAGCTCCTCTGGAATATCTGGATGAGGTGATACCTTATCACTTGCATATTTCAAACCCAATAAACGATGGGATAATTAGACCTAGAGGTGGCAATTTGTGCCCAAACTCAAAAAAATAGGCTAATTTGTGCAAGTTTATAAAAGATTTGGGTATATTTAGCCTTTTTTCTTAAATAGGCATATATTAACCATTTGAAAGTTAAATGGTTACAAACGAACACATATTTTTCTTTCAATTACATAACATTACAATTGTTTTTAAAGAAAAACTTATAGATATAGGGATATCTTGGCTACAATTATTGTAGCCAATTCCCTTCACTAAAAGTACACAATAAAAGATTCAGGGACTTACAAAATAACTCAGGGACCCACAAATGGACTCATGGACCCACAAATTATAGCACACAATTGTAGGTTGTTGGCTACACTAAATTGTAGCTAATATATTCCATATAGATATAATATGTTTAATTTTTTTAAATATAAATGAGATGTTACGTTTGAGGAATTTATTTCGTCTTTTTTGGTCTCTTCTAAAGCGATTCGTATAAGATGCGCCCGCTTGACCCGTGCTTGTTTAGCCCGTAGCCCATTTAAACCATGGCCCGTGCTTGCCCGTTTTGGCCACCTCTAGTTATATAGATTTGTGATGTAGATCCTTCTAAGCTTTGGTGTGAGTTATTGAAACATTACGTTGAGCAAACTCGATGAATCACTAGAGCAAGTGATTGAACAATCGGGACGTCAAACTTGAACATTATTTGAGATACTTCATTTATTAAATGTTAGTTACTTAGCAAACATAAGTTAAGTCTAATTTACATAATAAAGTAAAACATAAAATAAGCTTTGAGTCAGTGGTAAACGTTGTCTTTGGTTCGAATATGTCTTCAAGCTTTTTTTCTTTAACGCCCAAATTAAGCACCTTATTGCTATCTTCTCTTTCTTATGTAGACACGTGTAACTTTCATATTTAACCACGTATACTTTCTTTTTATATGTATTTGTTTATGGTGAGTTTTTGCTTATGTGCTAAATATGAAAACTGAAATAGAACAATATGCAGTCATAACTCATATGTTGCCTTACCGAGAGGTATATCGGCCAATGGTTTTAAAATACTATCAAATACCAACAACATAAGCCATTGAACTCGACCAAAGATATCGTTTACGCAGATTTTTTAAAGTGTTTGGGTGCATGGGCTGTTTGGAAAAAGATGAACATGACCTGTTTTATGTCACTTAGAGGTCGAAGCTGCGGATAAGGAACAAGTGAAGAAGCAAAAGCACAAGACATTGAACATCAGTAGCTACAACAAATGCTAAAACATCTGGACAGTTTTTAACTTTTTTGGGACTCAGCTACCTACACAAATCAGCAACCATCCCTGCAACAATCTTTTTGTACACTTTCTGGGACTCGTCAATGAACCACTCAAACTATAACTTTTGTTGTTGTTTAGAAAGTCCAAGCATATATTTATACTAATTATGTGGTAGTCGGTATAAACAAGTTAGTCTATGTAAGTTATATGGTTTATGACAACTGCAATTACCAATCGCTTATATGATATTTACTGTTACGATGCATTAAAAATTTGCAATTTCAGCACTGCAATAACTATGCTCACGCAATGAGTGGTTTTCTTTAACCTCATTTAGTATAAGAGTCAACCAAACCACAGTTTAAAAAAGAGATTCAACCAGACAGAACTTAGCCCATCTCTATAAGCTATAGACCCCAAGACTGAAGTAGGAAGCTAATAAGCAAATCGGTGTTTTGTTTTAGTTCTACTTTGTTTTTATAGTTTGGATGGTATGCTTGCGTGATTGTATTTTGTCCAGCAGTTTGCAACCTATTTATTATATAAATCTGTTGAGGCAACATGATCAAGATCTCTCTATGTTTTAATGATGACAAATAAACCATCGAAACACATAAAATACTAAACGTTAGCTCAAAATCGCCGGAGCCAATGTCTGCTCCTGGCGCGCTGCCCGCGCGTCAACGCGCGGGTGATGCGCCAGGAGTCTGTATGGTTCTGGACGAATTTTGAAAGTCGGCTTTCCCCTTACCCGACAAATGTAGATCTTTCAATACATGTATGAATATGTTATGTGCTTAATTGAGAACACTCGAAACGAGTTTTCAGATTTGAGAAATCCTATTTTTAATACACCCATTTACGGGAAAACGCCAACTCATGTTTTCTAGCTATCGCCTCTAGCCAAGGCTTTTCTAAACTTAGGGAGCTTTTATATTTCACGTGACATCGTGTTGAAGCATCCATATGCTCATATCCCGTGCTTACGTCTTCTCTAATTACGTAACGGGTTTACTCCCTTATTGGTCAAACTAAGTCAAAGGTCACTTTGCGTAAACACATCCTTTCTCACTTGGGTTATGCTTTACATCAAGGCAAAGCACTTAACTTGTTTGAACCAAGGTATTAGTTGAGAACGTCGAGTCGTGGAAAGTCACGAGATATGAAACTATGGATTCTCGACGTTGTGTTACTTGAACTTATAAGTAACATATGATTTTCTCAACTTATAATCTTAATTGTCTAAACCTTTTCTTCTTAATGACAATTAGATTATGCCTTAATCTTCTCTTAATCCCATTTATACAAAAGACAAAACCAATCATATCCAATTATATCCAAATCAAATATTCTCTTACACAATCTCTTAGACAATCTCTTACACCCTTACATATTCCCTTACAACACATCTCAACCCTTTATTTTCAACACATGCTAATTGTTGGAAACCCTAATATGGCTCCTCCCATCCTAGCCATTGATTTCAAACTAAACTCATCTCAACCATCCATCCAATCTCATCTCTATATCACCACATGGGCTTGATCCTAACCATTGAATTCAAATCAAACACATCTCAACCATCCATCCAACCCCTCATCTCTATATCATCACATGGGTTTGATCTCAACCATTGAATTCAAACTAAACTCATTTCAACCATCCATCAAATCTCTCCTATCTATGCCACCACATGTGATTGATCTTAGCCACTGAATTCAAATCAAAACAATCCCAACCATTGATCCAACCTTTCCCCCCAAGCAAAGGAGGCTCCCTTTGATCTCATCCATCCATTTCAAACAAACTCATCTCAACCTTCCATTCACCCTTTCCCCCAAGTAAAGCATATTCCTTGGAATATCCTCCTCAACCCTAACCTAGGCATACTTGATCTTAGCCATCCATTTCAAATGAGATCATCTCATCCATCCATATTCCCCACATGAAAAATTATTTGAAAACCAATGGAGGCTCCCTTTGATCCTAGCCATCCAATTCAAACCATTTCATCTCAACCGTTCATCACATTCTCCCCCCCCCCCCCCCAAGCATTTGAATATTCTTTGGCATTTTTTTTCTCTCTTTTCTATGCCATGTGAGGAGATACACTTCTACCCCTTCCAAATTACCTTATCTACACTTTAAACCCTTGGTAATTTGGTTTCTCTTTAAACACTTCACAAAACATTTTCCAAATTAGATATTTGAGTTGGCAAACCTTAGAATGATTAATGTTAAGGTTTAGTGTGAAGTACAATTGGGGGTTTAGCAAGGATAGGTATTTATAAGATCCAAACACCCAACACTTGGGAAAGTTGACAGAAGCCTGGCACGCTGCCCGCGCGCTGACGCACGGGTGACGCGCCGGCCTCGGTAAAATTTCCCAAGTTTGGGTTCTTGGCCTATAAATACCACCCTTGCCTCTTGTATTCCTTACCCCTTGCCATTATTCTTTCTCTCTAGATTCTTTCTCTCTAAACACTCTCAAATCTTTCAATCTCTCTATCTCTAATCTTGTGTTCTTGATTTTAACATCTTTGGAAGAACACATATCTTTGCAAGGGAAGAATCACAAGAACCTAATCCACTCTTGAGATTGTGTCGATGGTCTTCTTTCTTATACCCTTTCTATTACAATCGAGTCTCTAGATTAGGTTAGGGCTTGGTTGAACATTCATTCATTCGTTCAATTGTTTGTAAGGGAAGTCTTGTGAATTGGTGACCAAGCCTAGATCATTGGGGATCTAGTTGGGGTTTGATACTTCCGGGTGGAAGTCTTGGTAGTGATCTTTGTGATCCTTAGGTAAAGTCGAATCGTGAGATTCTTTGGGTGGTTTCCGAGGGCGGAATACCGTTGGTGAGTAACTCCTTCTTTATGAGCATCGATATTGGTGAATATTGGTGGAGTGAATTGTAACGGTTTATAATCCACTGAAAGGATTATACTAGTGACAAGTATCGGAGTTGCGGATTCGCAGCTGGACGTACGGATGGTATAAACCCCCCATCCCGAACCAGTATATATCATGGTGTCTTTTACTTGCTTTATATACTTTGTTTGTGTTAGTGGTTGTTGGATTATTATACAACCACTTGGTGCTATCTTTGGCTTAAAGTTTTTTAAACATCTAAAAGGCCGAAGAAACCGTATTCACCCCCCCTTCTACGGTTTTACAATTGGTATCAGAGCGGAATACTCAAGTTTTTGATTGTTAAAACCTTCCCGAGAAGTCGTTTTAAATCAAAAACTTCTTTTCAAAAAATCTAAAATCCTAACAAAGATTTTTGGTAAAGTTGAGTATAGATCCACGGCTCAAGAGAACCATGTGCTCTTTGGGGTGAATACATTTGATGATGGAGATTTATGCATGGAGAATTCAATGATTGGATTTGAAGACACTTGAAGTCATAGCAATGATGAAGATAACAAAGAGAGGAATGAATCATGCTTCATGGCTTTAGGATCTCCAAAGGTATGCCAAGAAGACATGTGTATGACAATCAACACTTGTGAACCACACACTAAAAGAACTTTCAAATCCCCCATTGACGTTATTGGTGATGTGTCTACACTTTAGCATAAAAGATTAGGACATGCAAGCATGAAGGTAATTCTTAAGTTAAATTCTAAAGCATTAGTTAGAAATTTACCTAAGCTAGATTAAGCTTATCATTCTTGCAATGCATGTAAATTAGAAAGTCAAGTCCATGCAAGTCAAAAATTTAATAATGATAACATCTCAAGTATAAGGATTTTAGAATTAGTTCATCTAGGCTTATTCGGTCCATCAACCACTCCAAGTTATGAAGGAAACTTCTATACTTTGGTTGTTGTTGATGATTTCTCAAGGTACACATGGATAAAATTTGTGAAATCTAAAAATGAAGTTTTTGAAAAGTTCAAAATATTAGGAAAAAGCCTACAAAATCTACTTGATCGTCGTATTACATCTATTCAAACTAGCCTCGGTGGGAATTTTTATAAAAATGAACAATTTGGAGAGTTTTGCGATAAAAATGGTATTTTACATAATTTTCGATCTTATGGCTCACCTCATACTAATGGAATTGTTGAAAGAAAGATTAGGCGCTTGCAAGAAATGTGTTGTATTATGCTTAACGAACAATCTATCTCACATAAGTTTTGGTGTCACACTATAGAAACCGCATCCTTCATTATGAGTAGAGCATCAATTACTAAAACATGCAATAAAACACCTTACGAGATTCTTAGGAGGAAAAGGCCATCACTAGGATACTTTAAAATCTTTGATTGTAAATACATAATTGATGAGGCGAAAAATGATCCGTTTTTAGGGGGTCATTTAACCCGGAATTGAATTTATTTGATCAAATATTGCCCTAAATCGTTCCTTTTGTGATTTTAGGTACTTTTGGAGTGAATTCTGGAAAAGGAGGCATTTTGGACGTTTTTGGAGCATAAAAGTGAAGAAAACGGCAAAGTTTTAATTTTCCTTGCTGGGAACAGTACCTGACGGCGTCACCAAGTTCTTAACGACGGCGTCAAGAGGAAAACAAGAGGTGAAGAGGATAGAGTCCATGACGGTACAGAATGTTTTTACACTAGGGCATGACGGCGTCACCATAGGCCGTCATGGTCCCTTTACACGTGACGGCCCAGAGGAAAAATACTCTTGACGACGTCAGATCTGGATCTAGGCAATCCGATTTTATTATGGGCGGCGGGTTGACGGCGTCAGAATTCTCTTCTTGATGCCGTTACATTGGAAAATCTATATATAGTTTTGTAATTTTTATTCAATAAGAGAGGACAATTTTAGGGACGACTTGGAGAAACCCTAGGACGATTTTATCAGTATTTTCAAGGGTTTTCACCCTTTGAAACCTTTCATGTTCAATTAAGATAAGTATCCTTTCAATTCATTCAATATGTCTATGTGTTGTTTGAATATATCTTACGCTTGTCTTGATTTTAACATGCTAGGCTAGATCTCTTGTGTGTTTGCTTAGATGTAGTGAAACCTAGATGTTGATTATGGGTTGATTGCTTGTTTATAGTTGTTATGGATGAATGATTTCGATGTTAGGCTTAAGAAAACTGGCAGACTTCCATAGTGTAACTTGCTTGAACGTCTTAAGAAACATGAACCAATGCGTACTAGGTTTTTATGGTTGTATTTAATGCATGAGCGAATTTTAATGATCATTTGTTAGGAGCTTCTTGCAGGCTCGACATAGGAGTGAAGTAGGAGCTTATATAGTTGGGGAAGTACGTACGCCACCCCACGATTGGTATTATGGAATATAACCCGTCATCCACGCAACTGTAACAAACTATCAACCTGTAAAAGATATCTAGGGAGTAATGAAATCTAAGTAAACACAATTTTTCCATTTATTGTTCACACCACATTAGTAATTAGCTTTATTTACATTTTTGTTATTTTATTTTGATTGCATCTTTAGTTATTGGGTTAGTTGACTAGCAACTAATTCCGCTCACTCTTCCAAAACCCGAGATTTTAATTGCTTTTATAAAAATATAAAAATACAAAAAGAATCATCCCTCACCTCTAGACCTAGTTTTTAGGCTTTCTAATCCTAGCGACACTAGTCCTGAGTTGAACGATCAATCCCCCGGTACTTGTCACTATACTATACAACAACGATCAGGTACACTGCCTGGTGGGGGTTGTAAGCTTCTCGAGATCCCTTGAGAGGTAAAGCCTGGTGCAATTCCCACGCATCAAGTTTTTGGTGCCTGATTCGTGTGAAAACCAATTATATAAAATATAGTATAGTATCGAAGTGATACGCGAAAAATACGGATCACCCAAGTCGTTTCCCAACGAAGGCGAATGAAATCGAGAATATCGATTCGTGAAATCGTGAATTGAAAAGTGAGAAAGTGAAAAATAGCAATCAAATAATTCAAGAAATCACAAACAACTATGAAATATGTAAATAGTACAAGCTAATAATGCACCAAATTTAAAAACGTAAAAATGGAAATGCACACGCAAAATTTAAAACGTAACGTATATTGAAAAAATGATCCTACAAACTTGAAAATGTTTTCTAAAAATCTTAAACTAATAAAAAGAATTTTAAGAAAAAGAAAAATATTTTTTTGAGTTTTTATTTATTTTCTATGAATTAATAATGATTTTTGGAATTTAAATTGAATTAAAAATAAGGAAAAATAGAAAATTAAAGTGGAAAAATGAAAATTTAATTCTAAAAATTCTAAAATGTTATAAAAGAATTTCTAAAAATATTTTTGTATTTTTCAAAGCTTTTTCTGATTTTTTATTGATTTTTGGTATATAAAAATGATTTAAAAATTAAATAAAATTAAAATAAAATAAGAAAAATAGTAAAAAGGGTTGGAAAAATCTGGAAAAATTCCAGAAATTCTAAAATAATAAAAAGAACTCAAAATAAAATTTTGAAGTAAAAATGAAAAGCTAAAGTGCTTTTTCTGGTTAAAACAGCTTATCACAAGTGCTTTTTAATAAGCACTTGTGACAAAAACTTATGAAACTGAAAACACAACCTAGAAATGGTGCAAGGAACTCAGATGTGACAGAATATATTCAAATAAAAGCTCAAATGACCACAGATTCAACAATGATAAGTAATAAGCTTAATAAAAGCTCACTTATAAGAACAAAATAAGCTCAAACAGAAATAGAAGCAAAGATGTGATATTCAATCTCTTATACAACACTAAAACAAACTCAGAACAGCAAACAAATCACTAATTCAGAAAAGCAGGCCTAAGTAAATATTTAGCAATACAGTCTCACTCATGCAAACAAGCAGTTCCACAAGCAAAATTAAGTGCTTAAATGACTCCCAATATGAATAGTACTTAATGGAACTTAGAAACACCCTGAGATACAACACAAATCAACTTTCCAAATCTAATTTGAATCACAGTTGAGTACTATGCAATCTATTGAAAAGCTGATTATCTCAAAAACTTTAAATCTTTTTGACTTTTTGCTGTAACAGAAACTTTGACCAAAATGATTTTTGATTATCCTAAATTGACTACTGAAATAGTGATAAGCTATATGATGAATTGAATAAGCTACAACTAATATTTATGCAACTACTTAATGCTAAAATTCAACTAACTCACCCTATATACTAACTGTATGAATTATGAAAAGGAACTTTGACTTTTTAGTATTAAGCCTCTAGTTTTTATGATGAATGACACTTAACTATATCCTATATGATGAGATTTAACCAAGCACAAACTCTGAAGTAGTCCCTATATCAGCAAAAAAAAAAAAATATGCCAAACACCACTTATCTTAACTGTCTCAACCAGAAATTTACCACAAATCTGTCCCAATTACATCCAAACTCAACACTAGTTCTAAGCATTATCCATGAATACCAATGAAACCAGAAAACAGATCTTAGATGCAATTTACTCAGAAAATCAGATCCACAAAATTCAACTCACAGATCCACCCAAATGACAGTTTCACAATCTTACTCAGATTCCAAATGTAACAAATGTACACCAGCAATCTCAGATCAGAAATAAACTCAATCTCAGCACTCAGTTATGTAGCAAAGTACTTTCAATGAAACAGTAATACAGATGCAATACTCATCAAACTCAGATCCACAGTTCTCAATAATCAGATCCAAAGCAAATGACAGATATTCAATCTACAAGCAATTACTATAGCTCTACTAGATAAGCACAAACAGATGCAATTAACTATACTCAAACAAACAATGATCAAGCTCAACTAATGCTGTTAGGAATACGAATATTCCTATAAAAGACTCGGTCACCTAAATGATGTAATAGCATTATGATAGCTCATAGTTAGTTTATTAGTTAGTTAGATATTAGTTTAGTTTAGGTAATATTCGTGGAGTGGGTCGGGTCTTTACCCACTATCAGCTCACTCCACAGCCCGTTTCATGGGGCATCATTATGTAAGTGTATAAATACCCTCTTCCCTCCAAGGGAGAGGGTTGGTTGTTTCTAATATTACACACACACCTCATTAGGTGTTTCTCTCACTAGAAACCTCCCACTCTCTCATCTCTCTCTCTCTAACTTTTACCATGGATTTCATCTTGTTCTTCCATCATACAAGACCACCCGAATCACCACAATAATCAACATATTATATCGATCCTACAATTGGTACCAGAGTCAAGGTTTTAGTTTTGGTTGATTTTTGTGGTATTTTTCTTGTCAAAAGCTGTCCATGTTGTTACTGCTACACGAATGGGTCTTTTAGTGTATATATATATATATATATATATATATATATATATATATATATATATATATATATATATATATATATATTTGTCACAACAGTTTCAAACTGTTTTAATGGTATCATCACATGGTCAACAAGTCCCAATCTTTCAATAAGCAGTTTAACATATGTCTCCTTTTGGTCCAAATAAATTTTTCTGTGACTGATTCACATGTGACTAAGTTATACCATCTCGTTAGGAATATGTGGTCATAAGATGTGGCTGGAGTTGTGGTTCGACATCAGGTTCTTGGTTGCGGGTTGAAGAGTTCTTGGTGGCGATTTGTGTTAAAACGGGAAAGTGTTAGCTACTTTTGGTCCTTCGATTTGGCTCGAAACTAGAAAGGGAAAATGACAACCTGGTGGATAGTTACAGTTTTGTGTGATTGCAGCAGCGAGTTGGCATTGTGGTAGCGCTTTGGGGTAGCGATTTAATAATCTAACAAACAGTAACGACATGCTGCCAAATTTTTTTTAAATATAGCGTGTTAATACAAATATCGCCTAAAAACGTTATTTATATTTTACGATCTTCGCTAAGTTTTGTTAACGACAAAATGTAAACTTTAGTTTCTAAGCAAAACATAATCTTAGTTTTTAAGACTTGCATAAACTAGACTTTTGCTACATTTTACATTTCATAAAACACAACACAAGTTTATTTCTTAAATTAGAAATAGTCACATCACATT
This sequence comes from Artemisia argyi, assembly GCA_030686995.1. Lineage (NCBI taxonomy): Eukaryota > Viridiplantae > Streptophyta > Magnoliopsida > Asterales > Asteraceae > Artemisia > Artemisia argyi. The sequence continues at coordinate 21,321,230 of CM060677.1, forward strand.
TATGGCAAGTTTTGTCATTATGCATTTATGGAAAAAAATGTGTTTGACTAACTTTGTTGTTGCTTGCAAGCTTTGTATTTGACTTGATTTAAGTGATGTGACATTGTTTGGTTGTTAGGAGTTATGAGACAAGACCTTGTTTGGTTTGAAGAGTTATTGCAAAAACCTACTGCAGACCCAGCGGTACCCTGGGGGTACATGGGCGGAACCCATTTGAGGGTTCCGCCTGATCCGCCAAGCATGCAGTGTGGTGTGCTATAAATACCAAGCCATAACTTGATTTTTGGCTAACCTCTTGAGATCATATTTTACACACACACTCATCTTTTATTCTAACCTCTTAACATTGTAAATGTGAAGTTTCTTTTTGTAGAAAAGAAGCTCACAAGGTCATCAAAAGTTACAAGTTTCCAACACAACGTTGCAAGACTTGTTAGCTTAGTATTGTGTAAACTCTTATTGTTTACACGTCATTTGTTTGTGTATATTCTGAAGTGAGTGGTTAGTATTTTAGTCCTCAAAATACAAAGAGTGTTGGGAGTTGTTGTACCCTAGTAAAAGAACAAACGGGAGTGGTTGTGCCCTTGTAAAAGAACTCGGCATTTAGCTTTGTGTCGGTAAAAGTATAAGCGACGTGTAAGGTTTTCTCCGCCGGTGAAAGGAGCTTGTTGACTAGTGAAAGAAACTCTCGAGTTGGATACTCGGGGCGTGGACGTAGGGCAAGGAAAAAGAGTCCTTGTAGCCGAACCACGATAAATACTCGTGTTGTGGTTTGATCGTTTCTTTCATTTACTTGCATGTTATATATTGTGTTTGTGCATATATCTTTGATCAAACGGAAAGTTTCAAAGCTAACTTAACAAGTTAAAAAGATTTTAATCGGTAAACTATTCAACCCCCCTTCTAGTTTTCCACAATTGGTATCAGAGCTACGTTACTCAAGCTTTTAAAATATATTGTGTTTTAAAACTTGAAACGATCCATGGATTTTGAAAATTACAAAGAAGGGCAATCTATGCAAAGACCACCACTCTTTGAAGCAAATGGTTTTATATATTGGAAAAACCGTTTTGAAACTTACGTGAAATCTAAAGATATAGATTTGTGGTATATAATTATTGATGGTGATAACGTAGTTACTAACATCAAAGATGATGATCAAAAGAAGTTAATAGGTAAAAATAATGAAGCTAAAATGATGATTTATAATGCTTTGCCTAAGAAAGAATATGAAAGAGTCTTTTTGTGTAAAACCGCCAAAGATATTTGGCAATCTTTAATTGTCACTCATCAAGGAAACTCACAAGTTAAAGAAAACAAAATTGATCTTCTTGTTCAACAATATGAACAATTTGTTATTTCCGAAGATGAGATTATTGACAATGCTTTTGCTAGATTTAATACCATTATTACTTCACTTAAAGCACTTGACGAATCTTTTTGTAGTAAGAACTTTGTCAGGAAATTTCTTAGAGCACTCCATCCGAAGTGGAGAGCAAAAGTGACGGCAATTGAAGAATCCAAAGATCTTTCAAGCATGTCACTCGATGAGCTAATTGGAAACCTCAAAGTTCACGAAATGGTAATGGAAAAAGATTCGGAACTAGTTAGAGGCAAGAAAGAAAAAGTTAAGTCCATTGCCTTGAAAGCTAGAGTCCAATCAAGTGATGATGAAGAATCTACTTCGGATAGTGATGATGAGGAATATGCTATGGCCGTGAGAGACTTCAAGAAGTTCTTTCATAGGCGAGGAAAGTTTGTAAGGCAACCTAAAGATGACAAGAAAACCTTCCGGAAAGATCGTGATGATCGAAAAGGAAAAGTTGAAAGAAAATGTTACAGGTGTGGAGCACAAGTCATCTTGTAGGAGAATGTCCAAAACCACCCAAGAGCAAACCTCAACAAGCATTTGTGGGTGGTGCTTGGAGTGACTATGAAGGAGATGATGATGAGCCAAAGAATGATGATATTGCTCTCATGGCTCACAACTCAAATGAGGTACTCTCCGACTCATCTTACTCCTCTATAGATGATGATACTTTACAAAATGAATATAACAAACTTTGTGAGTTAAGCTTAAAAATCATAAACAAAAATAAATTTTTGAAAACTAAAAAGGAGTTTTTAGAAAATGAAGTCTATGAGTTAAAAGAAAAGCTAAGAGATTAGAAAAGGGTAAAAGTATTGACACCTCATGCAAATCATGTGAAGAACTTAAACTTGAAGTTGAGAAACTTAAAATTACTCAAAATGATCTAATCAAACAAACCACAAAGTTCAAAAAGTTCGATAAGATCATTTCATTTGCGGATGAAATTATGAAACTTCAAAAGTCACCTTTTGATAAAACAGGTCTAGGTTTCAGGAAGGTAGAAATCATTAAGAGTCAAACGAAACAAGAAAAGAACGCACATGAAACAAACAAAATTGCTACAGCAGCCCGCGGACCAGACGGAACCCAAATTAGGGTTCCGCCCGTTGGCCCCGAGGGTTCCGCCAGGTCTGCTGCAGCAGTAACTCCATCCACATCGGATCGTTCAAAATTTGTTAAAGTTACATATAAAAATGGAACAAAACCTGCCTTTAAAACTGGAGTAGGACTTAGTAAAAATGAATTTAGAGTTAAGACTACTCAACCAAGACCTAAGACTCCAATTCTCAAACGCCCCTTTCCAAAGAGCAACTTCAACGCTCGACCAAACTACCAACAAGTTTGGAATCAAAACACTCCTGGACATTACCAAAAGTCAAACTACATGCCATGGAACCCTTATGCTCTATTTTCTTATTTGGAACAAATTAATGGTATGCTTAACCAAAATGGACCCATGAGAAATTGGGGACCAAATGTTTGAGTGTTTTTCATAAAATAGGTGTGCCTCAAAGTTTGTTTGGAACCGGATGAATGGATTAAAGATAGCGGTTGTTCAAGGCACATGACGGGTAATAAAAGCCTCTTCTCAACATATCACAAATGTGATGGAGGTGATGTTACGTTTGGTAGTAATGCTAAGAGCAAAATCATCGGAAAAGGTACAATCTCTCATGACTCCCTTTCTATAGATGATGTTGCTCATGTTGATAACTTAGGATTTAATCTTCTTAGTATTAGTCAACTTTGTCGTAATAAGTATAATGTCCTTTTTAGTGAAAACGGTAGTAAAATACTTAAAGATGGTATAACCGTAGCCAAAGGTGTCCTTAAGAACAACGTATACGTCATGAAGTTGGATTCAACATCTAGAGACAAACTTTGTCTTACCTCATTAGATGAATCTTCAACTTTATGGCATAGACGTTTAGGACACGCTAACATGAGACTAATCCAAAACCTCTCCTCTAAAGACTTAGTTCGAAACCTACCCAAGTTGAAATATGACCAACACTTTTGTGATGCTTGCAAAGTCGGTAAACAAGTCCATAGTAGCCATAAGGCTAAAAACATGGTGTCTACATCTAGGTGTCTAGAACTTTTGCATATGGATTTATTTGGTCCATCCGCTATACAAAGTTATGGAGGGAACTTCTATACTTTGGTCATAGTAGATGATTACTCACGTTATACTTGGACAAAGTTTTTGAAAAATAAAAATGAAGCTTTTGATAAATTTGAGATTCTAAGTAAGAAAATTCAAAATCAAGTAGGGTCTAATATAGTGTCTATTAGAACGGATCACGGTCGTGAATTTGATAATGAAGTTCAATTTGGAAACTTTTGTGATAAAAATGGAATTACTCATAACTTTTCGGCTCCACGTACTCCTCAATCTAATGGTTTAGTAGAACGTAAAAACCGGACATTACAAGAGATGAGTAGAACAATGCTTAATGAACAAACTATTCCACAAAAGTTTTGGTGTAATGTCGTTGACACATCAACGTACATTCTTAATCGAGTCCTAATTAGACGATTTTTGAATAAAACTCCTTATGAACTTTATAGAGGTAAAAAGCCTACATTAGGATACTTTAGAGTGTTTGGGAGTAAATGCTTCATTCTTAACACCAAGGATTATCTCACCAAATTTGACCCAAAGTCTTATGAAGGTGTATTTCTTGGATATTCACAAAATAGTAAAGCTTACATTGTTTTGAACAAAGAAACCTTAAGAGTCGAGGAATCGTTAAACGTAACATTTGACGAAAGTCCACCTCCCTCTAAGACATCACCTTTGGTAGATGATGACTTAGTTGAAAGCCAAGCAATTGAATGTCAAGAAATCTTAGGTAATGACAAGGAAGATGGACTATTAAACAAAGAACTTGTCAATGTCAAAGAATCTAAAAGTCATCCATTAGACGGTGTCATAGGCAACATTAACGAAAGAACACTTAGATCAAAAGTTCAAAATGAAAGCAACTACTTTTGTTTCGTGTCAACCATTGAACCGAAAAACATTAATGAAGCCATTAAAGATGAATCTTGGGTAATTGCAATGCAAGAAGAATTAAACCAATTTGTTAGGAATGATGTATGGACATTAGTTCCTCAACCAAAGAGTCAAACAATAATTGGCACAAAATGGGTCTTTCGTAATAAAATGGATGAAAATGGAATTGTGTCTAGAAACAAAGCTAGGCTAGTAGCACAAGGATATAATCAACAAGAAGGCATTGATTACGATGAAACTTTTGCTCCGGTAGCTAGGCTCGAGTCAATTAGAATATTACTTGCTTATGCGTGTGCACATAATTTTAAACTCTTTCAAATGGACGTCAAAAGTGCATTTCTAAACGGAGTCATTAATGATGAAGTGTATGTTGCTCAACCACCGGGCTTCATCAATTTTGAAAAACCAAATCATGTTTACAAACTTAAAAAGGCTCTTTACGGACTTAAGCAAGCTCCAAAAGCATGGTATGATCGACTTAAAACATTCCTAGTTGACCATAAGTATACCATAGGCTTAGTTGATAATACTCTCTTCACTAAGAAGAAAGATTCACATATTATCATAGTCCAAATCTATGTTGATGACATTATATTCGGATCAACTTGTCAAGAACTATGTGTGGATTTCTCAAAAATCATGCATGACGAGTTAGAAATGAGTATGATGGGAGAACTCAACTTTTTCTTAGGACTCCAAATCAAACAACTAGAAGATGGTATCTTCTTTAACCAATCTAAATACATTAAGGACATGCTTAAGAAATTTGGACTAGAAGATTTGAAACCTATCAAAACTCCCATGTACACGGAAACTAAACTCACCAAGGATGAGGAAAGTGAATCCGTAGATAGCACTAAATATAGAGGTATGATTGGTAGTCTACTTTACCTAACGGCTAGTAGACCCGACATTATGTTTAGTGTTTATCTATGTGCTCGTTTTCAAGAAGATCCTAAAACTACCCATCTCGAAGCCGTTAAAAGGATTTTTAGGTATATTAAGGGCACTACACATTTAGGTTTATGGTATCCCAAAGGAACGGGAATAGACACCATAGTGTATGCCGACTCGGATCATGCCGGTGAGTATGTCGATAGAAAAAGCACAAGTGGTATTTGTACTTTTGTTGGACATTGTCTCACCTCATGGTTCTCTAAGAAGCAAACGGCTCTTGCTATCTCAACAACGGAAGCCGAGTATGTTTCGGCCGGAAAGGCATGTCAACAAGCTCTTTGGATGAAGCAAGCTCTTGTCGACTACGGAATTCAACTCAACGACATCACAATTCTTTGTGACAACAAAGGTGCCATTGATCTTAGCAAAAACCCGGTTCAACATGCTCGTACAAAACATATTGAAATCCGTCATCATTTCCTTCGTGACAACGTCCAAAAAGGAAATATCTCAATTGTGAAAGTTTCTTCCGAAGATAACATAGCCGACATTCTCACAAAACCTCTTAAACGTGAATCTTTTAATCTTCTTAGGCTAGGCTTAGGACTCATGGAACCTACATTGTAGTTCTGGACATTAGACAAAAATCACAAAAATCAAAACAAATCCAAAACCATTTTTCTCAGCAGGTTCGGCGGCACCCTCAGCCATAACGGACGGAACCTAACCCAGGGTTCCGCCGTGTCCGTCGACCTGCAGAATCATTTTCTTTGTTTATATTAAACCAAACACCCATTATTTCATACCACCACTTCAAGGCTGCTACTATTCACTTCTCCACTCATCCACACCTACGAATTCTTGGTCCTCCATTCATTTACATTGCAAATCAATCATCATTGTAAGTATTCTTAACATGATTACAATCCTGATCTAAGTCTAGGAATTCTATTTCTTGCACAAAAACAAAAACTTGGGGTTATGCACTAACTTGAAAAACTCATGCATTAGATTAGGTGTTTAATAAAACTAATCATGTTTCTCATAGTTAGGAATTGCATCTTTAATTAGTATAAACATGTTTGCTAAAACACCCCATGTCAAATCTTTCCAAAAATTTCTCACAAGTAGGACAAATATTTTTTCGTCTCACATTGAGAATACAAAATCAAAACGTTATTTTTAAAACATCACTTGCATAATGTCTCTTGAATGCTAAAGGGAATACATAACCAATATGTATTTTTGGGTACATTCAAACGAAGCTACATTGAACTAGGAGCGTTTGGGTTATCTTTTGTTTTATAACAAAACTTGCATAAAACGATTTTGAAGCATCAAAATGAGTCAAGATAACCGCACCTCCACATTGTTTTCATATAGGCACACACTAGAACTTCCACATTATAATAGTGGTTTACGTAAACTAAAATGTGAAATTTTGTTGTTCTAGGAATCATCATGCCTCCTCTAACCCACTACGACCACAAGGACACCATTAAGTACCTACCAAAACACCACAAAACCAAAGGCCTTACCGCAAATCAAGTAAACGTTTTCAAAGCCCTAGAAAAACACTATGTCCATGAGGGTAGAACCATAGACCCATCTTTCCTAGAAGGCACAAACCTTTATGCCGATTTTGCCACAATCAACTTTGAGTGTCTTTTGAATATCGACGAGCCTATTTGTCCTAGGTTCATTCTAGAGTTCTATGCATCATGCGTCCTCTCAACGGATGATTATGGTCGTATGTCTATCCACTTTAGGGTTAGCGACCACCAATACTCCTTCACTCTTGAGGAGTTTGCTCAAATCTTAGGTGTTCCAAACCGTGGTACTTGCCTCTATTCCGACTTACACTCCCTCTCAACTCTTGACAACCTTCAAGACCGGATCCACCCTTATGACACACCTCTTGTCTCAAAAGACGTACTTCGTAACCACCTCTTTGTTAGGATAACCAACACTAGGAGAACCCGTGGGGGGAATGAGGTCGAGAAGGATCCATATAGAATGGAACTTAATGAACTCTTGCCCCAATTCAAGAAATGGGAGGAAGTCCTTAGAGCCAATGTCATTAGCATAATAGGGAACCGTGACCATATCAACCTTTGCCTTTGCTACATGCTCTACTCCTTGTCCGTTAGGCAACCCTTCAATCTTGCCTACTACATAGCAAAGAGAATGGCCGACATTCCCGTGCATGGCACAACGGCTATGCCATATGGAATGCTCTTGACCCGTCTCTTTAGGTTCATCTCACCCATTCCACCAACTTCAAATGGTCTTCGTCTTGACTACACTCTCATTCCACACACCTTTGTTCCACTTAGTGATAAGAGAGTTTATAAGGCCCAAGGAAAGCGCCTACATCCTCCTACCTCATCATCTTCTTCCTCAATGAGTGAAGATGACAATTTTCCAAACTCTAGGCTCCCACCTCTAGAAAACCTTTCTCAACTTTCGGATATTCCAAATGAGTCGGAGGAGTTCAAGCAAACAAAGGGGATGTTCAAAAACATCGGGAGATTCCTCGGGAAGATGAAGAAGAAGATGGACCGTCAATGAGTGCGGGTGTGTTAGGAGTGTTTGGCACAAGGTGCTATTGAAACAATTTGGTCGTTTAAACAATATTTGTGATGTATTTGTATGTTACTACAATGTTTGATACACTTTGAAACATGTTTCAACTAACAATGTTGCAGGAAGACAACTTTTGGCAAGTTGTCAAATTTTCATGGTTATGATATTTTCACTAAGTATGGTGTAATTCTCGACCTCAAGGTCAAACTCCTATGATATGTGTGTTTAGGAGTCTAATTTTTGCATTGCCTAACCAGAAATGAAGTATCTCTTTGATTTTAGGAGTTTTCGAAAATTTTGAAAATCGTTTCGCGGGTCAAAAACGCGGACTGTGAACTTTTTCAGCCCTGGCGGATCAGGCGGATCCCAAATTTGGGTTCCGCCAGTACAAATTCTGGGTAACCCAGAATTTGCCCAACGGACCAGACGGCACCCTAATTTGGGTTCCGCCTGTGTCTTCTGAAGGTGCCGCCAGTAGCCTGCAGATTTTTTTTTTCGCCAATTCAACATTGAAACACCAAAATCCAATCCTTTTAGGTAGAAACCCATTACTTGCAATGTGTTTAGCATAATAGGATACTCCTTCTTCCATGAACTTAACCAAAACCAATTCCCGCCAAAATTCAAATTTAACCATAACAACCTCAAGGACCCCTCAAACATAAAGGAAGGAACCCTTTTAAGGGATCCTTGAAATCCCTGAGATTTATACTACCACAAATCCACCAAAACCACTATGCATTTAGTGAAAAACTTGTCTTCTCACTTCACCATTTTCATTGGATTGACTTCCATGATTTGACAACCCACAATTAGTTTTCCAAATCATTAGAAACCTCCATTTTTGTATGGACTAACATCAAATCCAAACACTCCTTTCAATAATCCATCAACACTATAAATTAATCCATCCTAAACACCATCAAATCACACCATCCTCAACACAATTTCTGAAACTTTAAACCATTTTAACCATGACCAAGTCAACAAACACCTCTCAACCATCACGACCCATCAGGATAAGTGTGAAACCACTATGGTCAAACCAATCCATCAACCTTAGCTCCTCATCATCGGAGGAATTCACATCACCCATAAAAAATGAACATTTTTTGAACCTTGCATCTCCATCTCCATCACCCAAACAACCAAATGAGCACACTCCACCACCTACTAAATCACCTATTGACCCAACTCCACCAAGTGCTTCAACCCAACCATCAAAGACTCCATCACCATCACCATTACCAAAAATTGAACCTATGGAGCTTTTCGGGTCTCCTCCAACATCACCACACCCGTATGTCCAAGATTTAAATGATCTTCCACCAAGACATACCCAACCACCACCTTTTGCAAATCAATCACCAAGGTCAATTCTTGACCTTGATGAAGATCTTGAACTTACCCAACCACCACAACAAGTATACCAACCACCTAAACCATTGTTATTTCACCCAATCTACCGTGAAATCCATGGTCCTCTTTATGGAGAACCAAATTTTGAAAACCATGATCACCCAACTCCACCACCTTCTCAAGCCCAAACCTATGAGTCTTTCTTTCCCTCTTATGAGGAAATACAAAGCATGGTTGACACCCACCTTCATCAAGCAATGGAATTTCAAACCACCTTGCTTGACTCAATACCAAATCCATCCTCTATCCAAGAACCAAAACCAAACCAACCCCTAAACCAAGAAACTAAAACCAACCCATTTTCACCCAACCATCCACATATTTGCTGAAATTGTGAGCAAATGGGTGAAACCATCAAAACCTTGCTTCACCAATTCCAAAATGAAACCCGGTTTGCATTCCAACATGTAATTGAACGTTTGGATGCACTTTCCCATCCCAACAAATCCTAGACAACCTATGGAGGCCGTTTGCCCCAATCTAGGAATGTAGGATTTTATTTTATTTTCTTGGTTATTTTTTTAGTTTTTGTGTACAAGTAGAAGAATAAGTCCACATTTCTTGTCTTTTGACTTTTATAAGTCAAAATTTTACTTGGAATGATATTTCTTTCTACTTACTTTTGTGCATTGTTGGTTGATCAATCTTTGGTTTGTCAATGTGGTTGCAATGTGTGTGGTAACTACAAGCTTGACTATATATATCACCAACTAACCATTTTTTTGTAGGTCTCAAAATCCATGTTTCCCATCTTGGCACTCCATTTAGGGGGAGTATCGACCAAGGGGGAGCATGGCCATTATTCCGCTTCGCTACTCTACTTTTTGTTTCGACAAAAAGGGGGAGAAATATATTAAACCTTCAATACTTGATATGCTTTTCGTCTCTTAAGTAAAACAAGGTTAATATAATTTTTTTTTAAGTCTTGAAAACCAAGATTTTGCATGTTACTTAAAAACAAAGTTTATGTTTTATCATCAACAAAAAGGGGGAGATTGTTAATACAAATATCGCCTAAAAACGTTATTTATATTTTACGATCTTCGCTAAGTTTTGTTAACGACAAAATGTAAACTTTAGTTTCTAAGCAAAACATAATCTTAGTTTTTAAGACTTGCATAAACTAGACTTTTGCTACATTTTACATTTCATAAAACACAACACAAGTTTATTTCTTAAATTAGAAATAGTCACATCACATTTATGGCAAGTTTTGTCATTATGCATTTATGGAAAGAAATGTGTTTGACTAACTTTGTTGTTGCTTGCAAGCTTTGTATTTGACTTGATTTAAGTGATGTGACATTGTTTGGTTGTTAGGAGTTATGAGACAAGACCTTGTTTGGTTTGAAGAGTTATTTTAAAAACCTACTGCAGACCCGGCGGTACCCTGGGGGTACACGGGCGGAACCCATTCGAGGGTTCCGCCTGATCCGCCAAGCATGCAGTGTGGTGTGCTATAAATACCAAGCCATAACTTGATTTTTGGCTAACCTCTTGAGATCATATTTTACACACACACTCATCTTTTATTCTAACCTCTTAACATTGTAAATGTGAATTTTCTTTTTGTAGCAAAGAAGCTCACAAGGTCATCAAAAGTTACAAGTTTCCAACACAACGTTGCAAGACTTGTTAGCTTAGTATTGTGTAAACTCTTATTGTTTACACGTCATTTGTTTGTGTATATTCTGAAGTGAGTGGTTAGTATTTTAGTCCTCAAAATACAAAGAGTGTTGGGAGTTGTTGTACCCTAGTAAAAGAACAAACGGGAGTGGTTGTGCCCTTGTAAAAGAACTCGACATTTAGCTTTGTGTCGGTAAAAGTATAAGCGACGTGTAAGGTTTTCTCCGCCGGTGAAAGGAGCTTGTTGACTAGTGAAAGAAACTCTCGAGTTGGATACTCGGGGCGTGGACGTAGGGCAAGGAAAAAGAGTCCTTGTAGCCGAACCACGATAAATACTCGTGTTGTGGTTTGATCGTTTCTTTCATTTACTTGCATGTTATATATTGTGTTTGTGCATATATCTTTGATCAAACGGAAAGTTTCAAAGCTAACTTAACAAGTTAAAAAGATTTTAATCGGTAAACTATTCAACCCCCCTTCTAGTTTTCCACATAGCGATTTGTCAAAACAAAAGAAAGAATGAAGATGAAGAAGATATGACTTTGACCAATCATAATACCAAACTAATGTGACTTTAGTTGGTCATCATCAGTCCAACGTTACTGAATAAAAAGAAAAAGAGATTAACAGCAACAACAATAAACACAACAATCAATCCAATCTAACCTAAATCCGTTCCACAACAAACCAACATCAATCCAATCACATCGACATCACCATTCGAACAAGAATTAAAACATGAAAAGATCTCAGTTCATTTATTCGTGATATTCAAAGGACCATCAAGACTATTCAATGTCTAACTCACGAAAAGAATAATGCCATCATAGATCTTTACAATCAACGAAGCTTTAAGGAAAAGTTACACATGATCTCAGATTCGTCTCTTTCTCGTGTGGTACGAGTCATTTAAGATCTTTATAGATCTTAAAAAGTATAAGAGAAACACACATCACAGATCCATGTTTGAAGCCTTACTTCAAATTATATCCGAACAATAAGAAGAGAAAAATAACTACAAAGTCACTTTCCTTCTTTAGTTCGTTCATTAACAAACAACGAGTTCTAAACAACAAATCATATAAATCCTACCTGAGACCCTTTTCAAAGGCCTTGAAGCTGTCATATCTTGTATCTTTAGTGGGTTTAATGATTCAAACATATGTTGGTGAAGTTGTTTTTGTAATTCTATTCACTAAAGTGAAAGAAAGAGATAAGATTAACTCCTTTGTTTTTCGGATTGAAAGTGATGAGATGAGATTTTTTTGATGCGTTATTTTTTTTGTATCTGTGTTTGGAGAGAGAAATAAGTGGGAGGCAGATTATAGTGATATTAGGGTTAAGAGTGTATTAGTGTTGTTTTATACTAATACCTAAAAATTAGAACATCACTAAACTTTTCGAATGGGCTCACATGGCCACATGGGTACTTGTTGATGGACTTGGAATTATAGCCGAAAATCTACATGGGCTAAATGAATTAATTCTCGGATGGGCCTTTGTTTAATAAGTACTGTATAATTTCGAGTGGCTTGAGCTGTTCGGATTTTCATGGATGGGTTGTTCCGTTGCTATAAAAAATGGTTAGGCTGAATTTTTGGGATGTAATGGGATAATGTGGTGTTTAAATGATGTTGGGTTGTTTTAAGATTAAATGTTATAAGTTGGTGGGTTTGACTTTAAATTTGACTATTCATCGGACTATTGATGGGACTTGGACTGTTTTTGACTGTTTCACAAAATGAGTGGTATGTTTGACTATCATGATGACTATCATGATTGGTATCTTGTCAAACGTAACATACAAATCCCCAGTTATCAAACCTCTATTTACCGAAACAGGGGGTATCACAAAGGCCAGCTTGGGGAAATTGAAACATTTATGTGGCTACGGGGCTGTGTACTACATACTACGGGATTGGAAATTAGGGTGTATTTCACAAGTTCGTGCGCTTATGTATCTTCGTTTCTTTCTTTCTATTGCACGAAGATAACTTGTTTGAGCATTTATTGTTTGTGATGAAGACTTGACTATTTAGTTAATTTTGTGTTTCTTCTCTATATACACAAATTAACTATCACTTTAAGTGTCTCACGTAGTTGAGGATAGTTCAAGTGGTTGGATACTCATATATGTTTGATATTTTGGTATATGGTATACACCGTTTTGTGTCGCGCATTTAGCACAAGTATAAGTTCAGGGATTTGTGTAATATACGTCATCATGAGATCGTGATACATGGTTATTTCCCCAAGTGGTCACAGCAAATGCCAACAAATACGAGGTTGGGTTGTTTGCCAAAGAGTTCAAAGGTTGATATGTGATCAGCAATTCTCATGGGACATTTGATGCTACAGAATGTCAATGATACTTCACAATAGCTTCTCGGGTATATGGTCGTACACGTCAAATGATTCTTTCGAAAGCTCGAAACCATCATTGGGGGAGAAACGTGAACTGTGATGATATAAGGTCAACCTCCAGCGGTTAGCTCTTGGATTGTGGTGACTATGCAGTGATTTTTTTTTTGTGATTTGTTTACTACTTGTGCTTGGTGAATTGTTGCAACTTAAGTCGTTTCGATTAATCTGATTGTGATTGGACGTTGCGAGTTAACTCTTACGACTTGACTTATCACGATCGGATATATTGTTACTTGACTTGTCGCGACTTGACATTCAGTACAAACTGTGACTTATCTAAAAAACTCAATGATTTGGTGGTGTCCAGCGATTAACTCAGTTGTGAGATTCTAGTGATTTGTTAACTACTTGCGCTTGGTGAATTGTTGTGACTTAAGTCGTTTCGATTAGTCTGATTGTAATTTGACGTTGTGAGTTAATAATATTCACGACTTGACTTATTACGATCGGATATATTGTAACTTGACTTGTCGTGACTTGACACTTAGTGCTAATTGTGACTTATCTAAGTTCTCATTCTAAGTTTATTCCGCATATTACGTCTTTCGGTTTCTTCTGTTGACTTAGTAAAATCCCGGGAAAGAATCGATTTCTCGGTTTAAGTCACTAGAATTGTAAAATCCCGTTTAAGACTACATCATGACAACTACGGCTTCAACTGATGACATTCAACCTGCTGGGTCCGATCCCCGACCTCCTATGCTCGATAAGATTGATTATGAATCGTGGTCACAACGATTTTGACTTTACTGTCAAGGGAAAGGGTGAATATACTACATGTTGGATGAGGTTTCTAAAATGGTCATTCAGCTCTTGTAAGCACATATTTACTCCCTCTAAGGTTTAACACATTTCGACAAGTGGTTTAAGCATATTTTAAGCTTAAGTGAACTCTTCATTTGCTAAGCCACTGATGAGGAGACAAAAGAGGGATTGCTTCAAGAGAGCTTTAATCATCATCTTCTTCGCAGCAGTTTTTGGTGCTACACACACATTTATGCTGCATCTGATAAATTTCAACCATCACGGAATCTCAACTATGGCAAAAATATCATTGCATGCCATTTTTTAGGGGGAGAATAAGCGTATGTCCTTCTCCTTTCGACTGTGGCAAAAATGTCATTAGTATGCCACTTTTGAGGGGGAGAATAGGCGTATGTTCTTTCTCTTCTTTCGTGGGAGGAGAAATGTGTATGCTGGGGTTATAAGTCACGAAGGGATCGAGCTTAATTTTTCATGTTGGGGAGATTGGTGTCTTCCACTCCGACATATTCCGTGGTTTGTTACTCTGTTCGAGTTCTATATTCACTTCTAGGATTCGAACTTGGTGTTATCATGTAGTACTCCAGTTGATTGATTGATTCAGACAAAGAAGAAGATGGTTAATATCAAGACCCTCAAACGTGATCATGATGTTAAAGTGTTGAATCTATAAAAGGGAATGGTCAGTTTGAGGGGGAGTTGATTCTGAAACTTCACAAGTTTTGAAGAGGCTCTTTACATACGATGACCTAATTGAGGGCGAGCAAACTCAATTAGTCATCATCTCATGACTCCTGAATACTTCAGTTTAGGACTCGTGAGAGTTTATCGACATCTTCTCACGGGTTGATAGTATTAGTAATGAAGGGCTTCCAGTTAATGCTTCATGTACAGATCATTATGATGATTCTGATTAATCGCAACCATCAGGGGAGAGGAATGTGTACACCAAGGACGCACAACAAGTTCACATGATCGGGCTTAATCACTTATTCCGGGATTGATAACCGCAGAGATGATCAGTGGTTCAACTTGTTACTTTGGTATTATCATTTCATGTGTACATCACGAGCTGATTAATCGTAACCATCAGGGGAGAGAAATGTGTACATCAAGGACGCACAACAGGTTCACGTGATCGGGCTTAATCATTTATTCCGGAGTTGATATCCGCAGAGATGATCAGTGCTTCAACATGTTACTTTGGTGTTATCGTTTCGACTTGTGATGGGTACATGTGTGCATTATGGGCTGATTTGGTCAATGTAATCTAACTGGAATGCATTTACTGAGATAACGGTTTTGATATTCTATTCCCAAATGAACAACCTTGAAGAAGGTCGAGTCTACAGTCCGTTCTACATTTTCTTCTGCGTGTTAGAAGACTAAAGACGATATGCATTTGATTATCAAAAGACTTCTTCATATTTAAGGCATTCATCAGAAAGGTTGTCAGTTTGGGGGAGAACACTAATTAGGGGAGAGTAATAAGTCTGAGTTAATCCCAATTAGATGTGCTCATATTGCTCTTCAGCAAGTTGAAATTTCACAAGATATATTTGAGCTTATTTTGTTCTTCTCACAAGATTTCAAGTATATGGGCGTAAAATGTGTTGCTGATTCTGAGGTATCAAAACCAGCAAGGGGGAAGGAGACATACATCGGAATGCACAACGAGTACACGTGATGAGCTTTATACTTCTACTTAATTGAAGTTATTCCGGGAAGACATATGTCATAACCGCAGAGAAGATCAGTGGTTTAACTCGTTTCTCTTGATGTATTATTCCAACTACGTGGGGGAAGAGATGTAATAAACAGTTTTTGATAACAAAAGACGTACACAATGGATTGTGTGTGTACTTCAGGTTTCTAAGCTTCATATAATGAGACTGATTGCATCATTTCAACTACTTGGGGGGGGGGGGGGGGAAGTGGTCTCTGTATACTTTTTGGTACGCATTACTTCAGCCTTCAGCGGGAAGAAAGATGAGAAGTACTATTCAAGTGTGAGATGATACGTTGCTGAGCTATCAAAGCTTCACATTAAGTAGGCTCAAGTTCTAACGACTATTCAGGAGCCTTGAACGCTTTGGTGGTGAAAGTTTAAGAGATGTTGACTACTGACTTCTACTACGCGCAGACCGATATCCTCTTTTCGGTACTCATGTCAACATCATCTTAAATTGCATAATATCCTTTGTACATATTTTAAAAACCAAAAAGAAAATAGAAAATTATAAAATCAACAAAATCTATAAAAATCGGAAAAACATAAAAATTCCAAAAATATTCTTCTCGCGACATGTCTCTCGTGTAATCAATATTATGTACGTTTCTAGAAATGTCATTCAATAATGACACGGAAACATACATATGCTTGAGCGAGAGTTTTTTTTTCTATTTTTTTCAAAATAATGTTTTTCTAAAATATGTCGCTTCTCAAAATCTTCTATAAATATGGCTTGCAGTCATTTCAGGCTACAACCCGGACTTCATCTATGGCTTGTAGTCATTTCAGGCTACAACCCGGACTTCAAAAATATGGCTTGCTATTACTTCAGATAGCAACCCGGTTTTCAAAATGAGGAAAACACGTCGCCCAAAAGCGGTTGTTCCTAGTAAAGGGTGCCGTTCATCCGAGCGTGAATTACTTTATATTCATGCACCCTCGATCTAATGTACGTTACAGTGCATTATTTCTTGATAAAGAAGAGAAGTCTTCTTTTTATCGCCAAATACTTTCCCTTTTATGATTTTTCCGGAAAGTATTTGTGCAAAACTTGGTGGTACCATGAGATTTTGATTAAAATCAAATTGAACTCAAATGTTTGATTAAATTTTCTCTCAATCAATGACTTTCATATTTTATGAAAAATATTTCAGTTTTAACATCCGTCATTGATTGAGGGGGAGAATGATTTCTCAAAATTTTATGTATCATTAAAACTCTCCACTTTGTACAAAAGCAACAAAATGAGTTTTCATATGTTAATGAGTACATTTTTAAAATAGTTTTCGTTAAAATTTTAAATCTTTTGTAAACTCTTCAAATCTGACACATAACAACCTCCCTCACAGATTGAGGGGGAGCAAGAAAGAAGTTCCTTTTATCAGACAATATTAAAACTGAACGCATTTCTCTCCCAAAAGCTTTATAACTTATTTAAATCAATTGAGATCCAAAATCTCGAAAGATTTGAAATTTTTGATCGGGGGAGAGAATGTGATTTAAATTTGAAATATGATAATCAAACGTGATCTTTTGGACTCAACAATAGGCTCCCACATATGTGCTAAACCCTTTCGAATATCGATGCACATATTAAGGGGGAGCAAAAGGCGTTTGTGGAAGTAATACCAAAGACCGACCATTTATCTTTATGCATGGAGTTATAAGGATAGTTAAGGTTAGGTATGAGTTCCCATGATCCACCAAAACCGGAAGGATCTTCCCAGGGACAATCCATAGATAGATTAGAAGTCCTTAGGAATGATTGAAAAAAAAAAAAAAAAGTAAAGTGAGAAAGGGAAGAGTGCGGATTGAGATAGAACTAGGACTGGAACAAACCCAACAAGGTTCTAGTGATGAAGTCTCGGTAAGCACTGAAGGGGTTGAAGAATGAAAAAGAAATGAAATGTGAAAAGGGTGAAAAGAAATAGCCCTCCATATATTCAACCTTAGGGCAGAAACCGGGTTCAATTCATAATCTACTGGCGGTTACTGAGGTAACACCGGTATTGAAGACAAGACGTCATGGACCCAGTGACGCACTGCACTAAACTTCCCAACCACTCAAGTTCTCTTAAAAGAGCTTGTTTCATTATCACGGGGAACCCTGTGCAATGTATCGACCGCTCATTGCGAGCTATGTTGATACCTAAAACAGGAGACGCCTCCCCAGTCTCCAGGAGCGGATCAAAACGCACTATTGAGTCTAGAGCCATGAGATCATCCATTGATGAGTGTGTAAATACTCATCATTTTTACCAATTCTGAACTGCCAAAACATCCAAAAACACTCAATAATGAATCAAAATAGTGAAAATATCCCAGGAAAGTGTTTTACATGTTTCAAATGCAAAAATACCAAAAACAGATGAAAATCACATAAAGTTTGCATAATTGGCAGTTTCAGTCCCCCAACTTTCAAAAGTTGTCAAATCTAGTCCCTGGAAGTTTAAAAAGCAAAGAAAAGTCAACCCAAGGCAAAGAAAAGTCAAAATTTATTAAAATAAGTCCTTGGGTGATAAAGTTTGAGAAAATTACACTTCTACCCCTCAAAATCCAAAATTGGCAAAACAGGTCCCTGGAGTTTGTGAAATTGGCAGATTTGATCCCTGAGGTTTAAAATAATACTTGTGGTCCTTGTGCTAATGTTTAAATGCAGGATTGGTCCTTATGTGAATTTTGGGAAAAGTTTCATGACAGGTCCCTGAAGTTTGGGAAATTGACAGATTTAGTCCCTGGGGTTTTAAAAGTGAAAAATTCAAAAATAAAACCTCACACTATTCATCATTGGCAGTTTATATCCTTGGAAACAAAATTAGAAAATGCCAAATCCAGTCCCTTAACTTTCCCATATTTACATTTTAAGTCCTTGTGATTATTTCCTATTAAAAACCAACCGGACCCAAATTAAACTAAAACCAAAAATCCAAATCCAATCCACACTTTGGGCCCAAAATAACAAATAACCCACACCCTCAGCCCAGTCCACCCAAACCTTTGACCCGGGTCCAACGTTGACCTCGGTCAACACCCCCAAAAACAAAAACCACCCCTGCTTATCTCTTCCCTCCCAAACCACCTCCACCCAAAACCACCTGGTTTTGCCACCACCACCCCCACTTGCAACTCAATTATCACCACCCCACCCCCCTACACCTACCCATCACCCTTTGCATTAAATGCTTCTCCCTAATTCAAGTTATCAGAGTCAAATGGGAGAAACAGATTTTGGCGCCAAAACACGTGTAGGCTTGCCATTGGACCAAATTGATCAAGAAATGATGGGATTTACTCAGAAGGATGGGGGGAACCCTAATTGAAGGCTATAAATAAGAGAAGATGCAAGATGAAGCAGGAGTAGTTTAATTTTAGTTTAATTGTATCGAATTTAAATTATCAAGCAAAGTAGTTTAATCTTTTTCAATTCAAGTGTTGTAATGTCCTAATTTATGTATCAGAAGTCTTTTTAAGTTATAAAATTCAAGCTTTCACTTTACATTTTGATTTTGCATTTTTGGTTTCAATCTGAGTTGGTACAGTGCTTATTGTATGGAATTATAGATTGAATCTAGGCTCACATAAGCTCCCCTAAGCTTGTTTAAGCTTTAGAGACTCCTAAAACTCAGTACTAGTAGAGAAAAAACAAAAAAATAAAAAAGGTCAACTATGGTCAACTGTTTGTATCTCTGCTATTTGTTTCAGGTTCTAAGCACATTGAGGAGCTGGATTAAGTGAAGTTGGCCTATCTAAAGATAGGCTACAAAGGAGAACCCTCTGTTCATGCTGAGGGTAACCTAGTAAGAACTTGCTTATTTTAATTCTTAGTTAAAAATTTCTAGTTTAGCTTTTTGATTGATTGTTTGCTTACAGTTGTTAATTGCTGTTTGTTTGTGGTATTTAGATATTGTTTAGATAATCTTTAGCTTTAAATTTATAGCTTGTTGGTTAAAGTAGTTAGTTATTTAAAATTTTGAGTTTTAACTGTCTCATTAAGCTTTGGTGTTAAGTGTGTATGAGTAATGTGTTAATCTGTATATCTAGTACTCAAAACCAGTTACATTAATCATATTTTGTTGTTTGGAAGTAAGTTTGTACCCCCTAGTGACCATTTGCTTTGAAAAGATCAAATCAGTCAATCAAAAGGTGTGTTTGGATCAGTAGGATCCACTGCCCTTAAGGTTGGTTTAAATGTTGCTTCTAGTTCAATCAAGTTAGAATAGGTCTATATAGGTTTAATCAATCCATAAATCAGTGTCTTATTAGTTATAAAGTCAAAATCAAAGAAAACTCCCCCTCACAGTTAACTGTGAGGGATTTGTGTCCCAAAACTTTGCTCAATTGCTCATAAGTGATTATTGTAGCTATTTTTAATCTCACATTAGCTTATTATCATAGTTACAGCTTATTAGGAGTGTTGGAAATTCATAAAAGTCAAAGTGTGAGTGTTCTTGTCAAAAGTCAAAATACTTGTTCTCAGATTTCATCATATTTGCTTGTTCATTTCTGAATTTTGTGATTTGTTTGGGATTGTGAAAATTGGAGGTTTAATTTTCTACCAGCTCAACTTTGAGAATATGCTTTTATTTCATTTTTAGAAAATTTAATCTGAGTCCCACAGTCCAACAAAGTAACCTGCAGGGCAAGCTTGTGCCCTGCTCACCCAGTCACCACCTCACCACCATCACTTGGGTGGTGTTTTGTGATCACCTCAGTGGACCCCAGACCCCATAGATAGGTTTTTACATCCCCCCTCCTACCAGGGTCTCACCTTTGACCATTGGATTGACCTGAGTCACTGTGGACCCCACCTAGATTAAGCCTCAAAGTTTGTCCCTAGTCTGTGTTCATTTTCAAAGTGATAAGTGCTTATTTCAGTTTACTCAGCTTATTTGTGCTTATTGTTTGTTATTCCTAGCTTATTTGAGTTTGTTAAACCTGTTTGCATCTGTTTTCACCATTGTGGACCCCACCCAAGGCCATTTGACCTTATTTGACCAAACAGTCAACCAAAGTCAACTGTTTAAGACAAGGGGTTGTCACAGCTTATTTATAAGCTATTTCAAAAAGTGTTTTCATAAAAGTTTATCATTTTAAGGTGTTTGGTAGTTCTGTAAAAGAAAAATCCAAAAAAAATTAGTTTTAAAATAAGTGATAGTTTCTATTTAATTCAAGTTAAGTTTAATTTTCATTTTTAAATTTTAATTAAGTAACTAGTATTTTTATATTTTTATTAAATACCTTATATAGTAAAGTAATTTTTATAATTTTTTCAGATTTTTATTTTGTCATTTAGTGCTAATTAGATTTAATTTTAATTTTCTTTATTATTAATTAATATTAAATATTAAATAGCTTAATTAGTTTTTATAAGGTTAAATCTAGTTTTTATAATTTTTCTAGTTCTAATATAGTATAATAAGTTTTTAGAAAATAAATTTTGAGATTCTACTGTTCATTTTCTAGTTTTCTTATTTTATTTGTTTAAAATAGACTTAAGTTAATTAAAAGGTAAATAATTAGTTGTTCAATCTTAAAATATAATTTTTAGAGTTTTTATAATTTTTTAGGATTCCTGTAATGGTTAAGTAATTTTATAAATTTTATCTTAATTTTCTAAGTTAATTTAGTATTAATATAAATTAAAAGTAGTTTAATTAGTTTAATTAAGTTAAATAGTTTTTAATTAATTACAAAACCACAAAAAGACAAAAATATTATTTTTAATTTTTTATACTTTCTACAAGTTCTAATTTAGGTTTAGAAAATATTTTTGTTAATTTTTAGTTTAATTTAAATCATTTGTCATATTTAGTTTATTTAAATTAGGTTTTAATTTAGAATTTAAATAGTTTAATTAATTAAATAGTAGTTTAATATTATTTTAATCACTTTTATAATTTCTTTTTCATTTTTAATTTTAAGTTTTGAAAAGTGTCAAAAGCACCCCTGTAGTTTGATAATTACCAAAAACCCACTTTTCCAGTCCGATACGTGATCTTAATTGTCAATTTGTGCATATATCTGGTATCTAATTATTGTGAATATTATATCTGTTTGTCAAATACCAAAATAACAGTAGCAAAATCAATTCCACATCATCTGGCTACTGTCCTCAGTGCCACTTTCTCAAAAACGATTTCAAACGACACCATTTCAATCTCGCTGGGACTTTAACGACCCGGGAATACACTATACTATCACCGGAGTATTGATTCTAGGCTGTCTTTGACTTGTTGACCTTGGTCAATAATAATCTGACGGTTCAGGCTCAATCAAAATTTGGCGCCGCTGCCGGGGAGGTTGTTGCGTGTTTTACAAAATCGTTTTAAGTTTAGTGGTTTTCAAAACCCTCCCTGTAAAAAGTTTTTTTTAAAAACATAATCATATCAGAAAAAACGTTCATTAACACTTCTCCTGAAGTGTTGAAAAACACCAAAAAAAAAAATTAAAAACAATCAAAAACAAACTGTGAAGTTAAATTACTTCGTGTTCTTTAAGATTACAACCTGAAACAGTTGGTTTAAGGTAAGTTCTGACATTAAATTGCGAACTGAAGAGGAAACCTATTTACTTCCTCCCGCCAGCCTGCGAGTAATCTTAAAGGGACGATTTCGGTTAACGAATCAGTTCCAAAAATATTTCCCAAGTTTTCTGCACACACACCCTTGAGCCTAAAACAGTTTTTTTCAAATCAATTAATAAACCCATAATAAGTTCCCAAACTTAAGATTAAAACTTGCCTTTGTATCCCTGTGAGTAGTGTACCTTTTTCAAAGAAGCTACTCACTTGTGATTATTGGTTTAAGTTCACTGTGGTTTTGCCTCGAATTTGTGTTGAAAAATTGTTTTTAGTGCATGCGCACTCGGTCTCAAGCAAAGAATAAAAAACAGAAAGACGTACCCGAGCTACGTTCTAATACAGAAACCGAAATGGCCGCTGGGCCACCACCACCATTACCACCCCCTGACCCTAATAGGGATGAGCCAGCTCCCGATCTCCGAACTATGGAGGAGCTGTGCCAACCTACCATGCAAGGGCGGGGTGGGCCTATTGCACCAATCACTATTGGGGCCGCGGACTTTGGCCTCAAGCACCACATGATCCAACAAGTCCAGAATTCGTGTCAATTTCACGGATTACCGGGTGACGATGCTAACAAGCATCTTGACAAATATCTTACGGTCACCCAAAGCATGAAACAGCATGGTGTCACCGATGATGCCCTTCGGCTGTACCTCTTCCCCTATTCTCTCACTCATCATGCCACTGCATGGTTTGACCGACTTCCAAGGAATTCTATTCGTACCTTTGATGACATGGTAACCAAGTTTCTAGCAAAATATTTTCCACCTTCCATGGTTACCAAGTTACGAAATGATATCAGCAACTTCCGGCAACGTCCCGATGAGTCTCTTTTTGAGGCTTGGGAACGTTATAAGCTAGCTATTGATCGGTGCCCTAACCACAATATGTTACAAGTTACCATCATAGATACCTTCTATAATGGTCTAACATTGAGGCACCGAGACATTCTCAATGCTGCTGCTGGTGGGACCTTTATGAAAAGGCGTCCCGAGGAGTGCTATGACTTAATCGAGAACATGACTGCCCATCATAACTTTTGGGATTCCTCTGCGGAGAGGGATGCGTCATGTAATTCAGTTACTCCCTCATCATCATCTCCTGAAATAATTGCTCTTACCAAAAAGATGGATGATATTTCTACGGCTGTGTTGAGAATGAACCAAACGATACAACATCAGGTTCAAAATCAACAAGTGAAAGCCGTGGCCCGAAGTTGTGAAACTTGTGGGGGCCCACATCTGTATTCCGAGTGTCCAGCTACTGCTGACTTTCCTCCAGAGAACGTATATGCTGCTCACGGTTCCTACAATACGGGGGGTAATTCTTACCAACCGTAAGGGGACCGTAATCTCTTAAGCTATCGTTCCAACAATTTTCTCGGGCCTCCCGGTTTTAACCAAAATCAAAACCGTAACACGAATCAGAATTTTAACCAAGGTCAAAACTCAAATTTCCAAAACCCGAACCAAAATCAAGGCCAGTTTAATCAAAACAATTTTCAAAATGGCAATCAAAACCAAGGTTTTCAAGGAAATTTTCAAAGAAACCAGAATCAAGGGAATTACAATCAGGGTAATTTCAATCAGAGAAACACTTTTCAGGGTAACAACAATCAAAATCAAGGGAATTTTCAAAACAACCGTGTTCAAAATCCCCCTGTTCAAAATCAAAACGTTGTTCCACCCTCGTCTTCCTCCGATGCTGAAATTAAACAATTCATGAAAGCACAAGAGGAAACGAATCGGTTATTGATCAAGACGATCTCTGATCTTCAGAAGTCTTTAAATGATCGACCCTCGGGCCCGGGTACATTACCGAGCAACACGATCGCTAACCCGAGGGGCGATGTCAAAGCGATCACCACCCGAAGTGGGACATCTTACAATGGACCCTCGATTCCTTCTACCTCTTCTTCTCCTCCTAAGGTAGCGGAACGTGAACCTGAGGTTACTACGGACACGGTACTTCCTACTAATAACGGAGGTACCAACAACGTCCACCCTCAAGTTGTCCCGGTCCCGGCTCGTAAGCCGAAAGTTGTATTTGATCCTCCTGTGAGTCCTGATGAAATTCCAAAGAATGATCCTAAGCCTTCAATTCCATATCCTTCACGTGTGTATGATCAAAAGAACCGCGAAAGAGCTAATCATCAGATGGAAAAATTTTATCAAATTTTCCAAGAATTACACTTCGATATTAGCTTCGCGGACGCTCTTCTTCTCATGCCTAAGTTTGCTTCGACAATCAAAAATCTGATAAGCAACAAAGAAAAACTCTGTGAGATGGCAAAAACTTCACTCAATGAGCATTGCTCAGCAGTGCTCTTGAAAAAGCTTCCCGAAAAGCTTGGAGATCCCGGGAAATTTCTCATTCCATGTATTTTCCCGGGGATGGTTGAATGCTTTGCCTTGGCCGATCTTGGCGCAAGCATTAACCTGATGCCTTACTCAGTTTGGAAAAGACTTTCTCTACCTACTCTCACTCCGACCTGCATGACACTCGAGCTTGCAGATCGTACCATATCCCGTCCTCTCGGCATTGCCGAAGATATCTTCGTGAAAGTAGGAAAGTTCCATTTTCCGGCAGATTTCGTGATTGTTGATTTCGATGCTGACCCACGAGTCCCTCTCATTCTCGGGAGGGGATTCTTAAGAACGGGTCGTGCTTTAATCGATGTATTCGAAGAAGAAATCACTCTACGTGTTGGTGGCGAAGCCATCACATTCAATCTTGATCAGACTTCAAGATATTCCTCCAATTATGACGCTGAAACGGTTAACCGTATTGACATCATCGATGTTGCGTCTGAGGAGTATTCTCAAGAGGTCCTCGGTTTCTCATCCAGTGGCTGTCTTTCTACTGACCCGATCATTTCCGACTCTTCCCCTTCCCTCACTCCGTTTGAGGGAAGTGACTTCCTTTTGGAAGAGCTCGAGGCTTTTCTTGCTCAAGATAGCTCAATTCCCGATGGAGTTGATGAAGACTATCTTGACCCGGAGGGGGACATTCTTCTCCTTGAAAGATTGTTAAATGACGATCCTTCACCCTCTCCGTCTCCACAAATACTTCATAAAGCGGAAGTCAAAAATGTTGAAATAACTGAAGACTTTCCCGAGGTTGAGCTCAAGGACTTGCCTCCTCATCTAGAATATGCATTTCTGGAGGGTGATAATAAATTACCCGTCATTATTGCCAAAGACTTAAAAGATGAGGAAAAGGCTGCACTCCTAAAGGTTCTTAAGTCAAACAAGCAAGCAATTGCTTGGAAACTCTCCGACATTAAGGGCATAAGCCCGAACTTTTGTACTCATAAAATCTTAATGGAGGATGACTTTAAACCAGCTGTGCAACATCAGAGAAGGGTAAATCCCAAAATCCATGAAGTTATTAAACAAGAAGTTCTTAAACTTCTTGATGCGGGATTGATTTACCCTATATCTGACAGTCCTTGGGTTAGCCCAATTCATTGTGTTCCTAAAAAGGGTGGCATTACCGTTGTCACCAACGAGGATAACGAGTTGATTCCAACTCGTTTGGTCACGGGTTGGCGTGTTTGTATTGACTATCGAAAGTTAAATGAAGCCACCCGTAAAGACCATTTTCCTCTCCCTTTTATGGACCAAATGCTCGAAAGACTTGCGGGGAATGAATACTACTGCTTCCTCGATGGCTTCTCGGGTTACTTCCAAATCCCCATTGATCCCCAGGATCAAGAGAAGACTACCTTCACATGCCCCTACGGAACTTTTGCTTACAGACGTATGCCTTTCGGCTTATGTAATGCACCAGGCACATTCCAGAGGTGCATGATGTCTATTTTTTCCGACATGATCGGGAAAACTATGGAGGTATTCATGGATGACTTTTCGGTCATCGGGGATTCATTTCAGACTTGCCTCTCCCACTTGGAACAGATGCTTAAACGTTGCAAAGAAACGAATCTAAGTCTCAATTGGGAGAAGAGCCACTTTATGGTCAAGGAGGGCATTGTCCTCGGCCATAAGATTTCAAAAAACGGGATCGAGGTTGACAGAGCTAAAATCGATGTCATTGCCAAATTACCTCATCCCACCACCGTAAAAGGTGTTCGGAGCTTTTTGGGTCATGCCGGCTTCTACCGTAGGTTTATCCAAGATTTTTCTAAGATTGCCCGGCCTATGACCCATCTCCTCGAGAAGGATGCTCCTTTCATCTTCTCTCCTGAGTGCATCGAAGCTTTCGAAACATTAAAGAAAAAGCTTACCGAGGCACCGATTCTTGTTGCCCCCGATTGGGACCAACCTTTTGAGCTTATGTGCGATGCTAGTGATTTTGCCATAGGTGCGGTCTTGGGGCAACGAAAAGAAAAATACTTTCAGCCCATACACTACGCAAGCAAAACTATGACTGAGGCTCAAGGTCATTACACCACCACTGAAAAAGAACTCCTAGCTGTGGTGTATGCCTTCGAGAAATTCCGGTCATACCTAATCTTGACTAAATGCGTAGTGTACACAGATCACTCGGCTTTGAAATACCTATTTGCAAAACAAGATGCAAAGCCGAGGCTTCTTCGTTGGGTTCTCCTCCTTCAGGAATTTGATATCATTATCCGTGATAAAAAAGGAGCCGAGAACCTTGCTGCTGATCATCTCTCACGATTAGAGAACCCTCATCAAGATGTGTCCGAGAAAAAGGAAATAAATGAAACATTTCCTCTCGAGACACTCAATGCGGTTGCTTTTCGTGGTGACTCTACTACCCCATGGTTTGCCGACTTTGCAAATTACCATGCGGGTAACTTCATAGTGAAGGGGTTAACGTCCCAACAAAAGAAAAAATTCTTCAAAGACGTTAAACATTACTTCTGGGACGACCCCTTCCTCTTCAAAATCTGTGCCGATCAAGTCATCAGGCGATGTGTATACGGACAGGAAGCCACTGATATTCTCAAGGCTTGCCATGCTGGACCCACCGGGGGCCACCATAGTCCTAACTACACCGCCAAAAAGGTGTTTGATTCCGGTTTCTATTGGCCCACAATCTATAAGGATGCCCACGAGTTAGTCAAAGCCTGTGATGCTTGTCAGCGTCACGGGAATATTTCACAAAAGAACGAAATGCCGCAAAATGCTATTCAAGTTTGTGAAATCTTTGACGTCTGGGGCATTGACTTTATGGGGCCATTCCCATCTTCTCGTGGAAACAAATACATACTCGTGGCTGTTGACTATTTGTCAAAATGGGTTGAGGCAAAGGCCTTACCCACTAATGATGCCCGAGTAGTCGTGAAATTCTTGAAATCCCTCTTTGCTCGTTTTGGAACCCCACGTGCCATCATTAGTGATCGCGGTACTCACTTTTGCAATGATCAATTTGCAAAAGTCATGCTGAAATACGGTGTTACTCATCGTCTTTCCACCGCATATCACCCCCAAACAAGTGGGCAGGTGGAGGTTTCCAACCGTGGTATTAAACGGATTCTTGAGAGGACAGTAGGTGAAAACCGTGCTTCCTGGTCAGATAAACTAGATGATGCACTCTGGGCCTTCCGTACAGCTTACAAAACACCCATCGGGTGCACTCCATACAAGCTTGTATACGGGAAGGCGTGTCATTTACCGATCGAGCTCGAGCACAAAGCCTACTGGGCCTTGAAACATGCTAACTACGACCTTCATAGAGCGGGTGATCACCGTAAGGTTCAAATCAATGAATTAAACGAACTTCGTGATCAAGCCTACGAGAACTCTTTGATCTACAAAGAAAAGACAAAGAAGATTCACGACTCTAAAATTAAGAACCGAGTTTTCAACGTCGGTGACAGAGTCCTTCTTTTCAATTCAAGATTAAAGATCTTCTCGGGGAAATTAAAAACCCGATGGACCGGACCATTCACCATTGCTAAAGTTTACCCATACGGGACTGTTGAGTTATCTCAACCTGAAGGTCCCAACTTCAAAGTGAATGGTCACAGATTGAAACATTATTTTGGAGAGGACACACCACCCATGGTTGTCCCGGATCTCCAAACTTTCCCCATGGACCAATGAATTCGGGGATCGAGTCAAGCTAGTGACTCGGTGAACAAAAATTAGCAGCACATATGGGTTTTCACCCGTATTTCTGACTTCTTTCTACTTTCTACCACCCTAGTGTGGGGGAGTGGCCATCCCCCACCGTTTCAAAAGTAAATATTTTTCAAAATTCAATAAACATGTTTTGTATGTATTTTATGTCATTCAAATCCCGGGCTGTCAGGACAAATTTACTACAGTTAATCATTCACAAGTGATTAGCTAGCGTGGTAAACTTGACACAAGCCTGGGAAGTTTATGTATATTATATACTTTATTATTCATCTTCCAGGCTGTCAGGACAGATTTATTACAGTTAATCATTCACAAGTGATTAGCTAGCGTGGTAAACCTGACACAAACCTGGAAGGTGTATGTATATTATAAACTTTATCATTCAACTCCCGGGCTGTTAGGACGAATTTATTACAGTTAATCATTCACAAGTGATTAACTTGCGTGGTAAACCTAACACAAGCCTGGGAGGTAGTGAGCAAAAAAAAAAAAAAAAAAAAAATCTCAAAACATTTTATGTACAGATAAAATAAAGTGAAAAATAGAAATTTCCACAGTTAGAA
This sequence comes from Artemisia argyi, assembly GCA_030686995.1. Classification (NCBI taxonomy): domain Eukaryota; kingdom Viridiplantae; phylum Streptophyta; class Magnoliopsida; order Asterales; family Asteraceae; genus Artemisia; species Artemisia argyi. The sequence continues at coordinate 21,350,287 of CM060677.1, forward strand.
TCGAATATTAGCTTTTCTATTCAGAGATTCGGTATAATAGCCGGGACTTTGAATATTGAGGACAATATTCAGTTCTAGTGTGGGGGGGGGGGGGGGAAATTCTTACGAATTTTATCATAAAACTTTCCAAGTACCCCCATTTTAGGCCAAAAATTTTTCAAAATTTTTCACTTTATTCCAAAATTTTTGTGGTTATCAGTCCGCCAAAGTCTAAATGACAAAGGGATTGGCTAGTCCAGGAGCAAACGGCTCTTGGTAAAGACATCTCAAACCCGTTGATGGCTGGCAGTTTGCCAAAAATTGCATGGTTCCTCAGCTCCCCCGCATCCTCATAAGCAAATGAGTTGGCTAGCCCACAAGATTATGGCTTGTGGTAAAGGCAGTGGAAATCCATAATTGGTATTCAGCTCACCAAGATGTTGACTTAGTCCATCAAGATGCTGGCTAGTCCAGAAGCAAACGGCTTTTGGTAAAGACTAATCAAATCCGTTGACAGCTGGTGGTTTGCTCAAAATCACACGGTTATCAGGTGTGCCACAGTTCTTACACCTGGCTACTCCAGAAGTGATGGCTTTTGGTAAAGAGTTTCAAATCCATTAAGTTTTTCTCAAAAGATTGCTAGGGACTAGCAATGTTTTAGTGTGGGGGATTGATGAGTGTGTAAATACTCATCATTTTTACCAATTCTGAACTGCCAAAACATCCAAAAACACTCAATAATGAATCAAAATAGTGAAAATATCCCAGGAAAGTGTTTTACATGTTTCAAATGCAAAAATACCAAAAACAGATGAAAATCACATAAAGTTTGCATAATTGGCAGTTTCAGTCCCCCAACTTTCAAAAGTTGTCAAATCTAGTCCCTGGAAGTTTAAAAAGCAAAGAAAAGTCAACCCAAGGCAAAGAAAAGTCAAAATTTATTAAAATAAGTCCTTGGGTGATAAAGTTTGAGAAAATTACACTTCTACCCCTCAAAATCCAAAATTGGCAAAACAGGTCCCTGGAGTTTGTGAAATTGGCAGATTTGATCCCTGAGGTTTAAAATAATACTTGTGGTCCTTGTGCTAATGTTTAAATGCAGGATTGGTCCTTATGTGAATTTTGGGAAAAGTTTCATGACAGGTCCCTGAAGTTTGGGAAATTGACAGATTTAGTCCCTGGGGTTTTAAAAGTGAAAAATTCAAAAATAAAACCTCACACTATTCATCATTGGCAGTTTATATCCTTGGAAACAAAATTAGAAAATGCCAAATCCAGTCCCTTAACTTTCCCATATTTACATTTTAAGTCCTTGTGATTATTTCCTATTAAAAACCAACCGGACCCAAATTAAACTAAAACCAAAAATCCAAATCCAATCCACACTTTGGGCCCAAAATAACAAATAACCCACACCCTCAGCCCAGTCCACCCAAACCTTTGACCCGGGTCCAACGTTGACCTCGGTCAACACCCCCAAAAACAAAAACCACCCCTGCTTATCTCTTCCCTCCCAAACCACCTCCACCCAAAACCACCTGGTTTTGCCACCACCACCCCCACTTGCAACTCAATTATCACCACCCCACCCCCCTACACCTACCCATCACCCTTTGCATTAAATGCTTCTCCCTAATTCAAGTTATCAGAGTCAAATGGGAGAAACAGATTTTGGCGCCAAAACACGTGTAGGCTTGCCATTGGACCAAATTGATCAAGAAATGATGGGATTTACTCAGAAGGATGGGGGGAACCCTAATTGAAGGCTATAAATAAGAGAAGATGCAAGATGAAGCAGGAGTAGTTTAATTTTAGTTTAATTGTATCGAATTTAAATTATCAAGCAAAGTAGTTTAATCTTTTTCAATTCAAGTGTTGTAATGTCCTAATTTATGTATCAGAAGTCTTTTTAAGTTATAAAATTCAAGCTTTCACTTTACATTTTGATTTTGCATTTTTGGTTTCAATCTGAGTTGGTACAGTGCTTATTGTATGGAATTATAGATTGAATCTAGGCTCACATAAGCTCCCCTAAGCTTGTTTAAGCTTTAGAGACTCCTAAAACTCAGTACTAGTAGAGAAAAAACAAAAAAATAAAAAAGGTCAACTATGGTCAACTGTTTGTATATCTGCTATTTGTTTCAGGTTCTAAGCACATTGAGGAGCTGGATTAAGTGAATTTGGCCTATCTAAAGATAGGCTACAAAGGAAAACCCTCTGTTCATGCTGAGGGTAACCTAGTAAGAACTTGCTTATTTTAATTCTTAGTTAAAAATTTCTAGTTTAGCTTTTTGATTGATTGTTTGCTTACAGTTGTTAATTGCTGTTTGTTTGTGGTATTTAGATATTGTTTAGATAATCTTTAGCTTTAAATTTATAGCTTGTTGGTTAAAGTAGTTAGTTATTTAAAATTTTGAGTTTTAACTGTCTCATTAAGCTTTGGTGTTAAGTGTGTATGAGTAATGTGTTAATCTGTATATCTAGTACTCAAAACCAGTTACATTAATCATATTTTGTTGTTTGGAAGTAAGTTTGTACCCCCTAGTGACCATTTGCTTTGAAAAGATCAAATCAGTCAATCAAAAGGTGTGTTTGGATCAGTAGGATCCACTGCCCTTAAGGTTGGTTTAATTGTTGCTTCTAGTTCAATCAAGTTAGAATAGGTCTATATAGGTTTAATCAATCCATAAATCAGTGTCTTATTAGTTATAAAGTCAAAATCAAAGAAAACTCCCCCTCACAGTTAACTGTGAGGGATTTGTGTCCCAAAACTTTGCTCAATTGCTCATAAGTGATTATTGTAGCTATTTTTAATCTCACATTAGCTTATTATCATAGTTACAGCTTATTAGGAGTGTTGGAAATTCATAAAAGTCAAAGTGTGAGTGTTCTTGTCAAAAGTCAAAATACTTATTCTCAGATTTCATCATATTTGCTTGTTCATTTCTGAATTTTGTGATTTGTTTGGGATTGTGAAAATTGGAGGTTTAATTTTCTACCAGCTCAACTTTGAGAATATGCTTTTATTTCATTTTTAGAAAATTTAATCTGAGTCCCACAGTCCAACAAAGTAACCTGCAGGGCAAGCTTGTGCCCTGCTCACCCAGTCACCACCTCACCACCATCACTTGGGTGGTGTTTTGTGACCACCTCAGTGGACCCCAGACCCCATAGATAGGTTTTTACATCCCCCCTCCTACCAGGGTCTCACCTTTGACCATTGGATTGACCTGAGTCACTGTGGACCCCACCTAGATTAAGCCTCAAAGTTTGTCCCTAGTCTGTGTTCATTTTCAAAGTGATAAGTGCTTATTTCAGTTTACTCAGCTTATTTGTGCTTATTGTTTGTTATTCCTAGCTTATTTGAGTTTGTTAAACCTGTTTGCATCTGTTTTCACCATTGTGGACCCCACCCAAGGCCATTTGACCTTATTTGACCAAACAGTCAACCAAAGTCAACTGTTTAAGACAAGGGGTTGTCACAGCTTATTTATAAGCTATTTCAAAAAGTGTTTTCATAAAAGTTTATCATTTTAAGGTGTTTGGTAGTTCTGTAAAAGAAAAATCCAAAAAAAATTAGTTTTGAAATAAGTGATAGTTTCTATTTAATTCAAGTTAAGTTTAATTTTCATTTTTAAATTTTAATTAAGTAACTAGTATTTTTATATTTTTATTAAATACCTTATATAGTAAAGTAATTTTGATAATTTTTTCAGATTTTTATTTTGTCATTTAGTGCTAATTAGATTTAATTTTAATTTTCTTTATTATTAATTAATATTAAATATTAAATAGCTTAATTAGTTTTTATAAGGTTAAATCTAGTTTTTATAATTTTTCTAGTTCTAATATAGTATAATAAGTTTTTAGAAAATAAATTTTGAGATTCTACTGTTCATTTTCTAGTTTTCTTATTTTATTTGTTTAAAATAGACTTAAGTTAATTAAAAGGTAAATAATTAGTTGTTCAATCTTAAAATATAATTTTTAGAGTTTTTATAATTTTTTAGGATTCCTGTAATGGTTAAGTAATTTTATAAATTTTATCTTAATTTTCTAAGTTAATTTAGTATTAATATAAATTAAAAGTAGTTTAATTAGTTTAATTAAGTTAAATAGTTTTTAATTAATTACAAAACCACAAAAAGACAAAAATATTATTTTTAATTTTTTATACTTTCTACAAGTTCTAATTTAGGTTTAGAAAATATTTTTGTTAATTTTTAGTTTAATTTAAATCATTTGTCATATTTAGTTTATTTAAATTAGGTTTTAATTTAGAATTTAAATAGTTTAATTAATTAAATAGTTTAATATTATTTTAATCACTTTTATAATTTCTTTTTCATTTTTAATTTTAAGTTTTGAAAAGTGTCAAAAGCACCCCCTGTAGTTTGATAATTACCAAAAACCCACTTTTCCAGTCCGATACGTGATCTTAATTGTCAATTTGTGCATATATCTGGTATCTGATTATTGTGAATATTATATCTGTTTGTCAAATACCAAAATAACAGTAGCAAAATCAATTCCACATCATCTGGCTACTGTCCTCAGTGCCACTTTCTCAAAAACGATTTCAAACGACACCATTTCAATCTCGCTGGGACTTTAACGACCCGGGAATACACTATACTATCACCGGAGTATTGATTCTAGGCTGTCTTTGACTTGTTGACCTTGGTCAATAATAATCTGACGGTTCAGGCTCAATCATCCATAAATCTCGATAGGACACAATTCCAAATATGCTTATTGTTTCACACAATGTGGAAAATAAGATAAAATATTTAGAGTCCTACGCATTATCCTTGTGGTATTGCCAGAACATCCGAGTGATATGAAAATATTCACAATGAAGATGGAAATCCTTCTAGAGTGAACATCACTCAAGCTCTTGGTAGGTGACATGTGAGATCCATCTTGGATCAATGATCAAGTGACAACTGGAAAGCAACAATGGTGCGATTCAAAATTGAATCAAACTTGTTCCAGGATATGGATTGACGGATACTTTTGCAAAAACTTTTCAATGTGCTCACAAACTAATTTTCGAGCACATTGATTGTGTATAACCTTTCAACCAAAAGTATTTTTATGGAAATTTGATTCAAAGCTTAAAACTCTCGTCGTGTCTAAAAAATGATTATTATATGACACGCGAGTAATTTCTATAAATCAATTTCTCATAAATCCGTGAATATCTATTCACCGATTCACTCTATCGTGCTGTCTGCTTTGAGACGTTCCGGTATGAGAACATGCTAAGTATGAAGATTCCGAAGTGGATTCTTTGGAAAATTCATTACTACAAGCTGGAAATTCCTGTCAAGGAGAGTCTTCTTTAAAAGAGACTCTACCTGATCACAGGTCAGTTTTTACAAAACCGGAGGGTAGTCTGTCCACGTAGAACGAATGACAAAGCCATATTCGTTCTCTATCTTTATTGCTAACTGTTTTATTGCAGGGACACATATAAAGATGGTGTTGATGGCTCCTATTTCCAGCTGAATCGGGTCAATCCATACCTCATGCTCACACATCCTCATCACTATCAATGATGATGAGAGACATACTACAACAAATGTTGAGAGACTACCAACAACATTTCCGCAACTCTAATGAAAAAGTCTCCTGATTTACAAGTCTAATGTAATGTCTCTAGATCCAGAAGTATAACACCCCCAAAATTTTACAACGCAGCGGAATACCAATTTAGGTGTCACTTCATAGTTAAAACACACAAGTTACATAAACGACCTCAAAAGAGACGTTTAATAAAATGTCACATTCGATTTGATAAATCAGAGTACAAAGGTCCCAACAATTTCTTTTTAAAACTTAAGTTACAAGAATTAAAACATCAAACATATATGTATTTTAAAGATAAAAAGTTATCGAATGTGTAGAAAACAAGTCTTTCAATATTTGATATACACGCGACTCCGATTGCTCCCAATGCTCAGCTAGCCAAATAATACCTGAGAAAATACATGCTAAAAAGTCAACATAAAGTTGAGTGAATTCATAGAGTTTAATAAGTAATCAGTTAAATACAAGATAATTCAGTTTAAAAGAAGTTGGGCTACGCCCGTAATTAAGTTGACATGTAACAAATACAAGTCGAGAAATAAGATTTATAGCATTGAGCTCATGAAACCGAACCTTGGCCAAGTTTAAAATGCCCCTCACAAGGTATTCAATTGCCATTTACCTCAATTCTCAATATTATATGTCCGTTTGACCCACAGTTATCAAATGAGCGCTACTCACCCGGACAGCCTGCCTGGCCAAATATGCATATCTATAATACTAGCATTTACGCACTTAATTAACGGTTCAAGAAATTAGGGACTTGTTGTCAAAGGTACTCAATGTCTATAATTATGTAATCATGAAACTACTTGTATTCCGTTTGTAAAACTAGCATGTATCCCCCTCGCGAGGTTTATAAAACGTTTAAATAAGTAAAAGCGAGGCTATGAACTCACCTTAAGCAACGAAACAAGGATATGATACAGATGTCGGAAGAAACAAGAAATCCTAAGCACCACCTAAAAGAGATGGCGTAACTTAGAAAAATAAAGAAATACTTAATATATAAAAATAACAAGTTATAAGTTATGTTTCGTAATGAACTATGGCATTGCACTAATTTTTATCAATACAAATTTACCCAAATGTGATGAGGACCTGGTCTAATATACACCAACACATGTATTCACTTTCAAAACTTATAATCCAACTTAGTTAGCATTTATACATTCATTCTTAAGTTTAAAATGATGTACTTATTCAAATTTCAGAATTTACTCCGACTACCCGAACCTATAGTTTAAAATCCGTAAATGGTATAGACTTGAGGTTTTCGTCTACTAATAGCTTTTTGAGTCCACTTTTCAGATTTGTGGGTCTCATTACCAAAAAAGTTGCAAAACCTAAGTGAAAACACCAAAATGGCCTCCATTGTCAATACCATTAATTTCCAGATTTTTACCGCTTCACCAAATTGGTTCTAGATCCTAAACCGTACCTCCTGAGAGGTCAAGACCAGTTAAAAATTTTAAGTTGGCTCAATTCCTAGAACTTTCATGTTTACCCAAATAGAGATTACTGTGCAAAAAATTTGACTTATACCCAACCTAAAATCAGTGTGCAGAATTCGACTAGTTGAGGCAAAATGATCGTAGCTCGCTAACCGGACATCGTTAGACCTTGATTCCGACGGCCACGCGAAGCTAAAACATATTAATACAACCCCATAAACTTTCCCAGGCCTTCATAAGTCAAAAATATTTCGTATTATGCTAAAAAAATGTACAGGTCAGAATCTGTCTTAAATACCTCATTTCAAAATCAATCAAATCAAGTTTCTAACTTACAATCCTATGTACAATGCCATATTTGATCACTTCTTACACTTATAACATTAATTAAATGTATTTTTACAGAATCAAGATCAAAATTGCATGGCCAAATTAAAGAAGAAAAATGAAAAATCAAGAGATTAAACTTGCAAAAAGTGATAAATCACTAATAACCTTTCTAGGGCTTGGATTGAAATCGACCCTAATGACACCAAGACTAGTAAAATCTTCAATTCAATCTTCAAAAATGATTACCAACTTGATTAAACCAAGCCCTAATCAAGTCTTGAAGAAAAACACCAAGAAACTCTATGGAAACTACAAGAAAATCTTATAAACTTCTAATCAAAACACCATCTTTTGCAAGGACCTTCAAGAGAATGATGTGGTGATGATTTTATGATTAAAAAGATGATGAGATGGTGGTGTCTTGGTGTTGATTCACGGCAGCAACAAGGGAGGAAGAAGGGAGATGGATGATTTTATGAGATTTGCATGTGGAGAAGAGAGAGAAGGATATAACTTATTGAAAATGAGAAAATGTGAAGTGTTGGTGGTTTAGATGGGAGTGACGGTTTTTGGGGCTTCCAAGGGAAGTTTTATTTGTAATTTTTTTATAAAATTTTAAGTAAATAAAGTGTGAATGATATGTATAAGTGTTGGTGTGGATTGTGTGAGGTAATGAGTAGTATTTAGGGGTTTTAAGTGGTAAATTGGAAAGGTGAAGAGTGGTGAACGACCAAAGCTAGAAAAATAAAGATAAAGATCAAATTTTATGAATATTGGATTAATGTGTGGTGTATTAGTGTGTTTGTGGGGTTTAAATTAGGCGTACGGTCTTAAAAACGCGAATTGCACAGTACCGGGAGACTTAAAAACGTGAATTTTGGAAAAGTGTTGTAAAAATATTTTGAAATTGTTATAAAGTGTTAAAAATGGCTAATTTTTATATTTCATGAGAGCCTTGGGTTTATCGGAGTGTTTAAACGTCGTTAAAAAAAATGAAACCGTGAGTCGAAAACACGTTTGGTGACACCGGTTCTTGATATAAGTGACATAAGCTATAAAAATGACACGACAAGTATAAAACTCTTTAGTAAACATGAAATAGTTTACAAATTCATAAAATATGTAAATTATCATAGTCTAGGGTTGGTTCACTTTGTCAAAACCTTAAAACGTAAATTTAAATCGGGTAAAACGTAAGGGTGCAAGGTTTATGTAAAATTAGAAAAATTAAATTAGGACTTTTAAAATAGGATTGTAAGGAACCAAAAATGCATAAAAAGTGTAGAGTGGGCATAGTATTGTGTCGGTTGAATTAATTGAACGAGTCATGACGTACGCGGATAACTTCTGACGAAGTTAATTATAAAAAAAAATAGAATAGTTAAATAAATAATAAAATATTAAAATTAATGACATGAAATTTTAGAAATGTATGTACCCCTTAAGAGAGCGACGTCCCGGCGCTCAATTCTTCTTAATCATTTTTGGTCGTTTTAAAGATTTTTGGGATGGAAGTATGTATAAAAACCATGTTGAAACTCGGGTTTATGTGTGTGATTGTTGAATGTCTATTTTCAAAATTTTAAGAATCATTAGTTGAAACGAAGTTTAAATCAGTCATATCCACAAGACATGATTAAAATATGATTTATAAAAAAAATGTAATTTGAAATATAGGGCATGGTGTCATTATAAATATTGGTTATGATTTTTACAAAAGAGGGTGGTTAGAACCGACTCTTTAACTTAAGAAGGTAATTTTGGTAATTTAAACACTTGTGAAGTATTTCTAAAATTTTCATAATGACGCATAAAAATTTTATAGAAGCCCATGGAGGTGCTTAATGCATTTTGTGCTCGGGATTTTTGACAAAGTATCAAGATATCAACGAAGATAGAACAATTGATAGAAATCATCTAATGTGTAAGCAATGGTATGAGGGAACGAATAGAATGTCATGAGGGTCCTTAAAGGAAAGATTGAATAAAAGTGTTGGCGATAAGACAATGGGAGACAAGGAATTTATCAAGTCGTCAATTCGTGGAAGCGAATAATAGTACATTACTATTAGCTTATCAAGCTCGCGGCGGTCGATACAAAATCGGGAAAATCCACATAACAAATTACGAGTCGAGAGGAGTTCATAGCCCAAAGAATGATTCATACGCACGTTATGGCGGATACACATAAGCCCACTCATTCATAACTCGTCACTTACATAAAGAGGCGTCCCAATCCATGTAAGTGATGATCTATGAATTTATGGTTCAGCGGTTTATAATTTCCTTATTCAAATGAAGAAGCGTCCCAATTCATTTCAATAAGACGATTATAAATCATCCTACTTAAGTATGTCCATCACAAAACAAAATACATAACAAGACTAAGTGCTACAATAAATAAAAGGATGTCTACTTAACGACATGATTCATAAAAAACATAAGGAGAAGTAACGAGAATAATAACATGACATTAGTCAATCGTATTTCCAAGGTAAGTGTTGGCATGATCTGAGATGACAAGTTAAGGTCGTACTCCTATCAATTTGAAAGATTTCAAAACAATGGATGATGAAAACAACATACGTGATTCAAAAGCATAAGAAGAATGTTCACACTCGGAGTTGAACAATAAAATTACTAGTGGAATTGACAAAGTACACCGAATGTCAATATCATCAAAAGAAAATAAAGTAAAGTAGCGAAAATGTTTCGAAGATCACCGCATCGTTCATAAAAGGTTGAAGTAAACGAATTCATTAATACATATCATAGTACTATACACATGCGTAAGAATTTGAGAAGAGAGTAACACATATATGTACGGGTATCCTTATACAATACTAGTATTGATGTTCGAGGGAGAAAATAAGAAAACACGAAGTACACGATAATCGGAGTGGTCAGTGTATAAATAACCGACTGATATAAAGTAAATAGTATGACATCATAAGATAGGCATGAGAGAGTGAAATCATGACTAGGGAATATATTCATTAGTCTTATAATAGAAGTATGGATGCAAAATAGAGCATATAAGTTACCTGGGTGCAAGCGTACGCGGATATCGAACAATGGTGAAAGACTTAAAAAAAAATTTCGAAAATCAGTTATAGTTTAGGTTTTGAAAACGACCTATTCGCTATAACTAATGCTCTGATGCCATTCTATAACACCCCCAAAATTTTACAATGCAGCGGAATACCAATTTGGGTGTCACTTCATAGTTAAAACACACAACTTACATAAAACGACCTCAAAAGAGACGTTTAATAAAATGTCACATTCGATTTGATAAATCAGAGTACAAAGGTCCCAACAATTTCTTTTTAAAACTTAAGTTACAAGAATTAAAACATTACACATATATGTATTTTAAAGATAAAAAGTTATCGAATGTGTAGAAAACAAGTCTTTCAATATTTGATATCCACGCGACTCCGATTGCTCCCAATGCTCAGCTAGCCAAATAATACCTGAGAAAATACATGCTAAAAAGTCAACATAAAGTTGAGTGAATTCATAGAGTTTAATAAGTAATCAGTTGAATACAAGATAATTCAGTTTAAAAGAAGTTGGGCTACGCCCGTAATTAAGTTGACATGTAACAAATACAAGTCGGGAAATAAGATTTATAGCATTGAGCTCATGAAACCGAACCTTGGCCAAGTTTAAAATGCCCCTCACAAGGTATTCAATTGCCATTTACCTCAATTCTCAATATTATATGTCCGTTTGACCCACAGTTTTCAAATGAGCGCTACTCACCCGGACAGGCCTGCCTGGCCAAATATACATATCTATAATACTAGCGTTTACACACGTAATTAACGGTTCATGAAATTAGGGACTTGTTGGCAAAGGTACTCAATGTCTATAATTATGTAATCATGAAACTACTTGTATTCCGCTTGTAAAACTAGCATGTATCCCCCTCGCGAGGTTTATAAAACGTTTAAATAAGTCAAAGCGATGCTATGAACTCACCTTAAGCAACGAAACAAGGATATGATACAGATGTCGGAAGAAACAAGAAATCCTAAGCACCACCTAAAAGAGATGGCGTAACTTAGAAAAATAAAGAAATACTTAATATATAAAATTAACAAGTTATAAGTTATGTTTCGTAATGAACTATGGCATTGCACTAATTTTTATCAATACAAATTTACCCAAAATGTGATGAGGACCTGGTCTAATATACACCAACACGTGTATTCACTTTCAAAACTTATAATCCAACTTAGTTAGCATTTATACATTCATTCTTTAGTTTAAAACGATGTACTTATTCAAATTTCAGAATTTACTCCGACTACCCGAACCTATAGTTTAAAATCCGTAAATGGTATAGACTTGAGGTTTTCGTCTACTAATAGCTTTTTGAGTCCACTTTCCAGATTTGTGGGTCTCATTACCAAAAAAGTTGCAAAACCTAAGTGAAAACACCAAAATGGCCTCCACTGTCAATACCGTTAATTTCCAGATTTTTACCGCTTCACCAAATTGGTTCTAGATCCTAAACCGTACCTCCTGAGAGGTCAAGACCAGTTAAAATTTTTAAGTTGGCTCAATTCCTAGAACTTTCATGTTTACCCAAACAGAGCTTACTGTGCAAAAAATTTGACTTATACCCAACCCAAAATCAGTGTGCAGAATTCGACTAGTTGAGGCAAAATGACCGTAGCTCGCTAACCGGAAATCGTTAGACCTTGATTCCGGCGGCCACGCGAAGCTAAAACATATTACTACAACCCCATTAACTTTCCTAGGCCTTCATAAGTCAAAAATATTTCGTATTATGCTAAAAGAATGTACAGGTCAGAATCTGTCTTAAATACCTCATTTCAAAATCAATCAAATCAAGTTTCTAACTTACAATCCTATGTACAATGCCATATTTGATCACTTCTTACACTTATAACATTAATAAAATGTATTTTTCCAGAATCAAGATCAAAATTGCATGGCCAAATTAAAGAAGAAAAATGAAAAATCAAGAGATTAAACTTACAAAAAGTGATAAATCACTAATAACCTTTCTAGGGCTTGGATTGAAATCGACCTAATGACACCAAGACTAGTAAAATCTTCAATTCAATCTTCAAAAATGATTACCCACTTGATTAAACCAAGCCCTAATCAAGTCTTGAAGAAAAACACCAAGAAACTCTATGGAAACTACAAGAAAATCTTATAAACTTTGAATCAAAACACCATCTTTTGCAAGGACCTTCAAGAGAATGATGTGGTGATGATTTTATGATTAAAAAGATGATGAGATGGTGGTGTCTTGGTGTTGATTCACGGCAGCAACAAGGGAGGAAGAAGGGAGATGGATGATTTTATGAGATTTGCATGTGGAGAAGAGAGAGAAGGATATAACTTCTTGAAAATGAGAAAATGTGAAGTGTTGGTTGTTTAGATGGGAGAGACGGTTTTTGGGGCTTCCAAGGGAAGTTTTATTTGTAATTTTTTTATAAAATTTTAAGTAAATAAAGTGTGAATGATATGTATAAGTGTTGGTGTGGATTATGTGAGGTAATGAGTAGTATTTAGGGGTTTTAAGTGGTAAATTGGAAAGGTGAAGAGTGGTGAACGACCAAAGCTAGAAAAATAAAGATAAAGATCAAATTTTATGAATATTGGATTAATGTGTGGTGTATTAGTGTGTTTGTGGGGTTTAAATTAGGCGTACGGTCTTAAAAACGCGAATTGCGCAGTACCGGGAGACTTAAAAACGTGAATTTTGGAAAAGTGTTGTAAAAATATTTTGAAATTGTTATAAAGTGTTAAAAATGGCTAATTTTTATATTTCATGAGAGCCTTGGGTTTATCGGAGTGTTTAAACGTCGTTAAAAAAAATGAAACCGTGAGTCGAAAACACGTTTGGTTCACTTTGTCAAAACCTTAAAACGTAAATTTAAATCGGGTAAAACGTAAGGGTGCAAGGTTTATGTAAAATTAGAAAAATTAAATTAGGACTTTTAAAATAGGATTGTAAGGAACCAAAAATGCATAAAAAGTGTAGAGTGGGCATAGTATTGTGTCGGTTGAATTAATTGAACGAGTCATGACGTACGCGGATAACTTCTGACGAAGTTAATTATAAAAAAAAAATAGAATAGTTAAATAAATAATAAAATATTAAAATTAATGACATGAAATTTTAGAAATGTCACAAGAAGGGTGTGAGCATGATGGTCCTTATGTCACTACATCACATGAAGGCGATACTACTAAGGATGAGCTTGAAGATTTACTATGGCTGATGATCTCAAAGGAAGCTCAAAGATCACACATCACAAAGGAACTCAAATCACAAGTTCATTGTTGGACGTACAAAGTGTGCTATAAAGTGAAGAATCAAAACCTACGAGCTATAAAGAAAAGAATGCTTGAAGATCAAAGAGCTTAATTTCCAAGGTGACCTCGCTTAGGGGGAGATTGTTAGGAATACGAATATTCCTATAAAAGACTCGGTCACCTAAATGATGTAATAGCATTATGATAGCTCGTAGTTAGTTTATTAGTTAGTTAGATATTAGTTTAGTTTAGGTAATATTCGTAGAGTGGGTCGGGTCTTTACCCACTGTCAGCTCACTCCACAGCCCGTTTCATGGGGCATCATTATGTAAGTGTATAAATACCCTCTTCCCTCCAAGGGAGAGGGTTGGTTGTTTATAATATTACACACACACCTCATTAGGTGTTTCTCTCACTAGAAACCTCCCACTCTCTCATCTCTCTCTCTCTCTAACTTTTACCATGGATTTCATCTTGTTCTTCCATCATACAAGACCACCCGAATCACCACAATAATCAACATATTATATCGATCCTACAAATGCTAACAACTATATTAAACTAAGAAATTTCAATCAAATTCAAATCTGCTGCTACAAACAACTAAACTACAAATCAAATACAATAAGATCAGATCCAACACTTAAAGAAATTTAAATGAGATTTACCAAAGAATTTCCCCTCACCTAGAACAGAGGAGATTCACAGAAGCCTATCTCTAAGATAGGCTGAGTTCATCAACTTTCTGCCTCAGCTTATCCAACTCCTCAACTGCTAATTATCTGATTCTTTGACTGCGATTGAATGACTCAATAAATTCCACTAATAAGCTAAGAAGCTCAAATGGAATATTCAAAAGGAAAATAAGCTCACTGTAAGCTTTAGTACTAATATGTAAACTTATTTATTTTATTATGATTTTTATTTATTTTTCTTATTTTTATTTTTTATTTCTGATAAAAATATGAATTAGAAATTATACTAAAATAGTATAATTAAACTAATTGTAGCTAAAATAAGGAGGATAATAACAGAATAAGCTAGAATATTTGAACAATAAGCTGAAATTAAATGAAAATAAGCACTTCTTATTAAAACTTCAAAGTAAAATTACATTCACTAATCTAAATTACATTCAAAAGAAAATTTGACAGCATTTCATTACCTACTAACTACACACTATCTAAGCTTACAATGACATCTATTTATAGGAGGTGAGTGAGGAGAGCTTACGGATTGCCAAGCTGGCAATCCGTGTGAATTGTGTTTGTTGAAGTCCTCTCAGAGCCGTGAGATTGCTTCCAATCATTATCCCCTTGATTTCCACCCTTAGATTGAATTTGATGAAGCGTTTGGAGCAATCATGAGATGCCACATGTCCAATTTGTGCTTCTTTGGTACCCTTACACCTCTGAGCTTCTAGAAATGCCTTTGAATTGATGTCCGTACCCTTACTTGTGGTCAATTTGGACGGAACAGTAACTAGGGTTCTTAGTACCTTGGGTAAAATGAATTTGGGGATGAGATGGAACACGGGGTTAATTTGTT
Organism: Artemisia argyi; assembly: GCA_030686995.1. Lineage (NCBI taxonomy): Eukaryota > Viridiplantae > Streptophyta > Magnoliopsida > Asterales > Asteraceae > Artemisia > Artemisia argyi. The sequence continues at coordinate 21,365,496 of CM060677.1, forward strand.
TGTTTGACTCAACTTGACCATTTGACCCTTTTTTATATAAATTTTGACCGTGGGTGTGGTTGGGCTCAAGTTTAAGTAAGTGGCATTGGGCTTGTACTTTTGTTTGGGCTTGAATGATTAAATGGACTAGGCATTGTTTTGTTATTTGGATTTTCAGCATTTATAATAAAATACAAGGACCAATAATGTAAAATTCTGAAAACCATGAGGGACTAAATCTGACAATTCTGAAAGTATGAGGACTAAATCTGTAATTTCTTCAAACTTCTCACAAGGATCTCTTTTGCACATAAATCAATCACTGAGGACTTGATAGGCTCAACTTTGATTTCCAGCTTGACTTTCTGACCATCTCCCACTCTCGTGCCCGTTTTTCTGGTTTTTGTTTGATTTTTTGTCATTTTGTGATTAATCCGTACCTGCATGTTCACAACATAAAAACACGTGTTTTCTTGGCATTTGTTAGCTCAATTAGTCATTTTGGGTCGGTATTTGGCCATAAAATGGTGAGTGAATAAGCACTCACCAAAATCCCCTAGACTAAGATATTGTCGTGCCCTCACGCAATGTGATCAATTCACGCTTTTGGGATAAATAATTTCAAAACTCTTCCTACTAACTTTGTAAAGTAGCAAGGAGGTTCGAAAGAAGTAATAAAATCATTTATTCCCGAAAACGCTCCGTTTTCCAAAATTTTTTTTTTACTCCTTTATTCCACTTTCACTTCTATTTTTGTATTTTCCATATTTCATACTTGTGACGGTTTGTTGAACTTTCATTATTTTGAAATAATTATTAGGGTCAACGAGTAGAAACACTTTTCATAAAAAAGTGACCAAAAGGATAAAAATCGTCATCCTTGATTTTTCACGAGTCCCCAAACTAAGCGTACAAACTAGATCACAACTTATCTACAAATTAGATGCTAACACTACTCATAATAGTTACTTGTGGAAACTCCTTACTCCCATATCCTAGGTTTTGTATCTCAATATTTTATTTTGTTGAGAAATGAATTGCTTCATATTTTCTCGTTTCGCTATTTTTTAGTCCGATAGTGATACCTAAGTTAAAACGATAAGTAGTTATTCATTTTCTCTTAAGAACCACTGCAATAGAAATTCGGTCCACATCAAGGAAATTTGGTACATACAATATCATAAGTATAAGTTGCGGAGTACTACACGTGCACCTCATGTGATTGATTACTAATCAAACACATGCACCTCACGCGCCAACAACTTATTTACATTCAAACTCTTATTCGATACAACTTTCAACTTTCACTTTTTTCATTTTTCACTTTTTTCACTTTTCTCATACTTTCTCATATTTTTCACTTTTTTCCTTTCTTGAATTTTCTCATAACATCAATTGAAGCTTATCGGGTAGCTCCAAAACCACATAGATAATCAACTTTTGACTTTTGATTTTTCACTTTTTGCTCTTATTTTTGATGTTCCTTGATATGTACCCAACTTCAAAAGTAAAAATTCTCTTAAGAAAACAAAGAACTAAATATTATTCAAACTGAAATACCACTACTTAACCTAGAACATCTATTATATATTGGTGACGTATCTAATGGGAGTAAAAAGCCACAAGTACCACTCATGAGCTCTAAAGAGAACCACTACTCCACGTTTAACATCTAACTTCTAAATAAACTCTATCATTTCTCGCTCTTCGCAATTTAAGATTCCAAGTAATGAAACCAGCGAATACTTAGCCGATAATCAGCCACGCATATATAAAGTCAGTTACGGAAACTTGCAAATTCTAGAAGAAGAATTCGCGTTTTCTAGCTCCTGTTGTAAAAGACTAGCGAAAGCTTTTAAGCTGCGCATGTATAAAGTCAAGTACGGGAACTTGCAGATTCTTTAAGAAAGAATTCGCATTTTATAGCTCCTTGTGTACAAGACTAGCACAAGCTTATATGATTATCATTGGTTAGGGGAACAAGCTAGGGCTCAACACGCCCGGTCAAGTCAAAATATTTATTCCTACTCTCGCCAGCAAGAAAGTCAACAAGGTGTCAAAACACTTATTCAAACTTTATTATATTTTTGCACAACTTTTTTCAACTTTTTCTCATTTTTTTTGTGCTTTTTCATGACTTTTTCATTGATTTTTCTTCAAAATTTTTCAATTTTTTTTTGGTGGAAAAACGGAGTTGCAAGAGTGCACGACATGTGAAAAATGCAAGGTTAAAATCGAATCAAAGATTCACCCTCCCCCAGACTAGAACGAAACATTGTCCTCAATGTTTTATGGGTTAAGGTAGTCCTAACAAAATTCTAGGCCGTTTATTAATTATGCCAAAGAAAACGTTAGTCGATAAGATTCACGGATATAGGATTTCCAAGTAGCACCGATGAATGAAACTCGAGCGGAGAGAAGATAACGAGCACGAGAGTCATCATAAATCGCGGACAATCCTAACAAACATCACAAACAACCACGGAACACAAGAGTAGAAGAGGCACCCCCTCCTCACGTTATTTGTTAGAAAATAGAAAATAAGAAGATGAAATTAGATAAGCATGGGTTGCCACCCACGAAGCGCTTTGTTTTTGATTTCCGAGTCACGTAGCTTGACTCGATCCCCGAATTTAATTATCCTTGGGGAAAGTTTGGAGATCCGGGACTACCATGGTTGGCACATCCCCTCCGAAATAGTGTTTCAATCGGTGACCATTCACCTTAAAATTGGGACCATCTTGTTGAGCTAACTCAATGGTACCGTAAGGGAAAACTTGGGTTATTGTGAATGGTCCAGACCAACGGGTTTTAAGCTTACCCGAGAATATCTTTAAACGAGAGTTAAAAAGTAGCACTTGATCACCAACGTTAAAAACGCGGTCTTTGATCTTGGCATCATGGATTCTTTTTGTTTTCTCTTTATATATCAAAGAATTCTCGTAAGCTTGATCACGGAGTTTGACAAACTCATTCAACTGAACTTTTCTGTGATCACCCGCGGTTTTCAAGTCAAAGTTGGCATGTTTAAGGCCCAGTAGGTCTTGTGCTCTAGTTCGATGGGCAAATGACAAGCTTTCCCGTAAACCAGCTTATATGGTGTACACCCAATGGAAGTTTTGTAAGCGGTCCGGAAAGCCCAAAGTGCATCTTCTAATTTATCGGCCCAAGAGGCACGGTGTTCTCCTATTGTCCTTTCAAGTATACGTTTTAAACCATGATTTGAGACCTCAACTTGGCCACTCGTTTGTGGATGATAAGCCGTGGAAAGACGATGTGTGACACCATATTTAAGCATAACTTTCGCAAATTGATCATTACAAAAATGGGTCCCACGATCGCTTATGATGGCTCGAGGTGCACCAAATCGGGCAAAGAGACTTTTTAAAAACTTAACAACAACTCGGGCGTCATTGGTGGGGAGCGCCTTCGCTTCAGCCCATTTTGATAAGTAATCGATGGCCACGAGAATGTATTTGTTTCCCCTAGACGACGGGAATGGCCCCATGAAATCGATGCCCCAAACGTCAAAAATTTTACAAACTTGAATCGCATTTTGCGGCATTTCATCTTTTTGAGAAATTTTCCCTTGACGTTGGCAAGAATCACATGTTTTCACCAATTCATGGGCATCCCGATATATCGTCGGCCAATAAAAGCCGGAATCGAAAACCTTCTTAGCGGTGAAATTGGCACCATGATGTCCCCCCGTGGGTCCACTATGGCATGCCTTAAGAATTTCAATGGCTTCCGTACCGTGAACACACTGCCGGATCACTTGATCCGCACAGACTTTGAACAAGTAGGGGTTGTCCCAAAAATAATGTTGGACATCTTTAAAGAATTTCTTCTTTTGCTGGGACGACAACCCTTTCCTAATGAAATTCCCCGCATGGTAATTCGCAAAATCGGCGAACCATGGGATACTTTGGTCAGTTTTGGTCACACTCCCAAGTGTCTCGAGAGGAAAAGCATCATTAATTTCCCTATTCTCGAGAACACTTTGATGGGGGTTCTCAAGTCGTGAAAGGTGATCAGCAGCAAGATTCTCAGCTCCTTTCTTGTCTCGTATTTCGACATTAAATTCTTGGAGCAAAAGAACCCACCGCATTAAACGTGGCTTCACATCTTGTTTAGCCATTAAGTACTTTAGGGCTGAGTGGTCCGTATACACTATGCACTTTTTAAGAAGCAAATAAGACCTAAATTTCTCAAAAGCATAGACAACCGCTAACATCTCTTTTTCGGTCGTTGTGTAATGATGTTAGGCGTCATTCATGGTCTTGCTCGCATAGTGTATAGGCTGAAAATACTTGTTCTTACGTTGCCCCAGAACTGCACCAATGGCATAATCACTTGCATCACACATTAGCTCAAATGGTAAGTTCCAATCGGGGGCAACTAAGATTGGTGCCTCCGTTAACTTCTTCTTCAAAACATTAAATGCATCGACGCATTCATTAGTGAAGTTAAACGGAGCGTCTTTTTCTAAAAGGTGGGTCAGAGGCCGGGCTATTTTGGAGAAGTCTTGAATAAAACGTCGGTAAAAGCCAGCATGACCAAGGAAACTTCGGATTCCTTTGACGGTAGTCGGGTGAGGTAACTTAGCAATAACATCGACTTTTGCCCGATCCACCTCAATCCCAGATTTGGATATCTTATGGCCGAGGACTATTCCCTCTTTAACCATGAAGTGGCACTTCTCCCAATTTAGAACTAAATTAGTGTTTTCACACCGAATTAGCATTCTTTCCAAATGGGAGAGGCAAGAGTCGAAAGAATTTCCATAGACGGAGAAATCTTCCATGAACACTTCCATGGTTTTTTCAATCATATCGGAGAAAATGGCCATCATACACCGTTGAAACGTGCCTGGAGCGTTACATAAGCCAAAGGGCATTCTACGATAGGCAAACGTTCCATACGGGCAAGTAAAAGTGGTCTTTTCTTGATCCTGGGGATCAATGGGAATTCGAAAGTACCCAGAAAAGCCATCCAGAAAACAATAGAACTCATTTCCCGCTAAACGTTCAAGCATTTGGTCCATAAAAGGGAGCGGGAAATGGTCTTTACGTGTTGCATCATTCAACCTGCGGTAGTCGATACAAACTCTCCATCCGGTCACAAGTCGAGTCAGTATAAGCTCATTATCGTCATTCTTCATAACAGTGATTCCGCCCTTCTTTGGCACACAATGAACCGGGCTAACCCATGAACTATCCGAGACCGGATAAATCATTCCAGCGTCAACGAGTTTGATAACTTATTTTTTGATCACATCATGGATTTGTGGATTAACCCGTCGTTGTTGCTGGACGGAAGCTTTGTGATTATCTTCAACAAGAATCTTATGAGTACAAAATCGAGGGTCGATTCCCTTAATGTCGGATATTTGCCAAGCAATCGCACTTTTATACTTCCGAAGCACATCTAAGAGTCGTGTCTTCTCCTCATTTTTAAGGCCTTTTGATATTATAACCGGTAATTTATCATTTTTTTCCAAGTATGCGTATTCGAGATGAGGAGGCAAATCCTTGAGCTCGAGCTCTGGAGGATTCTCAATAGACGGCTTAACTTCTTTTACGTCTGCCATTTTTAAGTCAACCGGATGGGAAGAAACAATCAGTTTTTCATTTAACAACTTCTCAATTAATAAAATGTCCCCCTCCGGATCAAAGTTGTTATTATCAATTTCCGGTGAAAATGATTCATTTGAAAGACAAGCATTGATTTCTTCCCAAGCGAGATCACTTCCCTCAAACGGAGTGAGGGAAGGGGAAGAATCGGAGACGATTGGTTCAAAAGAAGGAGTGGGATTGCCACTCGAAGCATTGTCGGTGAAACCAAGAAATTCTTGAGCATACTCCTCCGTAAGTTCATCAATAACATCAATACGGTTGACGGAAGAAACATCGTAATCGGAGGAGTATCTCGCGGTTTGATCAAGGTTAAAAGTTACGGCTTCATTTCAAACACGTAAAGTAATCTCCTCGTCATAAACATCAATTAAAGCACGACCGGTCCTTAGGAATCCCCTCCCGAGAATGAGAGGAACCTGTGGATCGGCATCGAAATCAACAACCACAAAATCCGCAGGGAAATGAAATTTCCCAACATTGACAAAAATATCCTCAGCTATGCCAATTGGACGAGACGTAGATCGGTCGGCAAGCTCGAGGGTCATAAGCGTCGGTGTCAAGTTAGGAAGAGACAATTTTTTCCATATCGACATAGGCATAAGGTTAATGCTAGCACCAAGATCGGCCAAGGGGAAGCATTGAATTATACCCGGAAAATTGCACGGTATAAGAAACTTGCCAGGGTCTTCAAGCTTTTCGGGCAGCTTTTTAAGAAGAACCGCTGAGCAATTCTCGTTCATTTGAGTCCTTGACATTTCAAAAAGCTTTTCTTTATTATTCAAAAGACCTTTTTGCATCGAAGCAAATTTGGGCATCAAAAGTATAGCATCCGCGAGACTTATATCAAAATGTAACTCTTGAAAAATCTGATAAAATTTCTCCATTTGGTTTTTATCTTTCTCGCGGTGCTTTTGTTCGTTTAAGCGTGACGGATATGGAAACTTTGTTTTGACGGGTGTTTCATTTTCTTTATCATTAACAACCTTTTCCTTTCCTTTAGACGTCGGGACTACCGGAGGTTGGATGTCTTTGGTCCTTCTATTATTAATAGGAATTTTCGTATCCGTTGTCACCTCGGGTTCACGGGCGACTACCTTGGGAGGTAGAGAAGAAGAATTAGTCAGAGCCGTCGGTCCATCATAAGTAACACCACTCCTTGTTATGATCGCTTTTGCATCGCCCCTCGGGTTAGCGATCGTGTTGCTTGGCAACGTTCCAGAGCCCGAGGGTCGATCATTTAAACGCTTGTTAATATCATTGATTTGAGTCGCAAACAATCTCGTTGTTTCATCTTGTTTAGCAATTAAAGCTTGTTGACTCTAAATCAATTGTTTAATCAACTCTTCCGTGGACGACGGATTTGGAATAACAGCTTGATTTTGATTATTAAAATTTTGCCCACGGTTTTGAAAATTGCCATTGTTCTGATTTCCATGATTATTATTCTGAAAATTCTTATTGTTTTGAAAATTGTTCCCTTGAGACGGGCCTTGGTGATAATTTCCCCGTTCTGATTTTGTTGAAAATTCTGATTTTGTCCTTGAAAACCATTATTTCCGCGGTTGTGATTTTGATTGTTATTGAATTGATGATTACGGTTTTGCACATTGTTATTCTGATTCACTTGATTAGGTTGATTAAACCAAGGTGGTCCTTGAAAATGGCTCGAACGGTAGCTGAGGAGACTACGATCTCCTTGAAGAGGTGGGTAACCGTTGCCACCCATGTTCGCAGCATACACGTTCTCTTGAGCAAAAGAGCCGGTCGTCGGACATTCATAATACGGGTGTGGACCACCACAAGTAATGCAACCTTGATTAACGACATTGACTTGTTGACTTGATTTTTCCATAGACATTGCATCAACTTTCTTTGTTAAAGCCCCAATCATATTTACCAATTCATCATTATTTTTACCATTGTTAGACACTTGTAGTTTACTTCTTGACATTCTAACACGAGCCTTATTTTCGATTATCGTGAAGGCATCATTTGTGTTCCTAGCCAACAAGTTACCACCCGCAGCAGAGTTACGCGAATCTTGGTCAGCATGACATAACCCATTATAAAACGTATCAATCTGCTGAAGGTCAGTAAACCCGTGGTTCGGACATTTTTCCTTCAAATCTTTGAATCGGTCCCAAGCTTCACTAAACGTTTCATCAAAAGCTTGTTGGAACCGAAAGATTTGAGAACGTAGGTTAGAAGTTTTAGAGGGAGGATAGAAGTAATTCACAAACTTGGAAGCGAGATTATTCCAAGTGTGAATCGAATTAGGCGGTTCCTTTTCCAGCCAAGTCCGGGCTGTTCCTTTTAAGGAGAAAGGAAATAACTTCAATTTCACCACATCGTGAGGAACTTGGTTCATTCTTATGGTCTCAGCGATGTCGGTGAAATTTCTGATGTGAGCATAGGGGTCTTCGTGATCGAACCCGTGAAAGGATATACCCGTGATCAAATTGAGTAATCCGTGATTGATCTCAAAGTTGGCATTGATGTCCGGAATCACAATAGCTCTACTTACACCATTGAATGGTGATTGGAGTTGTTCTTCCATCGGACGTGGATCAAACGCCGGTTGTTGTCCCATCGGTGGGATAACATTGTGCTGCGGACCAACCATCGGCGGGGGTACGTTGTGTTCGTTTTGGTTCATCTCCTCGTCGTCAAGGAAATGAACCCGACTCGTATGTCGTAAAACCAGCTCGGGGTTAGAGAACGGAGACGTAAGACTCTCAAAAGAAGAACGGATGTGCATACACCACGAGCAAAATAAAAAAGAAAATGAAAAAGAAAAGAGAAAAGAATATCTTTTTGTTTTTTTTATATTTTTATCACAAAAACTTTTTATTTCTTTTGTTTTTCTTTTCTTAAAACGTAACGTTAATTGAAAACCGTTTCTTTCAAAACCACTCGCGACGGGATGGGAGAAAAGAATGTCTTAGCTTCCGTTTTTCCCGCTTAATCGGTTGTAGCAATTAAAATAATCCGATAAACAACTAAATTACGTTTTCGTTATATTGTAAGACTTTTTTGGTTTACAACGCCCTTCCTTTCGGTCGAGTCGAGGCTGTAACTTTTATTATTTTTTTGGTATTTTGTAAACACTTTAGGAAAAGTGTTTTGAATTTTTCAATTTTTATAGAAATATATATACAAAATAGAGGAATGCTTAACAAAACACGATTTTTCAAAAAGATATTCAAAAATTCACTTCGGCCTTCCCCGACAGTGGCGCCAAAAATTGATTCGTGTGAAAACCAATTATATAAAATATAGTATAGTATCAAAGTGATCCCCGAAAAATACGGATCACCCAAGTCGTTTCCCAACGAAGGCGAATGAAATCGAGAATATCGATTCGTGAAATCGTGAATTGAAAAGTGAGAAAGTGAAAAATAGCAATCAAATAATTCAAGAAATCACAAACAACTATGAAATATGCAAAGAGTACAAGCTAATAATGCACCAAATTTAAAAACGTAAAAACGGAAATGCACACGCAAAATTTAAAACGTAACGTATATTAAAAAAATGATCCTACAAACTTGAAAATGTTTTCTAAAAATCATAAACTAATAAAAAGAATTTTAAGAGAAAGAAAAATATTTTTTTGAGTTTTTATTTATTTTCTATGAATTAATAATGATTTTTGGAATTTAAATTGAATTAAAAATAAGGAAAAATAGAAAATTAAAGTGGAAAAATGAAAATTTAATTCTAAAAATTCTAAAATATTATAAAAGAATTTCTAAAAATATTTTTGTATTTTTCAAAGCTTTTTCTGATTTTTTATTGATTTTTGGTATATAAAAATGATTTAAAAATTAAATAAAATCAAAATAAAATAAGAAAAATAGTAAAAAGGGTTGGAAAAATCTGGAAAAATTCCAGAAATTCTAAAATAATAAAAAGAACTCAAAATAAAATTTTGAAGTAAAAATGAAAAGCTAAAGTGCTTTTTCTGGTTAAAACATCTTATCACAAGTGCTTTTTAATAAGCACTTGTGATAAAAACTTATGAAACTGAAAACACAACTTAGAAATGGTGCAAGGAACTCAGATGTGACAGAATATATTCAAATAAAAGCTCAAATGACCACAGATTCAACAATGATAAGTAATAAGCTTAATAAAAGCTCACTTATAAGAACAGAATAAGCTCAAACAGAAATAGAATCAAAGATGTGATATTCAATCTCTTATACAACACTAAAACAAACTCAAAACAGCAAACAAATCACTAATTCAATCACTAATTCAGAAAAGCAGGCCTAAGTAAATATTCAGCAATACAGTCTCACTCATGCAAACAAGCAGTTCCACAAGCAAAATTAAGTGCTTAAATGACTCCCAATATGAATAGTACTTAATGGAACTTATAAACACCCTGAGACACAACACAAATCAACATTCCAAATCTAATTTGAATCACAGTTGAGTACTATGCAATCTATTGAAAAGCTGATTATCTCAAAAACTTTAAATCTTTTTGACTTTTTGTTGTAACAGAAACTTTGACCAAAATGATTTTTGATTATCCTAAATTGACTACTGAAATAGTAATAAGCTATATGATGAATTGAATAAGCTACAACTAATATTTATGCAACTACTTAATGCTAAAATTCAACTACTCACCCTATATACTAACTATATGAATTATGAAAAGGAACTTTGACTTTTTAGTATTAAGCCTCTAGTTTTTATGATGAATGACACTTAACTATATCCTATATGATGAGATTTAACCAAGCACAAACTCTGAAGTAGTCCCTATATCAGCAAACAAAAAATATGTCAAACACCACTTATCTTAACTGTCTCAACCAGAAATTTACCACAAATCTGTCCCAATTACATCCAAACTCAACACTAGTTCTAAGCATTATCCATGAATACCAATGAAACCAGAAAACAAATCTTAGATGCAATTTACTCAGAAAATCAGATCCACAAAATTCAACTCACAGATCCACCCAAATGACAGTTTCACAATCTTACTCAGATTCCAAATTTAACAAATGTACACCAGCAATCTCAGATCAGAAATAAACTCAATCTCAGCACTCAGTTATGTAGCAAAGTACTTTCAATGAAACAGTAATACAGATGCAATACTCATCAAACTCAGATCCACAGTTCTCAATAACCAGATCCAAAGCAAATGACAGATATTCAATCTACAAGCAATTACTATAGCTCTACTAGATAAGCACAAACAGATGCAATTAACTATACTCAAACAAACAATGATCAAGCTCAGCTAATGCTAACAACTATATTAAACTAAGAAATTTCAATCAAATTCAAATCTGCTGCTACAAACAACTAAACTACAAATCAAATACTATAAGATCAGATCCAACACTTAAAGAAATTTAAATGAGATTTACCAAAGAATTTCCCCTCAGCTAGAACAGAGGGGATTCACAGAAGCCTATCTCTAAGATAGGTTGAGTTCATCAACTTTCTGTCTCAGCTTATCCAACTCCTCAACTGCTAATTATCTGATTCTTTGACTGTGATTGAATGACTCAATAAATTCCACTAATAAGCTAAGAAGCTCAAATGGAATATTCAAAAGGAAAATAAGCTCACTGTAAGCTTTAGTACTAATATGTAAACTTATTTTTTTTTATTATGATTTTTATTTATTTTTCTTATTTTTATTTTTTATTTTTGATAAAAATATGAATTAGAAATTATACTAAAATAGTAGAATTAAACTAATTGTAGCTAAAATAAGCAGGATAATAACAGAATAAGCTAGAATATTTGAACAATAAGCTGAAATTAAATGAAAATAAGCACTTCTTATTAAAACTTAAAAGTAAAATTACATTCACTAATCTAAATTACATTCAAAAGAAAATTTGACAACATTTCATTACCTACTAACTACACATTATCTAAGCTTACAATGACATCTATTTATAGGAGGTGAGTGAGGAGAGCTTACGGATTGCCAAGCTGGCAATCCGTGTGAGTTGTGTTTGTTGAAGTCCTCTCAGAGCCGTGAGATTGCTTCCAATCATTATCCCCTTGATTTCCACCCTTAGATTGAATTCGATGACGCGTTTAGACCAATCATGAGATGCCACATGTCCAATTTGTGCTTCTTTGGTACCCTTACACCTCTGAGCTTCTAGAAATGCCTTTGAATTGACGTCCGTACCCTTACTTGTGGTCAATTTGGACGGAACAGTAACTAGGGTTCTTAGTACCCTGGGTAAAATGAATTTGGGGATGAAATGGAACGCGGGGTTAATTTGTTTGTTTGACTCAACTTGACCATTTGACCATTTTTTATATAAATTTTGACCGTGGGTGTGGTTGGGCTCAAGTTTAAGTAAGTGGCATTGGGCTTTTACTTTTGTTTGGGCTTGAATGATTAAATGGACTAGGCATTGTTTTGTTATTTGGATTTTCAGCATTTATAATAAAATACAAGGACCAATAATGTAAAATTCTGAAAACCATGAGGGACTAAATCTGGCAATTCTGAAAGTATGAGGATTTCAAACTTCTCACAAGGATCTCTTTTGCACATAAATCAATCACTGAGGACTTGATAGGCTCAACTTTGATTTCCAGCTTGACTTTCTGACCATCTCCCACTCTTGTGCCAGTTTTTCTGGTTTTTGTTTGATTTTTCGTCATTTTGTGATTAATCCGTACCTGCATGTTCACAACATAAAAACACGTGTTTTCTTGGCATTTGTTAGCTTAATTAGTCATTTTGGGTCGGTATTTGGCCATAAAATGGTGAGTGAATAAGCACTCACCAGTGCCGCAGCCCGGGGAATAGTTATTGTCTAGGTTAGAATTTCTTTTTATTAGGTCTACTTGCTAGATTCCTTTCTAGTAAGATTTTATTTTTATTTTTAGGTTTTCTTTAGTCTATCTATTTCTTCGTAACTCTTACCATCCGACATCATGGAAGGTGGTAACATCTTTGAACCCATCAACCCACCACGACAAGACCACCCACAAAACCCACCACTAGCAAATCAACCTCTTTGGCCCCGAACCCTAGAAGAGTATTCCCGACCTAGCCACCAAGGCTATCGAAACACTATTGAGCTCACCTAAGGAGCCAATGTGTCCCCCTAACGATCCGACACCATCCGGTTGGTGCAAAGCGGATGTGCATTCCATGGACTTCGTTCCAAAGATCCTAATCAACATCTCAAGGACTTCCTTAAAATCGTAGATTCTATAGACCTTGATGTTACAACTAGAGTGTCGACCCGATTACGCCTATTCCAATTCTCTCTACGTGATCAAGCTAGTCAATTGCTTGAACGTTTAACCGCGGGATCCATCACCTTTTGGGATGATCTCACCACTCGTTTCCTTGCTCAATTTTTCCCACCGGGGAGAACTACCAAGCTTAGAAATGATATCTTGATGTTCCAACAACGTCAAGGTGAAACTCTACATGAAGCATGGACTCGTTTCAAGGACTTACTCCAAAAAGTCCCTCATCATGGCATAGATCTTTGGCTCCAAGTCCAAATCTTCTATGACCATATTGATCTCTCCAAAAGGCGAACCATTGACCAATCGGCCGGTGGTAAGCTACGTGATCTAAGTGCAGAAGAATCATGGGAACTCATAGAAGATCTTGCTCTCTATGACAACGAAAGTTGGAATGATCCCCGTGATTTGAACAAAATGATTAAGGCAATATCTTTGCCTTCGAACAATTCTAGCACTCCCGACCGTAGGATCATGGAACTTGAGGATCAAGTCAAGTTTCTCATGAAATCTTACGAAGCTCCTAAGCCTTCAAGCCAAGTGAACAAAATCACTTCTTCATGCAAATTATGTAGTGGTCCCCATGACACTCGTGATTGCGTGGAACTCCCCAGAACAGCTTTTGCGGACTACGCATCCTCGCGTACCGACAAAGCGGGAGACAAGTGGTACACTTTCAAACCCGAGCCAAACCCTTACGGTGATTCCTACAACCCTTCTTGGAAAAATCACCCGAACCTTAGGTGGAAACAAAACCAAGACAATTCTTCCAATCCGCCTAATCGTTACCAACCAAACGGTCCACCCTCCAACCGTACTTTCAACAACAATCCTTCTAATAACTATGGTAGTACCAACAATCTTGAAGGATTGATGTCCAAGTTTATTGCATCTCAAGAAGCTCGCATAGCTAAGTTTGAAACCGAATTCAATCAACAACAAACGGAGATGACCAATAAGATTGACAACTTGTTGGAAGCCCTCAACAACCAAGCGTTGACTACACCTAGGAAGGACACTAGGGACGCCAATAGCGGAATCCAAATTAAGGACCCCTCGTCATCCAAACATGTCCACTTTGTAAATGTTGTCACCATTAAGCCAATAGATAAGGATATAGAAGAAAGTGACAAGGATGAAGTTGGAGTAGAAACCGAGACTAGGGATGAAATTAAGGAAGTTGAGGTTAATAAGGGAGAAAAGTTAGAGGAAGTAGAAAATGTAGAAGAGTACTTCGATAAGTTGCCTACCAAGGAAGAACGGGAATATCACAAGGATTTATTCATATCAACTATAGAGCCAAAATGTTTCGAGAAAGCTATTAGGAACGAAACTTGGTTTATGGCAATGCATATTGAGATAGATCAACTCACACGCAACAATGTTTGGGAATTAGTTCCATTACCTAATGCTTGCACCCCTTTTGAATTAAAATGGTCCTTTAGTTGCACCTTGCATGATAATGGAACAATTTGTGAAAATCAAGCTAAGTTAGTAATAAATGATATTGATCAAGTTGAAAAACCCATTTACCAAATTTTTGCCCCGGTTGCACAAGTAGACTCTTTGCGCATCCTTCTTGCATATGCATGTAGTAGCATGATTAAACTTAAACAAATGTATGTCAAAAATGCTTTTAATAAAGTAATTAATAGTGAAATGTATGTCTCCCAACCACCGGGATTTATTAGCTTTCAAAAACCCAATCTTGTTTTTAAAATAAAGAAGGTCTTGCATGGACTTGATATAGAAAATCATTTATGGCATAATAGTGTAGCATCTTTTCTTGTTGAAAGTAAATATGCAAGAGGCATGAAGAATAAGTCGTTATTCTTCAAGATAAAAGACAAGCATCAAATTGTCATTCAAATCTTTGAAGATGATATTGTCTTTGGATCTACATGCCAAGCATTGCATGACGAGTTTTTAAAGCATATGCATGAGAAATTTAATATGAATATCTTAGGATATCTCAAGTCCATACTTAACTTACAAGTTATACAAAGTGACAATGGCACATTTATCTCGGAATCAAAATATTTAAGAGAGTCTCTTAGAAAATTTGATCTTGAAAATGCTAAGTCCATCAAAACACCAATGGCAACCGATCTTAAACTCACCTTAGATAAGGATGGAATTTCGGTTGATAGTTCTAAATAGCGATGTATGATAGGATGTCTACTACACCTAACCGCTAGTAGACCCGACATCATGTTTAGTGTATCATTGTGTGCAAGATTTCAAGATAACCCCAAGGAATCTCACATGAATGACGTTGTACGGATATTTAGTTACCTAAAGAGCACACCTTATCTAGGTGTTTGGTATCCAATGGCCTCGGGTATTTAAATTAGTATTTACACCGACTCCGATCACGCCGCCGACTACGTTGATAGAAAAAGCACTAGTGGAGTATGCACCTTTGTAGGAGAATGCCTAACACAATGGTCTTGTAAAAAACAAACCGCTTTAGCAATATCCACTACCAAAGCAGAATATGTTGCAGCCGGAAGGGCTTGTCAGCAAGCTTTGTAGATGAAGCAAATGGTTAGTGAATACAACATCCATTTACAAGATGTTCTTGTATTGTGTGACAACAAGGGTGCTATTGATCTAAGTAAAAATCCCGTTCATCACTCTTGAACTAAACACATTGAAATTCGTCACCACATCCTGCGTGATAACGTTCAAAAAGGAAATATCATTTTCGAAAAAGTTGCCTCCGAAGACAACGTTTCTGATATTCTTAAAAAACCCCTAAAACGAGAAAGTTTTAACTACCTTAGATTAGGTCTCGGATTGATTGAACATCGAGAATAGTGTAGTTGAACCGTGAATTCGAGTTGTACTCAATATTCCAAATGCACCTTGTTATACTCAAACCAACAATAACAAAGAATTGTTCTTTATACTTAGGGTGGGTCATATTAAATGTGTTACATAAATCATTTACCTCATCTTATCCTATCCACTTCTCTTATCATAACTTGAATCACACATGTCACTCTCATTGGTCCACTTGAGATTTCATGGGCCCCCACTTCTTAAACCAAACTCACACCTCACTATCAACCAACCATAATTTCATTCTCCTCTCCCCTCCTCCTTGATTGCAGCCGACGACACACACAAGCACACACACACTCATCTTCTTCCTACACTACTCTTGGTATGTCTTGATTTCCATTGTTCCATTATTATGTTTATACTTGTTATTGCTTATTATTTTGAGAGATATGAAGTTATACATATATATATATATATATATATATATATATATATATATATATATATATATATATATATACACTTGTGGTATCATTGAAATCTTTCATTTGATCTTTACATTGATTTGTCACATATGGGAAAATTGCTAGTTACAAGGGAAACTATGGCAAAATTTTCTAAGAATCTTTACAAACAAAATGGGATCATGATTTTTTGGGTAAATTAATCAAAGGGGTTTTGTGTTTTTCGATCTATTCATGGACTATATGTAACTATTTCACCCTTTCTTTTCAAAAATTTCCAAAATCTTCAATTTTCGAGGGAAACCCATTAACTTTTATGAGGCTGGCGCGCTGCCAACGCGTCAACGCGCGGGCAACGCGCCAGACATGATGTTATTTTTCGTTTCTATCTTTGATATATATATATATATATATAGTAAACACATCATGTGTTATTTTGATACGAACAATGGGTGAACGATGTGACACCAAGCACTACATGAAAAAGGTCCGTTGTGCTCGAGGTGTCGACAACTACAAGCCATTTAAAAAACGCAATTATCACGAGGGTCGTCATTGTGACCTTGACTTCATTCGTTTCTGTGGTCTTCGTTACCCTTTTACCAATGCGGGTTGCTTGTCATTTGCTTTACTACCTCCCGATATCTATCCTCGTCACATACAAGAATTCTATGCCTTTTATCGCTTCAACCCCGAAGATCTCACCCTCAACTTTCAAATGTATGGGCATAACTATACATGGTCTTTAGAGAAGCTCGGAACGGTTCTTGGCATCAACTCTACCGGCATCAAGCTCTACACCGATGTTACGGAGACAAGAGAATTCAGAAAGTACCGAATTTATCACTCATCTGAAGAGAACATAATTAAAGCGGCTATGGTACAAAATGCAATCTTCAAGCCTCAATATCATTGCAATGACAAGGCTGACTCTCATTGGGCTCAATCACACTTACGTAACATGCTCAATGAATGGGAACATGTTTTGACTTCCAATGTGTTTGTAAAGTTGGGAGCTAGAGGAAATGTCTCAATTGTTGTAGGTTACATGCTTTATTGCATTGAGACCGACACAAGATTGGCCTGATTGTGAGATGGTTGTTCCACTATTTGCCAACTTCAATGCAAATAGGCTTGATCATGCTGATATCGACCTTGAGCTTCCGGCTAATGCCGCCTCCACATCTCAGCAAGCTTCTATGGATCTGATACGTGGGAATCGCACCAGGCTTTACCTCTCAAGGGATCTTGAGAAGCTTACAACCCCCACCAGGCAGTGTACCTGATCGTTGTAGTATAGTATAGTGACAAGTACCGGGGGATTGATCGTTCAGCTAGGAATAGTGTCGCTAGGATTAAAAAACCTAAATACTAGTTCTAAAGGTGAAGGATGATTATTTTTGTATTTTTATATTTTTTAGAAAGCAAGTAAAAATCTCGGGTTTGAAGGATTTGGGCGGAATTAGTTGCTAGTCAACTAACCCAATACTAAAGATGCAATCAAAATAAAATACTAGAAATGAAAGTAAACTAAATTATACTAAGGTTGTGAGCAATAAGTGGAGAAAATGTGTTTACTTAGATTTCACTACTCCCTAGACATCTTTTACACGTTAATTACTTGTTATAGTTGCATGGATGATGAATCGTATTCCTTAATATCATTCATGGGGTGGCGCACTTAACTCCCCAATTCTATGAGCTCTTATCTCCTCCTATACCATGCCCAGCACAACCATAGGGATTATAAACAGTGGCTCATGCATTAAATACAACCAATAAAGACCTAGTGCACATCGGTTCATGTTTCTTAAGACGTTCAAGCATGTTACCAATTGGAGATCTGCCAGTTTTCTTAAGCCTAACATCAAATTCATTCATCCAATACAATTATAAACAAGTAATCAACACATAATTAACATCTAGGTTTCATTAGATCCAAGCAAACACAAGATAGATCTAGCCTAGCATGATGGAATTAAGACAAGAACAAGATATAGACAACCAACACATAGACATATTGATTGAATTAAAAGAACATTTATCTCAATTACACATGAAAGGTATCAAGGGCTTAGAACCCTTGAAAAACCTGTAAAATTCGCACCAAGTTCGTACTTAGGGTTTCTCCAAAACGTCTCTTTTTTTTAATGTGTGAAAATTAGAAAAATATATATAGGAAATAGGGTCTGACGGCGCCAAGACCAATCTTGTGACGCCGTCACCTCGCCGCCAAAACTCTTCTCGGACTGCCTTGATCTACTTCTGACGCCGTCATGTGTTGTGCCTTTCCAGGCCGTCATGACTTTTACTCTTGACGCCCTACTTCGTGACGCCGTCAAATCTGTACTGGATCGTCATGAAAATTTGCTCTTGACGCCGTCAAGGATTCCTTCTTGACGCCGTCACCTACTGTTCCCAGCAAGGAAAATTAAGACTTTGGCGTTTTCTTCACTTTTATACTCCAAAAACGTCCGAATTGCTTCCTTTTCCAGATTTCACTCCCAAAGTACCTAAAATCACAAAAGGAACAATTTAGGGCAATATTTGATCAAATAAATTCAATTCCGGGCTTAAATGACCCCCTAAAAGTGGTTCATTTTTCGCCTCATCAGGATCCAATTGGCCGAATGGACCTTATGGTCAATGAGATGTTTGATGAATGGGCATGGAATGCTTCGGAAGACGTGATCAGTGAGGATGAAGTGGTTGATGATGTGGCCTCCTTGCCAACCCACGAACGACTTGCCTACAAAACTTACCAAGCCACCAAACGTCAACGTCGTGAAAGCCGGTCGAAGTTCGGGGTTCTTAAGAATTTCATCACCCGTTGGGCCACCTACATCTCATGCAAAGATCTTTGATGTGTTTGTGTAACTTGTGTTTGTTTGATCTCTTAAGACATTACTCTATGTGTATTTCATCTAGGATCTCTATGGTTGTTGAATAATTCTTGTGCTTGTGTTGCATGCTTGAAACTTTGTTATGGCCTTTATCTATTGGTTATGTATTTGGATTAATCTATGCCTTTCATATGATTTACATATATTATTGTGGACTAACCCATGTTGCAAGTCTCCAAATGGTAACCTAACCCATTTTGGAACTTTCACATGTGAGGATTTCTTTGTTGGCTGCATGTTGTGATTTCTATGTGTAGCTAGGCCACTGCAAAGGTGAGGCTCTTGACCCATGGATCCCCGCCTTGAAACAAGGGGGAGCACATTCAGTCCCGCCTTTTTGATTCGACAAAAGGGAGAAAAAGAAAGCAAGAAGTGTGAAGACCATTCAAGTAATGTTAAAGGCTTCACCAAATTACATGGCAAAGGTCAAGACGTAAGCTACACCAAAGGCGCGCTTTGTCTTCGCTAAGTTTGGTAATTTTATTTGCTTTCGGTTTTTGTTTGTCATCATCAAAAAGGGGGAGATTGTTGAGGCAACATGATCAAGATCTCTCTATGTTTTAATGATGACAAATAAACCATCGAAACACATAAAATAACAAACGTTAACTTAAAATCGCCAGAGCTAATGTCTGCTCCTGGCGCGCTGCCCGCGCGTCAACGCGCGGGTGACGCGCCAGGAGTCTATATGGTTTTGGGTGAATTTTGAAAGTCGGCTTTCCCCTTACCCGACAAATGTGGTTCTTTCAATACATGTATGAATATGTTATGTGCTTAATTGAGAACACTCGAAACGAGTGGAGATTTGAGAAATCCTATTTTTAATACACCCATTTACGGGAAAACGCCAACTCATGTTTTCTAGCTATCGCCTCTAGCCAAGGCTTTTCTAAACTTAGGGAGCTTTTATATTTCACGTGACATCGTGTTGAAGCATCCATATGCTCATATCCCGTGCTTACGTCTTCTCTAATTAGGTAACGGGTTTACTCCCTTATTGGTCAAACTAAGTCAAAGGTCACTTTGCGTAAATGCATCCTTTCCCACTTGGGTTATGCTTTACATCAAGGCAAAGCACTTAACTTGTTTGAACCAAGGTATTAGTTGAGAACGTCGAGTCGTGGAAAGTCACGAGATATAAAACTATGGATTCTGGACGTTGTGTTACTTGAACTTATAAGTAACCTATGATTTTCTCAACTTATAATCTTAATTGTCTAAACCTTTTCTTCTTAATGACAATTAGATTATGCCTTAATCTTCTCTTAATCCTATTTATACAAAAGACAAAACCAATCATATCCAAATCAAATATTCTCTTACACAATCTCTTACACCCTTACATATTCCCTTACAACACATCTCAACCCTTTATTTTCAACACATGCCAATTGTTGGAAACCCTAATATGGCTCCTCCCATCCTAGCCATTGATTTCAAACTAAACTCATCTCAACCATCCATCCAATCTCATCTCTATATCACCACATTGGCTTGATCTTAACCATTGAATTCAAATCAAACACATCTCAACCATCCATCCAACCCCTCATCTCTATATTATCACATGGATTTGATCTCAACCATTGAATTCAAACTAAACTCATCTCAACCATCCATCAAATATCTCCTATCTATGCCACCACATGTGATTGATCTTAGCCATTGAATTCAAATCAAAACAATCCCAACCATTGATCCAACCTTTCCCCCCAAGCAAAGGGGGCTCCCTTTGATCTCATCCATCCATTTCAAACAAACTCATCTCAAACCCTCCATTCACCCTTTCCCCCCCAAGTAAAGCATATTCCTTGGAATATCCTCCTCAACCCTAACCTAGGCATACTTGATCTTAGCCATCCATTTCAAATGAGATCATCTCATCCACCTATATTCCCCACATGCAAAATTGTTTGAAATCCAAGGGAGGCTCCCTTTGATCCTAGCCATCCAATTCAAACCATTTCATCTCAACCCTTCATCACATTCTTCCCCCCAAGCATTGGAATATTCATTGGCATTTTTTTTCTCTATTTTCTATTCCATGTGAGGAGATACACTTCTACCCCTTCCAAATTACCTTATCTACACTTTAAACCCTTGATAATTTGGTTTCTCTTTAAACACTTCACAAAACATTTCCCAAATTGGCTATTTGAGTTGGCAAACCTTGGAATGATTAATGTTAAGGTTTAGTGTGAAGTACAATTGGGGTTTTAGCAAGGATAGGTATTTATAAGATCCAAACACCCAACGCGGGTGATGCGCCGACCTCGGTAAAATTTCCCAAGTTTGGGTTCTTGGCCTATAAATACCACCCTTGCCTCTTGTATTCCTTACCCCTTGCCATTATTCTTTCTCCCTAAACACTCTCAAATCTCTTAATCTCTCTATCTCTAATCTTGTGTTCTTGATTTTAACATCTTTGGAAGAACACATATCTTTGCAAGGGAAGAATCACAAGAACCTAATCCACTCTTGTGATTGTGTCGAGGGTCTTCTTTCTTATACCCTTTCTATTACAATCGAGTCTCTAGGTTAGGTTAGGGCTTGGTTGAACATTCATTCATTCATTTATTCAATTGTTTGTAAGGGAAGTCTTGTATCTTGGTGACCAAGCCTAGATCATTGGGGATCTAGTTGGGGTTTGATACTTCCGGGTGGAAGTCTTGGTAGTGATCTTTGTGATCCTTAGGTAAAGTCGAATCGTGAGATTCTTTGGGTGGTTTCCGAGGGCGGAATACCGTTGGTGAGTAACTCCTTCTTTGTGAGCATCGATATTGGTGAATATCGGTGGAGTGAATTGTAACGGTTTATAATTCACCGAAAGGATTATACTAGTGAATAGTATCGGAGTCGCGGATTCGCAGCTGGATGTACGGATGGTATAAACCCCCCATCCCGAACCAGCATATATCGTGGTGTCTTTTACTTGCTTTATATATTTTGGTTGTGTTAGTGGTTGTTGGATTATTATACAACCACTTGGTGCTATCTTTGGCTTAAAGTTTTTTAAACATCTAAAAAGCCGAAGAAACCGTATTCACCCCCCCCCCCCTTCTACGGTTTTACAAAATCGACTCATTTTACACATACATTGCAATGTTTCATTCATATAAAGACAGATAACCAATATAGACAAATAAACTCATGTATGAACTTACATAATAACCAATATAGCCCCCCCCCCCACCCCAAGCAAAACATGAGGAGAATGTAACACAGATGTAACTAAACAAAAAATGCTATTAATATTACTACATGGGATGAACATCTAAAAGGCATGTGATTTATAACTCTGAAAAATGTATCATACACGATGGCCAGAAGAGACAAATCATCATTATCCACAAGGCTGGCTTACTAGATAATAGAAAGAAATAAAGGAGGTCTACATCAAGGGAATCTTCATAAGCCACACTAACTTGAAATTCATAAAATCTTATAATCATTGATGTGCATGGAATATTGAAGAATCACACACTCAAATTATACCAAGCATAACATTACTTGTATGCATTTAAACGGTGGTGAAAAAATACATGAATGTGCTTTTTCCTCACCATAACTACAAACTAGGGCCTGCCTCGTGAGACAACATATCACTTTATAAATCTACACCTTGCAAGCATGCTTAGCCATAAAAATCCATAATTAATTTGAAAACATTCATCACAAAACAAGTTCCATAACATACCCAAAAGGCAAAAATTCTCATGTCAGCTCAATACCCACAATAGGATGTATAAAAGTTAAAAGCTAAGCTACAAGGTTCATATAGGAAGTTTTCATCCACTAACTGCAAATAACCCAAGAAAAACTAGCTTTGACTTATTTTCTTTTGGGATGAAAACATCCGTGGGTCTATGTTCTTTCCTTTCCTCTTGTTTCATCCACTAACTTCAAATAACATCTTAAAACCACAACAACAACAACAATACCCAATCCCGGCGGAGCGGGACAATAACATCTTAATATCCTTTTCTAGTTTTGTTTCCGATGCAGTAAGAGTCGTAAGTGTCATGGTTTGAAATATGGTTCTATAACTGGGAAGTCTAGCGCACTAAGAGCTTGATTGCAGTCACACTTGACTAATGTAGGCGCTGGTAATGGCCCTAGTTATGCTCTGTGTTTTTGGTTGACATTTTGTATTTTTTCTAGCAACTTGCTAGGATTTCCTATTTAGCAAGGTTATAAAAATCGCTAGGCGCTAGTGAGGCGATCGGGTAGGGCCTAGCGATTAATCGGTTAGGCGGGGATTAATCGGATTGAAATTTTTATGCACAAAATTGTAATTTTAGATATTATATTATATTATATGTATGCGATAAGCATAATGCATCAAAGTTCAAATATTTCAAGTGTTCAAATATAAACATAATACATAATTCTTCAAAGTATAAAGTCAAACATAGATATTACTCAGTTTATTGACTATTTTTAAGCGATCTTCGACTGATTTTGTCCGATTAATCGGTTTGTGGACCGATTTTTAAGCGATTTTGACCGATTTTTAAGCAATTTTGTTGACCGATTTTTAAGCAATTTTGTCTGATTAATCTGATTAGACCGATTTTGTCCAATTAAACGGTTTGTTGACCCATTTTTAAGCGATCTTTGACCAAAACGATTAAATAGACCGATTATGATAAATCAAGGCACTTAGTGAGCGATTTTTACAACAAAACTATTTAGTAGTTTGACACATATATATGCAACTAGTATCTATATATAAATTAACTAATATAGCCCCAAAGCAAAATGAGAGAAGAATGTAACATGCATGTAAGTAAGCCAAAAATGCTATCCAGATAGCAACGATTACTCAAGTAACAAAGGCATGTATAAAGGACATCCTGTGTACCCGAAATGCTTCGCAAACAATGACCAGAAGCAACAATAAAAGCAAGCAATCTTTTTTAGTAGTCATACTAAATAACACAATATAAAGAAATAAATGAGATATAGACCAACGAAGTCTTTTCAGTAGCCATACTAACTGCATATCCATAAACCTTGATAATCATCTATGTGCGGAATTTGATGAATTTACACAATCAAGATGATACCAAGCATGACATTACTTGTCTTAACTAAAACAATAATGAAAAACATACGAAGGTGATTTTTTCACACCATAACTACAAACGAGATCCCTCCTTGATGAGCAAGCATATCACTTTGTAAATCCATAACTTACAATGTGGCCATCATCTACGTGATCAATTGATTTCAGGATACATGCAAGAATCTGAGTGATCAAGCAAATGTAGCGTTTCCTTGTAAGAGCTAATGAAGAATGAACCTTTTTGCCCTGAAACCCCAAGATTATTGATGTGATGTGAGCACGGATCGTAAACTTTAAGTGCCGAATCCTTTACTCCAAAAAACCCCGTCGTCCATCCCTCTCTTGAGTCAACTACAACTTCAAGTGTCGATGAAAGACTTCCATGGTTTCCAGGACCCTTTTGATGAATTGAGTTTGGATTTCAAAAGGAATGTTATCAGACATGTTTTAAGGTGGTGTTTCTTTTTTCCATATGAACCACTTAATATGAGCCCAATCCTTTAATCCTACTTAATGGAAAGACCCACCAAAGCTTTGTCATCCCTTTTAAGAGGCTAATTAAGTGATTCATATGGAACCACTTAATTTGGTAAACACCCCCTAACTAGTTGAAAACAAAGAATTTGAATACGGGATATTGTTTGCAGTTTCCAGGGTTTTAGTTGCCAGTGACAATGGGTTTTACATTAACTACTCATAACTTGACACTTCCGGCCCTTTAAAACGTCATAGTAGCAAAAGTTTAAATAATTATTTTTTAATAACTTAGTGTGAGTAGCTGCCATTTTGCTAGCTACAAATTATTTAGACGAGATAAGATTTAAATTTAAAGCATAGATATAAAACTTTTAGCTAAAACTGTAAATGGGTGTAGCAATTAAGTAAGACGAAAATTTAAATTATGTAGAGACCTGATTGAATCATGGGTTTGTTAGGCAGATATTTGAACCGGCCCTTCACTTGAATTTACTCTAAAAAATAATTAGATTAAATAGACTCGATGACCATCGGGTCATCACACATGAGCATATAAGTATTGTTGAATTGGCATGCAGTAATGCAAGTTACTCCCGACAACAGCTTAGAAAGAGTACAAACTATAGACCGCAAAGGCTATTGTAGCGAGTTGTAAGCATGTAACCAAGTAAACTCTCTTTAGATCATACGTTCAACCAAAGACATAACCGGCTAACAAAAAGTGTTCCCTTCCACAAAATCCTAAAGACAAGTAGAGAACCGCAGCACAAAAAGCTATAGCTTGGTTATAACTGTTCACCTTAAATGCCATTTTTTAGTTCCCAAAATCCTTGTCTTTGCCATCTTCTTCAGCCAACTGCTTTTCCTTCTCTTGTTGCTCTGCAAAATAAAGGAAATGGTTTAGTAATAGTATAAAAGACATAAAATTTATAGATTTTCTGTTCATGGCTTGCTAAAAAAGTGTGTTTTTGCCAAGTTGTATACACTTACAAATATGCACGAAGCATCAGTATTTACAGTGTGGAGAGTCATCATAATTTTATTGTCTATAATAAAAGGAAGTATGTTAATGTTTGTAAAGAAATACTAACTACGTCTTTACTTAAAGATGCATAATAAATTTGTGACAACCAATATTTTAAAGGGACTACCACTACAACATTCACTGCTTTCCCCGACGACTTTTCAATGCTTTCAGCGGGGACTTCTCCCCGCCCAACACTTTCGGTGGGGACATGTCCCCGCCAAAAGTACGTCGCCCAAAGCCCTTCGCTGTAAACTTTTGGCGGTGGCGAACACAACTTTTGGCGGGGACACGTGGGACCCACACTGCCAGCGTGGACAATTTTGGTCAGGTCAAACATGCCAGCATTTTCACACAGGCTCAAACTAAACAACTCGACAAGCAAACGAACCAGATCAAACGAAACAAACTCAACAATCAAACGAAACAACTCAAACTAAACAACTCGACAACCAAACAAAACAACTCGGCAACCAAATGAAACAACCCGTTTACTTTTTTTTGCGGCTACCTCCCGCTTTGCTTGAACTCGCACCATCTCTTCCTTTCCTTGCTCTCATTTCCTTGAGATATGCAAACGTAGCTTTAAGACCTGTTATTCTATTTTCTAGATTATCAACAGCAGCAGCTTCATCAAACGTGCTTTCAGCTTCATCCTCACCTCCAACAGCAGCAGCTTGAGCTTCAGCAGCATCTAGCTCTTCCAAATACTCTCTATAGTATGACTTTTTCCTCAACCATACCAGAATCCGGTCTATCTGCCACGGTGCACAGTTCGCATACGAACCATATTCATAAAAAATTTCCAGCAAAGCATGATTTGCTTCAAACTGACTTTGTTTTCACCTGTTTGTATTTCTTGTTATTAGACTGTAATCTCCTGCCAAGTTCTTCTTAAGACATATTAGCCATTTATACTCTATCCATCCTAGCACAGATGCAACGTTTGACACATTTATTAGAATAGTTGACTAATATGAGCACAGATGTA
This sequence comes from Artemisia argyi, assembly GCA_030686995.1. Taxonomy (NCBI): domain Eukaryota; kingdom Viridiplantae; phylum Streptophyta; class Magnoliopsida; order Asterales; family Asteraceae; genus Artemisia; species Artemisia argyi. The sequence continues at coordinate 21,392,091 of CM060677.1, forward strand.
AATCTATGGTCCTATTAACATGTCATACGGTTAATTTCGAGATATAATATAAAGGTTCCAATCTAATTAATCCTCGATTACTCCCCACCTAGGCTGATGTTAAGAGACCGATTTGAGATGGTCAATCTCCCAAGAAGTAGATTAAAGAGACGGATTCATAAGGCCCTTGAGTGGGCAAGACTCCAAGAAATATAGAGAGACAAGACTTGAAACTAAGTTTTTTTTTTTTTTTTTTTTTTTTTTTATTATTATTATTATTATTATTCATTTCATATCCAATCAAAAGGAAATTACAACAATATATATAGTGAAAATAAACGGTTAACTAGTGGTTTAAAAACTACCCACTAACATAAACTTAATCCTAAACAAATTGGTTTCAATGACAGCAAAAGCTTGATTGATAAAGTCAAATCCAAAGTCAACAATTGGAAGAACAAAATGCTCTCTTATGCTGGACGTCTACAACTTATTGCATATGTTCTTTCATCTATGCAAGTGTATTGGGCCTCTGTTTTCATTCTACCAAAGGCTGTTGTTAAAGATATTGATAAATTACTTAAAGGCTTCTTATGGTGTTAAGGTGGTCTAACTAGAGGCAAAGCTAAAGTGGCTTGGAAACAGATTTGCAAACCAAAACAGGAACGTGGTTTAGGAATGAAAGAATTGGGTGAATGGAATGAGATTCTAATGGTTAAGCATCTTTGGAACATTGCAAGTAATAAGGAGTCTCTGTGGGTAAAATGGATTAATGTTATCAGGTTAAAGGGTAAGACTATATGGGATGTGAAAGCTGATAGTAATTCAAGTTGTGGGTGGAAACAGTTATTATCTTTGAGAGAAAAAGCAAAGCAATTCATGATTAAAGACAGTAATGATAGAATAGTTTGGGTAACAAGCAAAGGAGTGGCTACTAAGTTTACAATCAACAAAGCATGGCTGGATTGGAGGGTTAAAAATGGTATGGTTCTATGGAGTAAAGTGGTTTGGTTTTCTCATTGCACACCCAAACACTCTTTTATCGTATGGCTTGCTATGCTAGGCAGATTAGCTACTCAGGATAGATTGCTCAAGTGGTATCCTGGAAAACAAGTACAATCCCCATTATGTGAATTGTGTCCAGACTCTCATGAGCACCTCTTTTTTGAATGCTCATACTCTGCACTTATTTGGAAAGATTTGAAGAAAAGAATAAAAAAAGAAGCTTGGTCTGATAGATAGAAGGAAATTATGGAAGATTTAATCACACTACCTTGTAATAATAACATCATGAGCATCCTGAGAAGACTAGTTCTTGCAGCATGTATTTACTACATATGGAGTGAAAGAAATAGAAGACTATTAAGTGATGAAAAGAAAAGTTATAAAGAGGTTCTGAAAGAAATAATCAATAACATCATATTCAAGCTGGCATGCTTTACTGTGAAAGGGTCCTATATGGTGTATGAGGTGTATAATCAATGGTAAGTCCCAATGAACATCAGAAAGAACAAAGAAACAGTGATAGAAGAGTGGATAGACAAGTCAAACATTGGAACCTGATCATCTAAGATGATGTGTTAATGGAGCAGTGTTACAAATCATAAGTGTGTGTTTGGAACATGATAAAAGTAAGCAGAAGGCTAGTAGCTTGATACTGAAACCCATTGTTATGGTAAGTAGGTATCATAAGGTAGTTTCCTGCTTGATTTTGGATAAGTATATAATGGGCTTATCATTGAGATGACAGAGTCTTACTTCTGATCACTTGAGCCCGGTATGCAATAGAATAAATGATGATTTGCATTTGAAAAGGTTTATACCTCATGCCTTCAATTCTAACCATGTGGAATTCAAAAGGTATTGTGTAACTCACTTACAAAAGATGGCCTTGTACCTTAGTTTAAATCTAGTTTGTGTTACTGATACAATCCTATTTAAGTACTCCTTAGGCCTTTGTTAGGTAATTGAGTACTGAATGAGATTCTATTGGAATTGCAGGCTAGATCAAAACCATAAAGTAGGTTTCCTTCTGTATGGGGTGAAGTGAGTTGGTGGGCAATGTATGAAGATAGGAATAGTGAGGAGTGAAAGATGAACCTACTTGGTCCTATCTATACATTGCTAAGGAGGAAATGGGTGGTACTCACTGTAGGGTGTGTGTTCCCATTTGTGTGATGCCATTGTAGTAAATGGAAATGTAGCATAAATGGTATAGCCCCTGCTGTGGAGAGGTTATGGGTTCCTAGTGAAGCCATTAACCCTTTCTTCTATTCTTACTGTGGATGTTGGATGAAAGAGTATATGAGAAGGGTAAGATGAAAATGTAGCTAGATGATCAAGGTGCAAAAATGGTGAATCAAAAAGTGTCTGTACTCTAAACATATCTGATATATGACGTATTTTGATGTATTTGTTATCTGTTTGTGGGATTGTCCAAAACAGATGTCATCATCTCTTGTATTTGTACAATATTTGGAGTGATTAATATAATTTTCACCATTGCAACCAAAAATAAGAAAGAAAGAAAGAAGAAGAAGAAGAAGAAGAAGAAGAAGAAGAAGAAGAAGAAGAAAAAAAAAAAAAAAAAAAAAAAAAAAAAAAAACTTAATCCTGAATAAAAGAAAGCATGCACTCGAAATTCTATGCAAATAGCCCACGACTTTGAAAGTAGATAACATATATAGATGACTAATTCTTCTCCACCATATTAAGCTTCTACCAATCTAGTAAATTTGATAACGTGTTGTACTCATATGGTAATAGCCTAATGAAGTAATCGGACTCGTATCAGTGGATTACAAGCTACAAGTGCCTAGCATTTTTTTCAACCACACATATAAGGTTTACAAATCAAAATCAACACCCCTAAACGATCGTTGATAACTAGAAGAAAAACGCTAACATCCATTCCTATTGGAACTTACATAAATTTATTCATTAACCTAAGAACAGTGCATTGTAAGTGTAGAATTTGCAACAGAATTACGAAATTCGAATTTTAAGTTAAGGGGTTTAAATTCTATTAGAAATTAACTACCTAAACTTGGAATATATTTATCAAATCACAACAAATATTGCTCCGTATTAAGCGATATCATTGGCCAATAAAAAGTCAAAATTAAATTGATTTTGGTCAAACTTTAATAAATTTGGTGAAGAATTTGATTGATAAAAAAAACATATTGTCAAATTTATGAAAATAAAAACTTAAGAAAAGAGAAGGTAATTAATAAAACTTTAGTGGTTGAATTTTAAATATATTAGAGTTAAGTGTAAAATTATAAGTCTCCATGTTTTTTAATAACTTTAGATAATAAACAATTAACCCATTACACATTATACCCCTATACTTTATAATGTTAACTTTGTTTAAAATCACATGAGTAATAGTATTAGGTTAGGTTGGTTTTTTTTTTTTTTTTTTTTTTTTTTTTTTTTTTTTTTTTTTTTATCAACTAAAGTAAATTTAATAAATATGCGAATTAGTTTTAATATACGTTAAATATTTTTTAAACTAACATTAGTTTTAAACTTTAATTCATTAGAATATATTTTTCAATAAGGACTCATGTTACTATATAAAAGTTTAATTTATGCGTACACGGATTTGAAATATGGCTAAATTATTAGTAACGGGAATATAAATAACAAATGATAAGCATGAGTTACTTTGATATGAAAATAAATATACGCGATTCTACTTATAACAACGACTCATGAAATTGTTATTTAAAACTTATATATGGATATCCATAAAAACATTTTAAAAACTTTACGGAGCATATTTTAACTTCATCAACGCTCATTATGTGCCACTAAATTCGCACATTTTGTACAACATGATATTAATAGTTAAAGTTAAATAACAATATTAACCTCAAACTCAACATCTCTGTCAGTTAAAAACGTTATACAAAGCTAATTATTAAAAAAAACAAACAAAAACACATCGGTTAGATAGTCATTCTTTAATATAGAAGGTGTTTTCTTTAAATTATAAAAAAATGCATGCATCACAATCCTTATTTGATAAGAATCACCTCCTAAAAAAAAAAAAAAAAAAAAAAAAAAAAAAAAAAAAAAACGAAAATATAAGTAAAAGAAATACCACAATTACAAAACACATCGTAAATTGATAGCACGGGTTTGCAAAACTAAAAGCATATATTAGTAACATCTCATGCAAGTCAAGTATTATCATGTGATTTTGCTTGAATAATAAAATATAATTTTTAATCCAAAAGTATTCTCCTAAAATAATAGGTAGATTAGAACATATATACATATGATTTTTTATCTTTAGTTCATTAAGTAAAACTATTTGAAACATGTTAAATGATTTATTTTTTAATCGATAATAATACATAATCAAATCAAAATTTTAAAAACCCTATTATAACTAGTTATTAAAATATAGATACTCCGTATTAGAGAAACAAAACTTAGGCAAAATTTAATAAAAACGGGTGTCTCAAATCTATCTATAAAATTAACCCGACCCGGTTAAATACTTGTTTTGAGATTGTACAATTTCGTCCCTGCAAGTTTAACTTGTCATTAAACAAAAACATCAACTTTCAAGATAAGTAAGCAACCAGGGTTTTCAAACAATTTCTTGATTCTGGTAAAAAAAAAAGTTGAAATGAACAGAGGTTGGTGGAGTAAATCTAGGAAAGTATGTCGTGTCATTCATCGTTCTATGTCGACTTCATTTAATGCTCCTCCTTTTTTTCCTCAAAGAAGAGTTGTTGTCACTGGTAATTTATTCAATTTAATCTTTTATGCTTTGCTTCTTTTTTTTGATGTCTTGATTAAGTTTGTGCTGTTTGGCTGTGAGTCTTAAAACTGATTATGCTCAAATGAGAGGGCTTTACTCGGTTTGAGTGTGTGTGGCGGTAGGCTCAACCCTCTGGATTAGTAGGCCAAAAGGTCGGAAACCACGGTTACCCAAAAAAAAAAAAAAAGTTGTAAGATAACGAGTTACAGAATATAGTCCTTAAAGTTGGATAATAACAATTAATGCCGCTGGGTTAGCTTGAATATTGCCTTCCTTGCGAGGGGGTGGGTAGTTAGGTCAACGTTGCCGGTTATAGCCGTTTTTGCAAGTAATAAAAGCAGCAATTTGAATAGGGGTTTTGGGATTGCTTCTAAATACTGCTTATATATTAGCGAAGTAGTTTTAGGTGTGTTTGGAATTGCTTGATACGAACCTGATTATTTGTGTATGAATTATGATAGACATAGTTTTGGATAAGTAGCTTGGAGTTGCTTTGCTTTATATTTGCTTATTTCAAAAAGAATAAGGAGAGAAACAATTTTAGAAGGTGTTTAGGATTGCTTATCTGCTTATGTTATATTGACCAACGCTTTATTGAAAACTGCTTACCATTTTATGCTGAAAACAAAGGTGGATAATTTAAAATAAGCAATCCAATACACCCCTTGAGTGTTTGGAATCAGTTTTGTTTCAGCTATTCCTTAATTAGTTATCTAACCCTTAAATAATCAAAATTGTATCCACTATACCCGAACACTAGAAATGGATTATTTGCTGCTATCTGAAAATGCAATGTGCCAAACAGCTGTATATGTTAACGGCTTCTTGAGCTTTTTTTTGTAGGTTTAGGAATGGTTACACCACTGGGATGTGGAGTAGAAACAACGTGGAAGCGGTTAATCAAAGGGGAAAGTGGTATACGAGCTTTATCTGTTGAAGACCTAAAGATGAGTGGATTTGATAAAGATACTCAGTCGTATACATTTGATCAATTGACTTCTAAAGTCGCTGCTATAGTACCGTGTGGTACTAACCCTGGCGAGTTCAACGAGCAATCATGGCTAGATTCTAAGGTTTACTATTCTAATAGAAGTCTTTCCCAGACGCCAGATATATTGTTTTGATACTTAATATAATCAATCTTTAAATTGCGGTCTTTTTTCGCAGCATAGTAAATCAATTGCAAGGTTTATAAGCTATGCACTGTGTGCTGCAGACGAAGCACTTCGAGATGCCAATTGGATACCCTCGGAGCAAGAGGACAAGGAGAAAACCGTAAGTTCTCATATACTACATATGTTTTCACTAGAGGTGGTAAAATGGGCAGGTGGGGTAACGGGTCAAAATGGGTAGTTTTTGGTAGGGATTGAAATGGGTTGGAGTAACATTTTTTGTCTTGAGTTAATCAGTCAGTGGGTCTACTTATATTGATACAAAACTAATCTGATTTTTCGAATGAAATGATTTTTTTTTTGGTGAAAGGTGAAAATATATTACTGCTCAACCATATAAACGTATTTACAGCCTCAAGCAAACATGTAAAGTGTAATGACATGCCAAAACAAAAACACTCTACATGAAGCTCTAATAAAACAGCAATACAAGAAGTACTCATCATTCACTCAACCTCACATTTCCAGAAGCTGCTTTCATTCATTCACCTATTTCACCTACTTATAACTACATTTCCCACATCATGCAGCCAAAACTAATGGCCTGTACAATGCAGAATCCACCAAACCTCACATTGAGAAACCATCAGTTGCAACATATGCAGGCCTCATCAAGAGTTTAAGAGCAACTTATTTGGACTACATTTCCCAACTAATTAGACATCTCATAGGTCCCCCACTTGCAGACACCTCCTTACCTCACAAGTGTGATCCATGAAATAACAATCAACCAAGGCATCATCAAAAAAGTTCTCCACACTCCAAACAATTCCACTACACATACCTTTTCCTCCAACTGCCATATCAGAAATTTATTCAGATGTTCTTTTCAATTGAATGCCCCATCTCCTTTCAACTTCTCTAATAGATCTTGACCCTTAACTTTGAAGCTCATCGTCTTTAGTTTCAAGGTTTCCATGATTATCACCAGAAGGGCTTCTTCATCTCTTTTAATCTTTCTGAATAGCCTTGAAATCCTTTCCTGCCGTAAGAAATATACCACAGCACGACAAACCATTCTCCTCACAATACTCCAGATGTTGTTAGTATTGGCCAGTTTTGGCACATCCTCAATTACATTCCTCCAACAATCTGAGAATTTCCTATTTATAAGCACTTGCATAGCTTCCCAAATTAGAATATGGGCACTTGAAGAATAAGTGGTCCTGAGAGTCTGGACAGAGCCTGCACAACTCACATTTCATAACGTCATCAGGCTGCCAAACTAGTATTTTATCTTGAGTGGTCAGTCTGTTTTATATTGCCATCCAAAGCACAAAGGAATGTTTGCGTATACATGGAGAAAACCACACCAAGGAACTCCATGCAACCTTTAGACTTGTATCACTTACATCCTTCCAAACAGTACTGACAGGAAACTTCTTAGTCATTCCTGCATTTGTAATCCAGACAATCTTATCTCTTGCATCTTCATTCAAAGCAGGCATTTGTAATTGGCTCAAAACATGATACTTAGTATACCACTCTACAGGCATTTGTAATTCTTGTCAGAACTACACTTTGGATTTTTTTGACGTTACAGCCTTTTAAGCTATTTTCTAATGGGGCCGAAATGTGAGATACTAAGACAGAACCAGATTGACACATTTAAAATTAAATTGGTTAACATTTCCACCTCTATGTTTAATGATTCTGCTGTTTTGTCTTCTTATTGTTATTATATATCATTTCTAACTTGAAGAAATCAGGGAGTTTCTATAGGTGGGGGAATTGGAAGCATCGGTGATATACTGGATGCATCACAATTGATATGTGAAAAGGTTTATTTTTGTCCTTCTTTGACATTTATTTCCTTCTTTCTTTTGGCTATTGATTTCTTAATCACATTTTATAAATCCGGTTTTGTGTAATTTTTCTTTTAATCCAGAGACTGCGTCGTCTTAGTCCTTTTTTTGTCCCTCGAATATTAATCAACATGGCTGCTGGTCATGTAAGCATGAAGTATGGCTTCCAGGTGGGTAATTATATTGTAGTTAGGAACCCTTCTTTTAATTTTTTTATTTTATTTTTACATGTCTATAATGGATATTGATATTCTTATAATAATTTTGAATTTAGGGACCCAACCATGCTGCAGTGACCGCATGCGCCACGGGGGCAAATTCAATAGGCGATGCAGCAAGAATGATTCAGTTTGGAGATGCTGATGTTATGGTGGCTGGAGGAACAGAAGCCAGCATCGATGCTTTATCTATCGCTGGCTTTTGCAGGTAATAATTCACTCTTTATTGAATGTTCAAGTTTTTGTTAGCACTTTATGTGATACAATCTCTTTCATGCAGGTCAAGGGCATTAGCTACAAAATACAACTCAACCCCTCAAGAATCTTCAAGGCCTTTCGATTGTGATCGAGATGGATTTGTGTATGTTAGTTAATATTGTAGCACATGGAAATTTTATGTATAAGCAATAACATGTTTTTGGATGCAGCATAGGAGAGGGTGCTGGTGTTCTCGTTTTGGAAGTGAGTAATAATGCTTTCACCCATTAGTGGCATTCTCATTTGTACTCTAAATCCTTAACTGTATATAATTTATCTTCTGTAGCTCCTTTTTTTATTCTATATCTCTTACTTATGATTGATTTTGCCACAGGAACTCGAACATGCGAAAAAGAGAGGAGCAAACATCTATGCGGAGCTCCGTGGTTATGGGATGTCAGGTTTGACCTTGTTGAGTTTGGTTTTCATGTTTTTAGGGGGTGTTGGATGTGCGTTATGTAAGTGATAATGTAAACAAATTCTGATTATTTTGGAAAATAGACAACTGATAAAAACGAACATGCAAAAGTGGATGTGTTGTAAATTTGAAATAGCATATATCAATAGATAAATATTTTCCTTATACTTGTATAACTAGTTTTATTGAAGCTGGTATAAAACTGATAAACATAAGCATAGTTCGTTTATCCAAACATTAATTAAATACTCATTCAAGTAATCAGTTTAACATTAATTAAAGAGCAAGGCTTGGATCAGGTGGTTAACACCCTTGCCTCTGGAGACAGAGATCAAAGGTTCGATCCTCACCCCTTGCAAGGCCGGAGGTCCTTTTCTACCTTTGGTGGAACCGGAAGCAGCCTCTCTACCATAGGTAGGGGTAAGGCTGACTACGTCTCAACCTCCTCCATACACCGTGGAAGACGGTATTGGGACCCATAACCCGTGGAAGACGGTATTCGGAGTTACTTTACTTTATTCAAGTAATCAGTTTCAGTACACAGATCCAAACACCCATTTTGCTTCTTGGAGTTTGTATGTTTAACATATGTGTGTCGTGTTAAGGTGATGCGCATCACATCACACAACCACACGCGGATGGAAGAGGTGCTATTCTGGCCATGTCACGCGCTTTAAAGCAGGTATCACACTGATGCCTTGTATTAATTTGAATTTGAGTGATATCAATTTGCATCTATCATACATATATTTAAGTTTCTCCAACTAGTGTGTTTCTTTCGGGCATATGCAACTATGGTAACTCTTTTGATAGCTGAAGTCAAATATAGTGGTTACAAACATTAATAACCGATTATTTCCATCAGTTCAGTAAGAAACTAATAGTATAAAGCAAGTGATTGCTAGTGCCCTGTTTTCATTTCTTTAGTATGCTTCACATTCCATATTTTTGTGAAGGTTAGGGTGCGTTTAGTTGGAGGAAAACACCCTTGTTTTCCACTTTTTTTTTTTTTTTTTTTTTTTTTTTTTTTTTTTTTTTTTTACAAAACAAGGAAAACGAAAATAGCATTTAAATTGCTTTTTTTCCCCCAATAAAATTCTCCGCAAAAAAAAAAGCAGAAATAGTTAAACGCGTTTTCTAACTCATTTGTGGAGATAAAAATCCCCTCCCAATTCCTACAAAATTAGAGATAGAAAACTAGGAAACTTTTACTCCAACTAAGCTCTTTTTTATATTTCTGCAGCTTGAGTGTCTTCTCTATTTGGTAATTTTCAATTTTCTTTTGACTTCCAGTCGGGTCTTTCCCCTGATCAAGTGGATTATGTGAACGCCCATGCTACTTCTACACCTCTTGGTATATCAGTTTGAATTATAGTACTCTTAGGACTGTTCATCAATCAGTATTAGCATTTAAAGTTGATATTGTTTGGTCATCAGGTGACATGGTGGAGGCTCTTGCAATTAAAACTCTGTTTTTTGATCATGCTACATCTGGTGCCTTGGCTTTTTCATCCACGAAGGTAAAGTCATTAATATCCTTCAAACAAATCCTTTTTATTATACTTCAAGGAAAGATAATGTACTTTGATCACAAAATCGATTTTTGATTTATCGTTTTCTGTGTTCTAACGTTTATATTGAAACTCCTGTTAACCATTTAGGGTGCTATCGGGCATCTTCTTGGGGCCGCTGGAGCTGTTGAGGCAATATTCACAGTTCTTGCCATACGTAATGTAAGTACAGAATCTTGAAACTATGTCATGTTTGCCAACTTATGCTTGTAGTTAATTGCAGAAAAAAAGTAGCCAACTTTGGTCAACTTTTCTGTTTTGGGTAACCATGTTTATATTAAACTATGAAAAACCAATAAACTTTGAATGTTTTTAACTACAACAACATCAGTTTCAGTGTGTTAGTTCGACGGGTTACAGTATAGGATTACGTTGAACTTTTTTTATTTTTAAAGTAGATAGACTCAAATCAGTCTGTTTTGAAACTTTGTTGATCTTTTTTTTCTTGTATAAAAAACATTGGTTATCTAAAATACAGATTGGACTAAACTTGGTTAGCTCTTGTATAATAATGAGGTTTGTGTGCTTTATTGGTACAGGGAATCGCTCCCTTGTCGCTCAATCTGAGTAACCCTGATCCCATTTTCGAAAAAGCGTTCATGCCTTTGGTTGCTTCAAAGGAGATGCAAATCAAAGCAGCGCTATCAAATGCTTTCGGGTTTGGAGGAACAAATGCTGCACTTTTGTTTGCAACCCTTTAAACTAGACTTTGTAGTTAGAAATCTTCTTCAATTAGTAAAGCAAGTTTAAGTTTATTGTGATCAATTTTGACTAGTAAACCTTCTTTGTTGAAAATTATGATTTTTTAAAGATGTTTTCATTTATGATGGCGGTTCTGAGTTCATTCAATTGCCTTATTACTTGAATTAAAAAATTATACATATATGCACAAGAACTTTGAACAAATACCCACAAAATTGAAGCTGAGAGTATGTATTTATGATTAGTACATTGTCACAGCTTTGTCACAGCTTGACTAATTTGGCCTGAGAAGTGTACTGGAGATGATGATGTGCTATTGGAGATGTTACTAATATTGTGAAAATGTTTTAAGATTTGTAAAGATTATTGAAAAAAATTGGGCTACTTGCTTCAAAATGTAGCTAGCTTGTCACTTTTTAGTGTTAATTAAACTTTGTGCTTTTATATTTCTTTTCTTCTGAATTCCGTCTTTTCCACGTACCGGATAACCTACAAACCGGCTACTGCCTGCGCGAAGCTTGTTTTTTCCATGCGGATTAATAATTTATTTATTATTTTTTTTTCAATCAAGCAAACACTTATTTTTATTCACCCGCCAACATAACTAGTCACTTTTCTAGTTTACTTTCTACTTCAGTTGGTAATAACCAGGTCCAGAACTGAAAAAGCCTTTATTCACCCTCTGCAATATGTTGGAGTTCATAATCCAGGCCAAATAAATGATCCACCTGATCTGTTTGGTTCATTCTAAAACCGAGGAACCAGGTTACTTGTGCGGTTCAGTCCAAAACTGAGGAACCAGGCTCCTATGGTGGTTGTGGCAGCTACGGGTGATGGTGGTTCTTCTATTATGCATGTTGGATTTTTTTGCATAATAAACATAATGAAAAAGCAAAATAATAACCGGTGACCCAGACTGAATTCAAAATTAAAGGAATATAAAAGCACGAAATTTAATTTGCTGCATAAAACTAAAAAATGACAAACAAGCATACTTTTTCAAGTAAATGTGTTTGAACGTGGGTGTGGTGCAAGATTTGGACTATATTAGTCGCTAATAAATGCACACAACTAGCATCTATTTAGTTGTTGCAAATTATTTATGCAAGAGTCAAAATACTGAGGATACATTGAATGCATGATTATTTGAACAATTTTAGGGAGGTTGCAAAATTTAGCCATAGCTTCTCATGGAAGTTTATGGCTTTAGTTGAAGGTTTTCCCCCATCAGGTTTCGAATTGGATATGGATTTCCCTTGAAGAAAGTAACCGTTCAAAAAAAAATTAAAAAGAGTTAACAAGTTTTCAAAAATAAATGATTTAATACGAAAGCTAATTTGTTTCGTTTGTGTCAAAATTTGCAAATTATTCAAATTTGAATATTAATTCAGTTACGATCACCATCAAATTCTGTAGTTTCAAACAACACTAAAAATCACATTTTTATTTTAACAACATACAAGCTCTTCAATTGCGACTATCAAATTAGAGGACGCTTTGTTTCATCTGTTCTTGAGTTCTATGATGAATCATGTACATATGTACGTGATGCTTATTTTTGGTTTTTTCTCTTTAACTAGACTGTCATGGATCCACCTCCAATTGGGATCCAAAACTTTAATTATATGAGAGGATTCTACTGATGCGTATGTGGTTTGTGTAGCAAGAGGAATGTTAACGTATGCTGTGAAGACTGAAGAGTTTATTACGTTGGAGGGCGACACGTACTCAAACATCTATATACTACATATAATGCATAAATGAATCTCTCTCCAAAATTTTCAGACTTACAAGAAATAAAGCATAATTTAGAACATTTTAATGCACCAAATTTTGAGAATTACAACAAAACAAGCATATGGTACAACAAAAATAAGCATAGAGTTATTTTCAGACCACTTTTCTATCAAACAACATTAATGATATTAAATAGTAGTCATTAAAATACCCTTTAAGTGAAAAATACTACCTTATAAGCATTATTTACAAAGACTCAAAGCACACATAAAACTAAAAAAAGAATACTCACCTAATACAATTAATACATTATTAAAAACCCCCCTCATCAAAAAAATACAATTTTTTAACCACAAAGTACAATATAATTAATACATTATTCAAGATCCAGCAGCAGCCTAAAACATAAACATGTTACTTTTGCTTTACGAGTAGTTTATGGTTTATATTTATACAAATATCATAAAAATTACAAAACCAAAAAGTTACAATAAAAAAAATAAAAAAAATACGTCTGCTAAAAATCAACCCCGCTGCAACACGCGGTATAAATGAAAAATAGTTGTTCGCCACAAAATTAGTTACTGGGTACCCGCCGCCGCATTGCGCGGGTACCCTGCTAGTAATAATAATGCATATGGTAGGCATAGGTACCCTCTGTTGAAGAGGAAATCTTATTTGCTTTCATTTCAAAGTCACCAACTACTTAATTAGGTTTGTTTCTTTTTCTTTTTATGTCGACATATCTATCGAAAAATATAGATGTCAATTCATATATGTTTTAGGATACAATGCGTCAAAATACAAATAAGTTTGTAACATGACCCTGGTTCACTAAAACAAGTTCGTCCTACAAAGGTCTTTATTTTTGGTATAATCAAATATTTTTTGCGGTATGGTTGTTACTTATATATTACTTGAGAAGCGTGTTTTTTGTTCACTTGCAGGCGTTCGTCCAAGATAATCTTAAACACGATTTGAGAGACTTTGCTGTCAGATCTAGAATTTTGGACTGTATGTGGCATGATTTTCGAATAGATGCTTCACGGGTGGTTCTTTGTTTTATATTTTTTGCACAAGAATAATTATGTTTTACCAGTCATCATTTTTTGATTGGGCTATTCAATCGTAAAGTTTGAGATCAATATAGATTTCATATTTGTCACAAATGCAATTAACCAATATTAGCCATCTATTTTTTATATAAATTAATAAAAAATTATTTTTTACATTTTTTTAAACATCATATCCAAGGACGGAGCTTTATTGGGGCAGGGGTGGGCCCTGGCCCCCCCAAAATTTCTTATCTCTAATGTAATTAATAACTTAGTTACTGCTAAAAGAAAATTGTTTTAACAATATGGCCCCCTTGAAATTGGAAATTGATATTTCAGCCCCCCAATAATTTGGTTCAAGCTCCGTCAATGATCATATCTTTCAAACGGTAAATCTTCAAGCTATAAAAATACACCATCGCGACGAGAATTAAATTATCTATTTATAAATATCTACTTTTGTATATTTTCGATGATTTTTCTTTCAAAATTTCAGCCCAGAAAAATCACATGTGATTTATAAAAATCATATGTGATTTGTAAAATAATAATAATAATAATAATAATAATAATAATAATAATAATAATAATAATAATAATAATAAATAAAAATCACATGTTATTTTTACAAATCATGTGATTTTTTTAGCGGAAATTTTGAAAAAAAAAATTGTCGAAAGTAAATAGAAGTGCATATTTATAGAAAGATAATTTAATTCTTGTTGTGATGGTATATTTTTTCGCATAGCGATTAACGGTTTGCGATATATTTAATTTTTTAAAAAATGGTGAAAGTTTATTTTGTTTGTTTTGATTAAAAAAATGAACGGCCAAGATTGGTTCATTGGGTAAAAAAAAATGTTCATTTTTTTTGGTGAAAGTTTATTTTGTTTATTTTGCCTTCAATCGTATTATAAAACAAAATAGATTTTTGGAGTAATAGATAAAACTAGACATTTATGACATTAAATAACTAGAATACTTTTTGTAAAACACAAATATAACACGATTTGTAAATTTACTATAAAATCTAAATTCTTTATATCCTTATAGGATAAAAAGTTGCCCCTACAGTCTATACCGCTATACATTAACTATATATATTATAGACGCGGTAGATTCATTCATTTTTTACTGGCTAGGGATATTCGACGTTTAATGAGATAGTATAGTTCTAAACTAAAGCTAGCAAAAAATAAAACTGAGGTCGATAGACGCATTACTAGTAATTGCTAAAGTGCATTATTAAGTATTAACCACGCTCATCTCCGGTCTCTTTCCGGCCTTTGCGATTTCATATGCTATTCTTATATGTGTCATATCTCTTATTCAATGTTGCACGTTAAACAAATATCTTTTATTTAAAAAATATTTTATTTGACGGCGGAATATATTCTCGAATCTTGCACATTAAACAAATATTTTATTATTATTATTATTATTATTATTATTATTATTATTATTTGTTTTTTGGATATGCTATTTAGCCCATTCCGATGAGGCCCATTATGGAACTATTATTACTCAGACAACAACTTGGCAATATTTTTACAATCAACGAGGTGTGCACGTCGTTGATTATTGCACATTATTTTTCTTTGCTAAGTAGAAAGTAGGTCAGGTGTGCGGTGCGGGGTTAAAAAGTCCGGAAAAAAATTGAAACGGCATGATTCTTGATGGCGTTTTGCGGTGGGGCTCGCTAAATATATGTTAGATAAAAGTTAAAAGTAGTTTTCGCAAGCCATTATATAGTAGGGGTATGTTTCGTAAATATTGTTTTGCGCTGTTTTTTAACCCATTATATAGTAAAGGGTATGTTTTGTAGATACTATTTTGGGCTTTCACCTAGGCTAAAGTGAAGTTGTTGTTGGGGCAAAAAAAAACGGAAGCCCATGCGACGTCATATGGTGTCATCTGCTCTCAAATTACTATATATATAATTCCCAGAATCTTGCGCATTCTAGAGGAGGAGGGGAATATTTACGTATATAAAATTGTTTTCTCAGGATTACTTGTAGCGCTGTCATTTGGGTTGACCCGGTCGGGTTCGAGTTAACTCGGGTCGGGTCAAATCGGGTCAAGCCTCCAAAAAACATACCCGAACCCGACCCTGTTTAGAACTCGGGTCAACTTTGGTCGGTCACTTCGGGTTCGGGTCAAATCGGGTCGGGTCAACTCAGGTTTGGGGTCAGCCCGAGTAATTTACATTGTAAAGTGTTAGTTTAGTCGGGTCAACTCGGGTTCAGGTTCGGGTCGGGTCAAGGTTAAAAAAACATACCCGAACCCGACCTTGTTTAGAACTCGAGTCAATTCGGGTTGACCCGATTGACCCCGGTCGGGTTCGGGTTAGGTCAGGTTTTATGACACCCTTAATTAGTTGTTTGGCCCTTTTTGTCGACTATTTTAGCCCCAATGCGAAGGTGGCAATATATGTATACAATTTGCTTTTATTACAAAATATAAACCAAATAAACTAATTAACATATCAAGTCCCCCAAAATCACTATAACAAGGAATTATTAAGGTTTAAAATAAAATCAACCCTAAAAAATGGTTGACCGAAAAAACCCTCAAATCACAAGCATGTAAAAACATATACAAAAACATTCAGAATTACTACATTATCGCAAAACAAAGAAAAATTACCCGCTGCAACGCAGCGGACGCTCCCTACTTATCTATACTACTATATAATGTATTTGGGACACTTCTATAATTAGAAAGGCTTAAAAATTCAGACTTTTACTTACTAATTATGGAAACAACCACCCCTAACAATCACTCCCAACAATTTATAACCACTTCAACAACCACCCCCAACAATTTATAACCACCTCAACAACCACCCCAACAACCACTTTCCACCACCCCACCTCCCTCCTCTTCACCCCAACAATCCGCCCCGCATCGCGCGGGCACCTTTCTAGTTAAAATTAAAGAGGACCCATAAGGACAAAGTAACTAACTACAATATGTTTATAAAAAAAATACTATTAATCTTATTTCCTCTTCTTAAAAAACCAAAAGAAACAGAAAAACAACACATTCTCCTCCGAATCCTTGCTTATTTTTGTACACTTGCCCAAACTATGTCTGACAGTATCAAAGAACCAACATTTTTTTACAAAAATCTTACACTTCATCGGCTTAAATCGTATGTGTCATGTGACACACCTAGCCAACATTTAAGATCCACCCGTTTGCCATCCAATTTGCAGTATGTTCAATATTTGTATTACAACTTGAGAAGCTTGATATATATTCCTTTTTATGCGTATGGCATACTTTATTTTTGTATCACTTACTTTAAAACCAAAATTTGATAGTAAACATTGGATATTTTCTGTATTGTTCTCATTTGTTAGAAACGTTGATATTTGTTCCCTGCGCGTTGCAGCATGAACATAAACTTGCATTTAAGTGTGTTTGATTTAATGAATTTGCTTTGTTAAAAAGACTTTATGTTGGCTCGTAGCTTCTACATTAACGTGTACTTTTATGAATTTTTTGTCAAATAAAACATGCTAACTTTTCAAAATACGGCCGAAAGTGTGGTTTCTTAATGGAAGTATTTCAAGTTACGATAAACCAATTTTTACTTGGACAAAAGGTTAGAGTTTAAGTAAAATTGTTTATCTCGAGCACACCTAATACACGAATCAAAACTTTACGTACATATCTTAAACTGTAACTTTTAAATCTATCTTAACCTCATAAGCTTTTAAGCTATACAACTATTAATATCAAAACCTCACAACTTGTATATCTATAAAAAAAAAATAATAAATAAAAGAATAAAAAAAATAAAAAATAAAAATGATAGAACCCTTTTTTATATATTAATGCTAATATATTATATATATAACATTGACAATTACATATGGGCTTGTTTGGCTATTTATTGAAAACTTAAGGGCTAACTTGTACATTGTATAAACTAAAATTCAAAAAATAATAATAATAATAAACATAAATAAATAAATAATCTATGTAGTGGTAAAGTTCGAACATGCAACTTGAGGTGCCAAAACGGGCGCGGGCTACGGGTCTAAACGAGGACAGGCTTAAACGGCTAAAACAAGCACATATTAAACGGACTCTTGTTATACGAATCGCTTTTGAAAAGATCTAAAACGGAGAAAAACAATTCCCCAAATCTATCACCTCATTTATATTTAAATAACTAAATACATTATATTTATAAGTGTATTTTTTTTAAATATATATATTTGCAATGTTCTCCAATTAAGAAATAAAATATGTGGCTATTAATACACATTTAACTTTTGAAAAGGCCATACATGCTTTATTTTATTTTCAATTTTTTTATGCGCCAAATATTTTAACAAAAGTGGCCATAGAAGCAAATTTTTTATTTAATTTATTTATTTATTAATTTTGAGCACAAATTACGACCTCTAACTCCGGCAACATTTTATAGGCTACAATGGTTCTATGGTTGTACGTTGCTTTTTTTTTTTTTTTTTTTTTTTTTGAACGGCGGCATATTATAAAAAGAAACACTAGCAAGATGCTAGAATTACATAGGCGATTTCAGCCAATCAGTCCAACTAATAGACATTTTACCTCTAGACTTTAACCATGAAAAAGAAAAAAGACGAATGTTATCAAAGATGTCGCATTTCCTCATGACTTGAGAATGAAAAGCGACATTATTCCTAAAACGCCAAAGCACCCAACATGTAGATGCAAAAATAACAAAAGCTTGAACTTTCGCATCCTTTGAAGCACGCCAATGGAGAAACCAAGTGTCCCAATCTTCACAGGAGAAAAATGTTGGGAATTTAGTATCACACCAACCCCGCACAAGATTCCAAACATTAGAAGCAATATCACACGAAAAGAAAACATGGGCATTCGATTCCACATGATTGTTACACAACGGGCACATAATGGAATCGATATCCAAGCCCCGAGATGACAGGTTAAGGCGATGGGGTAGCCTATCAAGGAAAAGACGCCACATAAAAATGTTGACCTTTCGAGGAATAACTTTGAACCACCTGGTGCATGGGAGCGAATTAAGAAGCAAGCAGTCATCAATATGCTTTCTAACATCACTGACAGAATAGATCCCGTCTGAGGAAAGGGACGAGACGACCTTATCTCTACCATCAGATAGGGACAAAGCGCTGATATCTGTAAGAAGAGCGTTAAGATCAGAAAGCGTTCTACCTCCATTAACTGGCCTACACCAATCCCACGACCATGTACCATTAACGAAGCGATCTTTAATAAGGCAATTTTGATCCTTCTCCAATCGAAATAAGCGGCTGTAGCGAGAACATAGAGGCATGTCACCAAACCAAGAGTCTTTCCAAAAACGAATTAAAGAACCATCTCCAACTTCAAAATGAATATAGCTCAAAGGAACAATTCCACTTGAATGAAGATGGAAAATAGAACCAACAATACGCGACCATATACCATTTGAATGGCACCCATTAAGCTCAACTCCCGCTTCATCACCATGGATAGATTTGATAACCTTCACCCAAAGAGCAGAAGGATTCCTTAAAAGACGCCATCTCCATTTTAAAAGAAGAGAAATATTGAAGGCCTTGAGACTACTGTAACACCCCCAAATTTCCGCAGCGGAAGACTGTGTCATTGGGATGCTACTTCAGGGCACAAAGTACAAGATATAGAAAACGAACTCTAAATGAGACGTTTTTGAAAAGTTACCATTCGAATAGATAAAAGTCATAGTTTACAAAACAAAGATCCCAAAGTAGAATAATACATAAGTTTTTAAAGTGTATCGAATGGTAAACGATAAAAGTGAAAGTCTCCAAAAGCATGCCCTAAGACTCTCAGCTCCACATATCTGCTATCGCCTTTCTAACCTGAGATAAACATGCTTAAAGTGTCAACACAAAGGTTGGTGAGTTCATAGAGTTTGTCTTAATACAGTTGAAAAGCCTATAAAGAATGTTCACACAGCAAAGGCATCGTAAATCCACTCAGTTGCAAGTCCCGCCATAAGAGACTTGTAACCTGTGTGTTCACAACCCACTGCTACAATATAATATGATTAAGATATGTATAAGTTCATAACAACAGTTAAGCAATTTGTAGTGAGTCTACACTTCATCTCCGAAGACCTCACGTTTGTATGTATGTCTCAATGGTTGTGTCCAGCAACTAAATCTGGGGCCATTGGAAGTCTGTATGTATGTATGATTATTGGGTGCCATTTCCCAAAGTATAAAAGTAAGTATGTGTGCATGTATCAATCATGTATGTATGAAATCAAGTATAATGAAATCAAGTATAAGTGTAATCAAGTATAAGTGTTATGTAAATCGGTACAAGTAAGCAAGTAGTAGCATGTATCTCCCCCAAAGAGTTGATAGAACAATTAAAAGAGTAGGGGCTATGACTCACCTTAAGTGATGATACTTGAAATGAAATGAAGTGAACAACAATGATCGGTTAACTGCCGCAACCTAATATGAATGACGAATGATCTAATTTAGATCGTGAAATGATGTTATGAATGTCCATGCTCATGTTCCTATACCACTCATCTCTTTGGAAAAACACTTGTGTTATCAAAAATATATAATCCAAGAATTTGGAAAAATATTGCTATTAGAAAATAAAATAAGCTAGTAGCAATATTTATACTTATATATATATATCGTATGTTTCCATGTTAGTGTTGAAATACTCGGGTTGTAATCCTTGAAATATCGCTTTGAAATGATGAAAATATACTTGTAATAACTAATACATCATTAGTTATTAAATTTGGTACTTAATATTATTTCTAGCTTATAAAAGTACTACGTAGTTTTAGTGTCCATTTTTACTAAAAGCTGTCAAATAAAAATGGGTTTTGCCGATATTCAAACGTGAATATCTTTGTCGTTATATGTCCGTTTTACTTGTTCTTTATATCCACGGTTACGTCTTAGTATGTAGTAATATATTTTGGAAAGCTCGGCTCCTCCGGGTTACGTCTAAAGCCTCTTTTTGACCGACGAAAAACGTCCAACAGCAACTATTTTCCAGAAAATACTTTTCGTCAACAATCTTGCAAAAATCATAACTTCTTCGTTATAAACTCTTTTTAATCCGTTCTTTCGCCTACGGCTTCGTTTTTGAAAGTATTTTCTAAAAAATTTTGCCAAAGTTTACTTTGTATTTATTGATTTTCCTGGATTTCACAAAATGGGACAGCATGTCTAAAACATGCTCCAAATCAAGTTTTCAAGGTTTATAACTAATTTCTAACATCACCAAACCTCTTGTAATCACCACATAGCTAATCTAATCCTACCATACACCTTCTTAGGGTGTCATGGGCTCCTAACCAAGTTATTATAGCAAGGGAATTCATAAATAAGAAGTTAGGGTTTGTATGTTCCATTTTTGACAAAATAAATGGTGGTATAGCTAGTTGTACATGGTTTTTAGCATGGAACTCATGCAATACAAGTAAATATAAGATGATTCATGTAAAAATAAAGTTGATAACTTACTTGATAAAATGAGATGATTGAATGACTAGAAACCTTGGATTACTTGTGTATTTCTTGTTTGATTCTTGATTAGGTAAGTATAATGAACAACTTTGTAGCTTTGTACTAAGAAAAATTATGGTTTGATCATGGATCTTGGGGGAGGTCGTGGGTTTCAAAGAGAAAGAAGATGAGATGATTTTCTTTCTTATCTAAAAAGTGTATGATATGATTCTTAGTTTTGGTTAAAGTAAGTATTTAGAGGTTTATTAGTATTATACTTAGGAAATTAATGCATGAGGTTAAGGGGTGTTCATGTGGCCGGTTATGGTGAGCCACGGGGGGGGGGGGGGGGGGGGGGGGGGGTTTGGGGTACTTGTGATTTAATTAGAAATCATATGTAGTTTAAGTGTTAGTTTTCGTTATTTGTTAAAATCGGGGTAACGGTTTTAATAGAAATAAATGTTCACGAAGTTAACCGGGATGAAATAAAGTTATAATAATGATAAAAATATGTTAAAAATATGTTGGGTACATTTACTGAGTGATCGGGTGATTATTGTTTAGTTTTCACGAAAACCGTCGTTATATTCATAAGCGTACGTTATAAATAAAATAAATTTCCAAAATACTGGGTAACTGAATGTTATAACTTTTATGATGTTAAAATGGATATAAAAATATGTCGGGACCATTGTGGGAATATTTAGATATATTCGTCGTGTATAAACCGGGTGTTAACGTTTACTATAAATACATATACGTAAAAACGTTAAATGTACTGAATATAATAATTTGAAAATCCTGAGAGTGGTATAACATGAAAATGCTGTTATGATGATATGCAGACTATCTCCAGTCCGTATGCAGTGTTCTTAGCACTAATGAAATGAATTCGCACCTAAACCAATCCGGTTACGCGAAATTGAATACCCGTAAACTAAATTTACGATGAAATGAGTAATGCAAGTGAATGATGAAAACTTTTCCGGAAATGAATAGTGTTCAGTGAATAGTAAATTTCCCAAATGTTTCTCAGAATATCAAAATGACCTCGAAAATGATGAATAGTAAAATGATGAATAGTGTTTTTGATGAATAGTGATTTATGAATAGTGTTTTTCCAAAGTTCGGGAAATGACCTGAAATGATGAGTTGTGACAACTACCCACACCTAAACCTCCTTTATCAGGAGAAGCTAAGATGTTAGACCATTTAATCCATGCAAGCTTCTTTTTGTCATCGGTCGCACCCCAAAAAAATGAAGCACGAATACTTTCTAACTGCTTAATAACGGCTTCAGGGGCTTTGAAGATAGACATGTAGTATATACCAAGGCTTCCTAGAACCGATTTGATAAGGGTGAGACGACCACCTGATGAAAGCAAGTTAGCTTTCCACCCCGACAATCTAGCTTTAAAGCGATCAATCAAGACACTCCAACTCTCTATACGACTCATATTCAACCCTATAGGTAAACCAAGGTAAGAGAGAGGAAGAGTACCAGAAGAACAACCAGTACCTGCAGCCATACGAGCAACTTCAGTTGAGGAAACTCCCACACCATATAGATTGGACTTGCTAATATTAATTTTTAGACCAGAAGCAAGGTAGAACACATTGAGAATACGAATGATATTGTCCATATCATTTTGGTTCCATTCAGATAAAATAATAACATCGTCCGCGTAGAAAAGGTGAGATAGATGGAAACTAGAAGATCCAACCTTAATACCGCGAAACATATTAGCCGCCAACCCATCCTTTAGAATGATGTTAAGGCCTTCCATAACAATAATGAAAAGGAAAGGCGACAAGGGATCACCTTGTCTTAACCCTCTTTTCAAAGAGAATTCCGAGGTAGGACTTCCGTTAACAAGAATAGAAGCCCTAGAAGATGTAAGACCCACCTTGATCCAATGACGCCATTTAGCACTAAACCCCAGCTTATCTATAACATGATCTAAAAAACGCCAGCTTACCGAATCAAAAGCTTTTTCAAAATCAACTTTGAACAACATCATCTTCTTTTTTCGTTTTTTATGCCATTCGATAACCTCACTAAGAATAAGAGGCCCGTCAAGAATTTGACGACCCGAGATAAAAGCTGATTGCTCGTGGCTGATAATCGAGTTGATAACTTTGGATAACCGGTTTGCTAATATTTTAGCAACAATCTTGTAATGAACACCAATAAGAGAGATAGGCCTGTAATCTTTAATATACAAAGGGTTGGGAACCTTTGGGATTAAAGTAAAGAAAGACGAATTCGAGCCCAGAGGAAACCTACCAGATGAGAAGAAGTCGTTAACAAATGTCTGAATATCAAGATGTAAGAGATCCCAATACTTCTTGATGAACATAAATGAATATCTGTCTGGCCCGGGGGCTTTTTGGCTACCACAATCCCAAACGGCAGCTTTTATTTCCTCCAATGACACCATGGAATCCAAATAATTCCGATCAGATTCACATAAACACTTACCAGTCGTAATAGGAGGGAAGATAACTGATGAGTCATGACAAGAAAATTTATCTTTATAAAAGTTGAGGAATGCAAGTTTAATAGCATTAGGATCTGTTATCCACTCGCCCTCATGCAGAATTTCATTGATCATCTGAGATTTACGTTTGGAGTTAATAATACCATGAAAAAATTTGGAGTTTTCATCTCCTTCCACGTCCCATTTAATCCTAGCTTTTTGGATTAAATCCATAAACTCAAATTTTTCGAGGCCCTCTAACTCAATCAAAGTTTTTACACGGAGCTCTCTATCTTCTTCATTTGCTCGACCTTCATCAATCTTTTCATCTAACAGTCTCAAAGAACGCAAAAGACTTTGTTTCCTGCTATGTTCACAATCTTTGGTGCGGGAATACCAGAGTTTGAGTTGAGATTTTAGGCCTCTTAATTTATCATGAAAAGTCATTATGGAACCATGAACTTCAAATGAAAAATTATTCCACGCTTCATTAACTACCTCATCGAAACCCATACGATCAAACCACGAATGAAAGAGTTTAAAAGGGATCGGACCGAAATCTGAATTTGTACAATGTAAGAGAATGGGGTTGTGATCCGACCATACTCTATCAAGAACAGTAACCTGCATGTGAGAATGAGCATGGAGAACGCCGTCTGAAACAAGGAAGCGATCAAGTTTACTCAACTTAGTTCCGGTTTTGTTCATCCAAGTAAACATTTTACCTCCCATAGGAAGATCGATAAGACCAGCATCTCTAATGAAAGAGTTAAAAATCACAGCATCACTATTAGAGAATGTAGAACCAAACCTCTCCGTTTCGTATCTAACTTCATTAAGGTCCCCGAACAAAACAATATTTCCAGCATGATTTTGAAGAAATAAGCGGAGTGACTCCCAAAGATTTGATTTTTCGGGTTGTTGTTGCGGACCATACACATTAATAAGATAGTAGTATTCCACCGAATTCTTCTATTTGCCTTCCACAATAACATAGTTATCAGTACACCAAATTTGAGATTTAGTGAAAACATTAGGGTCCCACATGGTAACAAGACCCCCGGATCTACCTCTAGCCATACTACACGCAAAATCGAACCTGAAATTACCCCACATAGATTTCAATTGAAATAACTCCAACTTAGTCATTTTCGTCTCTTGAATGCCAAGAAAGTGGACGTTGTGTTTAAAACACAACTCTTTTATCCACTCACGTTTTCTTCGTTTCTTGGAACCTCTGATATTAATCGATAAAATATTCATTTATCCACCTTTGACACACCTATCCCATTAATCATCTTTCTTAAGGATCGCTTACACCCTCTAACGTCATATCCTAACGCACCACCAACTTCAATCATCCTATTTATTTCGTCAATAAAAGAGAATCCTTTTCTGTCTTTTAATTTGGAATTACCAAATGATGCTGAGCATTTAGCTGATCTCGGCCTAGAAGGAGAAGATGAGGCGCCTTTTACAGCTGTGGCAAAGTTCTCAAAACCAGGGTTGTACGTTGCTTTATCTAATACTTAACCTCTAATTACCAACTATTGTACTGTTCATCTACAGTAACAATTACGGAGTAGTTGCTAATTGTTATTATTAAAATTCATAACATCACAATTCACAAGCATGGTTATAAGCTTAAAGCTTTCACAAGCATCTACTGATGAGCATATCATGTTCACTTTGTGACAGGTTTTGTAAAACAAGTTTTTGATTGTAGGTATGTTCTCAATAAATTTCAAATGAATTTAAATTGACACTTTTTTTTTTTTTTTTTTAACCGATCACCATAATCTTCATTTTCAAAACGTGATATACTTAGATTTAACATTATTTTTGTGAAGGCTGAATTTATTCACTCATTAATTTATATTTATATTTTGTTACAGGAGTAAATATAGAGAAAAGTTCTTTTACGAACCAGTTTTTTTCTACAAACTGAGGGACAAATCCCCACCATCCATCTAGTTTGATCTAATGGTGGAGATTAACCTAAGATTTAAAAATAGAACCTAAGTCCATGTTTTTTCTTTTCCTTTTATCTTTCTTATTTATTCATTGTATTTTTCTTTTTTTCTTTTTTCTTTTTTCCCATTTTTTTCTCCTTATCTACGCTTTTTCTTTTTCTCTTTTTTTCTTCCTTTTTTGTTCACTTTTTTTTCAAGCTTTATTTTTTATTTTTATTTTTTTTTTTTCCAGCACTTGTTTTGCTTTTTTTAATGAACGTTTATTTTATTCATTTTTTTTACTTTAAAAAAAATCACGTTTTTTTTTAAATTCATGTGTATTTTTTTTAAATTCATATTTTTTTTCAGTTTCTTACGTTTTTGTCTGTTTTCATTCGTTTTCATCCATTTTTATATGTTTTCGTCTATTTTTTTTTTAAGTTTTCGTTAATTTTTAGACGTTTTTATCTGCTTTCAGATGTTCATCTAATTTTATACGTTTTCGTCCATTTTTATAAGTTTTCGTCCATTTTTAAACGTTTTTTTTTCCGTTTTCGTCCGTTTTATACATTCTTGTCCCTTTTCAAACGTTTTTGTCAGTTTTCGGCAGTTTTATACGTTTTTAGACATTTTGTCCGTTTTCGTACATTTTCGTCTGTTTTCATCTGTTTTCTTACGTTTTTGTCCGTTTTCGTGCGTTTTCATACGTTTTCGTCCATTTTCATACGTTTTTAGACGTTTTTGTTCGTTTTCATACTTCTCCATCTGTTTTTATACGTATTCATTCATTTTTTTACGTTTTTGTCTGTTTTCAGACTTTTTTGTCTATTTTTGTCAGTTTTTATATGTTTTCGTCTGTTTTTATACGATTTCGTCTGTTTTTTTTTGTTTTCATATGTTAATGTTTTTGTCCATTTTCTTTCGTTTTTATACATTGTTGTCTGTTTTTAGACGTTTTCATCTGTTTTAATTCATTTTTGGCAGTTTTTACACGTTTTCATTGGTTTCGTTCGTTTTCATACGTTTTTCTCCATTTTCATGTGTTTACTTTCGTTTTCGTCCATTTTTTATACGTTTTCATCCGTTTTCAAACGTGTTTTTACACTTTCATACGTATTCGTTTGTTTTCGTATATTTTCATGCGTTTCTAAATATCACAATTGATATTCTTAATATCACAAGTGATATTTAGAATATGGCATAATATCACTTGTGATATTAAGAATATCAATTGTGGTATTCAGAAACGTATGAAAATGGACGAAAATATATGAATACGGACAAAAACGTTAGAAAGTGAAAAAAACGTGAATTAAAAAAAATGTAAAATCACTTGTGATATTCAGAATATCACTTGCGATTTTCATGTTACAAAACATTTGTTGAAAATCACTTGTGATATTCAGAATATCACTTGTGATATTCAGAATATATCACTTGTGATTTTCATGCTACAAAACATTTGTTGAAAATCACTTGTGATATTCAAACACACAATGGTGTTTTAGTATTACTTGTTCATAATAGTTTTAGTATCGTGGTTTGTTTAGTTTGCGTTAGTTAGTGGCCTGATTTGTTGTTTAGGCGTTTGTTAAGATGTGATAGCGTCATCAAATGTAATGAGATTGTTACCTTTAACTGATATGGGATTATTTGTATGGTGAAATAACTTTAAAACCGGAGGAGAGTTTATTTACCTCATAACTTTTATAGTTTTATATTTCATCCAAGTAGCAATTTTCTTTTATATAAGATCAATAATACATTTTATCGCCGCTATATTACATGATGCTATCACATCTTAACAAACACCTAAACATCAAATCAACTTTTTTTCGTTCATTTTTGTACATTTTTATATAAAAACGAAAGAAAACGTAGGAAAACAAACAAAAACAGAAGAAAACGTAAGAAAGTGAAAAAAACGTTAATTAAAAAAATGTGAAAATCACTTATAATATTCTGAATAACACTTGTAATTTTCTGAATATCACTTTTTATATTCAGAATATCACTTGTGATTTTCATGTTACAAAACATTAGTTGAACATCACTTGTGATATTCGGAATATCACTTGTGATATTCAGAATATCACTTGTGATTTTCTGAATATCACTTGTGTTTTTCTGAATATCACAAGTGATTTTCAACTAATGTTTTGTAACATGAAAATCAGAAGTGATAATCTGAATATCACAAGTGATATTCAGAAAATTACAAGTGATATTCATGTTACAAAACGTTAGTTGAAAATCACGTGTGATATTTAGAATCACTTGTGATTTTCATGTTACAAAATATTAGTTGAAAATCACTTGTGATATTCGGAATATCACTTATAATATTTAGAATATCACTTGTGATTTTCTGAATATCACTTCTGAATTTCATGTTACAGAGCAATTGTTGAAAATCACTTGTGATATTCAGAATATCACTTGTGATATTCAGAATATCACTTGTGATATTCAGAGTGATATTCAAAATATCACTTTTGAAAAAACATGAATTAAAAAAAGCGTGAAATCACTTGTAATATTCTGAATATCACTTGTGATTTATATTCAGAATATCACTTTTGATATTCTGAATATCACTTGCGATTTTCATGTCACAGAACATTTGTTGAAAGTCACTTGTGATATTCAGAATATCACTTGCGATATTCTGAATATCACTTGTGATTTTCATGTTACAGAATGTTAAAAATCACTTGTAATATTCAGAATATCGCGAGTGATATTCAATATCACTCACGATATTCTGAATATCACAAGTGATATTCACAAGTGATATTCTGATAATATCAGAATATCACTTGTGATATTCAGAAAGGTATGAAAACGTCTGAAAACATTTAAAAACGAACGAAAATGAATGAAAACGGACGAAAACGAATGAAAACGGACGAAAATGTATGAAAACGAATGAAAACGTAAAAAAACGGACAAAAATGAATGAAAACAGATGAAACCATATGAAAACGTATAAAAATGGAAGAAAACGTATAAAAACGGATGAAAACGTATGAAAACGGACGAAAACATATGAAAACAGACGAAAACGTATGAAAATGGATAAAAACGTAAGAAAACGGACGAAACGTATGAAAACGGGAGAAAACGTATGAAAAAACTCAAAAACAGATGAAAATGTAAGAAAACGGACGAATATATATATATATATATATGAAAACGGACTAAAACGTATGAAAACGGGCGAAAACGTAAGAAAACAGACGAAAACGTATGAAAAAAATTCGAAAACAAATGAAAACGTAAGAAAACGGACGAAAACGTATAAAATTGGACGAAAACGTATTAAAATGGACGAAACGTATGAAAACGGGTGAAAACGTAAGAAAACAGACGAAAACGTATGAAAACGAGTGAAAACGTAAGAAAACAGACGAACACGGATGAAAATGTATGAAAACGAACGAAAACGTAAGAAAACTGACGAAAACGTAAAAAACCGACGAATATGTATGAAAAACGAAAAAAACGTTAAAAAAAAAAAAAAAAAAAAAAAAAAAAAAAAAAAAAAAAAAAAAAAAACACCTTGAATTAAAGGAAAAAACGTGAAGTTAAAAAAAAAGAAAAAAAAAAGAAAGAAAAGAAAAAAGGAAAAAAAAATGAATAAATAAGATAGACAAAAAGAACAAGAAAAAAAATATGAACTTAGGTTGTCTTATTAATTCTTAAGTTAATCCCCACCATTAGATCAAACTAGATGAATGGTGGGGATTTATCTCTCAGTTTGTAATAAAAACTTAGTTTATAAAATAACTCCCCTCAGTGAATATAATCGTTAGAAGTATACTTACTGAGATGCACATATTCTCTGAATCATCTTTCATTTCAAGTTTTCTATTTATTTCTTATTTTTTTTTTTCATTTTTTGTCCATTTAATTGCTTTGTTATAAATCCCAAATTCATTTGTTTTCTTTGATGTTGTTAATAAGTTATATCATATTGTTTATCAGTTAGATTACGTACCTCATCAGTTTTATACACAACATGACAATGTTGTTCATTAGTTCATCAGTTTTCTTTGATGTTGTTCATTAGTTCATCAGTCTTTTTTTATGAACAACATCACAATGTTCATCAGTTAGATCAAATTGTTCAACAGTTTTGTTTTTTAAGAATTTTTTTTTTGATATTACAATGTTCATCAGTTTTTTTTTTTTTTTTTTTTTTTTTTAATCATAGTGGTCATCGGTTAGATCACAATGTTCATCAATTAGATCACAATGTTTTTTTTATGAACAACAATACAATGTTCGTAAGTTAGATCACGTTTTTCATGAGTTTTCTTTTTGAAGAACTTTTAATGTTATTACAATGTTCATCAGTTTCAAAAAAAAAAAAAATCACACTGTTCATCAGTCTAAAAACAAATAAATAAATCGTAATAGATCGAATAACATGTAATTAATTAATCAATAAACCAAGTACATCAAAGTGAGCATGAGCGGAAGCAATTATAATAGATCGAATAACATGTAATTAATTAATCAATTATTTAAATCGTAAACGTACCTTTGTGATTCTAGCCCGAACAAGAATCAAAGCAATCTTCCAGAACCAATTCCCCAATATAGGGTTTATGTGAACAAACCAAGAAACAAACAATAATATGTTTGATTCACGATCTTGTACACACGTACTACTTCAAGCAAACGCTTATGCAAGTAAGACGAGCACAAAACACTAGAAGAATAACAAATCTCGACTGCCTTAAACTTTAATGGGTATGTCGAAATTTGCTAGAGAAAAGAGAAGAGAAGAAAACACACAAGATTAGGTTTTCAAGTTGTGTCAAAAGAATGAAACCTTGTGTGTTTATATAGGGTAGAAATCTTGAGTCAAAAGCTTCACCAAGCGATGTGGGATACACTTCCCAATCGTCCCTACACCCTTAATGGGTTTACGAAACCTTCTTGACATTCAAAGTTTCATCTATCATTCTCCCTTTTCATTCATCTAACAATCGTTATCCTTTTCCGTTAAACGTTAACGATCATTACGTGTTTGTATTCTAATAATTAATATAACATTTATATATATAATTATTACTCATTTACTTTTCATACGTAAAGTGTGCAATCCCGTGATCTCAAGTTCGATCCTAACACACGACTATTAATTTATGTTCATAAAACTAACAGCTCCCACTTGGACATATCTTAATAGTGTGATCACATCGGTTAGCGTCTTGCAACACGCCGATGCCTCTAGTACGATCTTGAGTAAGGCTCCTGGAAAAACCTTTTAATGATTTCTCATTATTATTATCCTTTTGTTTCTAATACCATGTTAATAAGGATATGGATTAAAGTCATTCATTAATTAACCATTATGTTTCTCGTTGTTTATGATTGATCAAGATTACCAAATCTTCTGAACATATTCAGGGGAGATCTTGGGTGCGGCCGCACATGCATCTTACCAACCCTACGAGGGGCCCAGCAGTATTAAACTCCAAAAATAAAATTAAAGGAACAAATTCTATCTTGAATACAAGCAAAACCCACAAACTTTGTAACACTTTCGAAAACAACCCTTATGACTACCAGTTACGTATAGCGTTAAGTTGTTCCACAAAAATGTACTACATTCATGACACTTATCTTGCATCTCAAGTCTGAGGATAACTTCTCATGATTTACTTAATAACAAAATCCATAAAGTAACATCATGTAGTTGGGATAAGTCCTATATTCGATATCATTGAATATCATCTGAAATGGCATGACTACGCATCAATATACTTTAAGTATATTATACCAACCTTCAGATTTGTCTTGATTTAATAATATTCCCATATTATTAACTGACAACGGACAATTTAAGAATAACCTTTATTCATGGATTTAAACATACAAATATAGGATACAATATATTATAAATTAAACATACCATGTATTTCAATTTTCCATAATAATTGTTTAACATCCCTTATCCAAATACTAAATAGATCAATGCATGATAATTCTTGTTGATGAATTATATCTCAAGCAATGACATTCATACTTGTTGATAAGACATAAATCATCCAACTTTGATCTATCAGAATTTTAAGAATACTTATTTCAAGAATTCAACTATTGAAGTTCTTGTATATGCATACTCAACTATTTTGATAATGCCTTATAATGTTTCATAAATGTGTGACATCCTTAACCACCAATTTATGATAATCAAACTCCCAAACATTTTAAAGTTTAAAGTATTCTTATTCTTTTAATGTATAATGCAATTATGCTTTTAGTAAGCACAACTAGTACATATAGTCAAAGATGAAATCCTTACCATGACTAATATTGAGTGTCATCTCAATTTTATTAGCATCATTGTATGCAACAACAATATGCTATTAAAATTTTCCGTAAACCATAATATCTAATGTATAATGTTTGATGCCCTTCAAACTTTCAAGTTTGTTGGCTATGACAATTTTCACAACAATTGAAAAAATTGTTCATCTATAGAATTTGGAAGCTGTTCCAGATTTAGGATGTAATTCTATAATCAAACATATTCATTTAAGAATATTACACAAGTTATTTAATAACTTTTAATTAGATATTAATATTGCCAAATCATCTTGTAATCAAGCATGATACAACAAAACATGATGTACATGAAAAATCTATGAGTCATACTTAGATTTTATTCATGTCATACATATCTATTTAGACTTTCTAAATAATATATCATGTTATATTAGATTTATTTACCGCACATGTTTCAACAATTAACATTGATTCCAAGGTTGTATGTCTTATTTCCTAAATCCTTAAAGTTTCATTCCAAACTAAGACTTAATATTTACTTATATGGAATATTACTTTTCATATGTTTCACAACATATATGATTTAAGAAATTAAACATAATACTCCCACTAGCTTTTAGGAATACTTAGAAATTATCTTATTTCAATTATAAATCAAAACATGAATTTAATAATTAAACATAAGAGTAATCTTTTAGATGCATGCATTTATCCATCCATGGATCATTGCACCATGTACACTTCCAAAGATTTATTTGAATTCATAAACTCCTTTTGATTACTTATCGTCCTCGCTCAAGTAATCACTCACGAAAGAGTTTTGATATTCTATTGTCAATTTCATAAATATGACAATCATAATCTTTATATTTTTAATGTGTTTAGAAAAGAATATTCAATCACAGTTAATGCTTAAATGTGATTAATAATCTTGTCATAAAACATGCATTAAATACTTGCACAATATTGTCCATATGATTTCTATACAAAGATTTAAACCACAAATATTACCTAATCTTTGAAGAACCTCATCTTTATTTTCTAGTCTAACTATTAATATAAACCAAGTTTCTAAAAGTGATTATCTTTATGGACAACATCTTAATCATTCATAGCATGTGTACTTTACCCAATTTCATATTTGGTAATGTATCATGATGATTATCAGGTTTACAATAATCCTATAAATCATAGCCCTCAACATATTAATCAAATATCTGAGATATATTGCTATTCTATGAATGATAATTCCATCATTTTGAGATTTAACATTTAAATATCAAACTTCATTATCATCTTGAGGTTTAACATTTAAATGTCAAACTTCATCATGATATTTACTAGTATATTTTAGAAGATTATGTATCTTGTAATTTTATCTTTTAAAGATCAAAACTCCCACTTGCTTTTAGTAATTTAAAGACTATCTTTAAATACCTAGCAAATAAAGAAACAAAACAATGTTCTCTTTTGGGGATATTACAAATACTTATTGATAGTTCCTGACTTAACTTTGTTAATAACCTCTTCATAAGTAGTTAAACAAATTTAGAACTTCAATTTAAGACTTAATGTGATTCATCACATTCATCACATCATATGATAATGTCTTATTAATCTTCTAGGTTGGAGTTTTATTAAATATGTCCAAGTCATACTCAACATTCTAACCTTGATAACTTTTGGAAGAAAAGAAGTCATAGTTATCTTTAATCAAACAATATAACAAGAGTTTGATTTTCCTAACTGAACATACCATAAACATTTGATATTTCATTAGTATTAATATTGTAAGACAATCTAACAATATTAAAGATAACATATTCCTTTTGACTTGTCTATTTACCAACTAATTCATTTTAATGGTATAATAATTCTCAAGCCTGTTACATGCCTTATAACACAAGTACTTTTACAAAGTCACTTTATGTCCATGTCTTTACAAGAAAACATAAACTGTTATAATCCCACTATACGTTATAAGTTATTTAACAATTAATAACTTCATGTATATGTCTTAATTAAAAGACACAACAAGATAACGTCTTACTTTATTATAAGTCTTGTAACAAGACTTTATGTTTATATCTTTACAATGAAACATAAACATGTTTAACTAAAGTAATTATGAACACCATCTTTTGGTTTCAATAGTAATTTCAAGTTAATATATTACTTCACATTAATGTAAATACCATTATTTCTTTATTTATTTATGTCATTCCAAGAACACATAAATATTCAGATTGAAGTAGCATTAGATTACTTAATTAATTTATGTCATTCCATGAATTCATAAATATACAAATTAAAGTAGTCTTGTTATCATATTGACACATGTTCTAATAGGTATCTAATTTAGAAACTGCAAATTCTCATAGTTCAATTACATCAGTTGATCTGCTAGTAATGAAAATATGAAATTCACCTTGTTGTTGCAATCTAGTTAAGCTCTCACATAACATAAATTGTAACACCAAGTGTTTCTTGAATTAGCCTAGTATAATTCATATTAGAACATTATTCTAATTTAGAAACTGCAAATTCTCATAGTTCAATTACATCAGTTGATCTGCTAGTAATGAAATATGAAATTCACCTTGTTGTTGCAATCTAGCTAAGCTCTTACATAACATAAATTGTAACACCAAGTGTTTCTTGAATTAATATTAGAACATTATTCTCTTACCTTGTAGTCAAGAGAATCCATTAAATCATATCTTTATGAGTTGTTTCTTGCACACATTAAAGATAACATTTCTCCCACTTGTGCATGGAACAACCTCATATAGTTGATAAACAACATGTCATGCATTTGTTTATGTGTTCAATATGATTGTGTCATAGATTTTAGCATAACAAGTAGATGTAGAACAACACTGTTTAGTAAGGAAACGTACAATACTTATCCTTAAAAGTATGAGTGTCTACACTTGAAAAGTAATTATCTTTAGCTACCAAGATGTCAAAGCTTGTAACTCCCACTGAATTAAAGATCATTACAATAATTCCTTATTCAGTGATAAGTACACAATACTCCCACTGAATTTGACAACATTGTAAATGTTTCATATCCAGTAAAAGAAAATAGTGTGCTTTTAACTTTTCTACACCTTTAAATGTCCACACGTAACAATTACTTATGCACTAAAAGTGTATTCTACTACGTAAATGATGGACTATCCACCAAATGCAATTAACTTGAAAAATTGGGCATGCAATTTCTTCCTTAATAGGTCTACCATCCTACAATGTATGTAGCACCTTTAAAATCGTAAAAACAACTAATTTGTCTTTAAACATTTTGCAGTAATTAGTCTAGCTTCTAATTATTATAAGAGCATTGATTGGCATGCCTAATTAGTATGACTAATTGGCATGCCTAATCTATGTGGCAGCATACTATTGGTGACTGGAGAGGGCTCCACTTCTACACAAACCA
This sequence comes from Artemisia argyi, assembly GCA_030686995.1. NCBI lineage: Eukaryota > Viridiplantae > Streptophyta > Magnoliopsida > Asterales > Asteraceae > Artemisia > Artemisia argyi. Next base: position 21,427,453 of record CM060677.1, read on the forward strand.
ATAAACAATTGACACGTCAATTTAGGCACACAATTAGTCATATTATTAGGCATCCAAATCATTTCTCTTATTATAACTCATAAAATGTCATACATAATTTTCTGTTAACCAAATATCATATTTGTTACTAAGAACTTGATCACCGAATGAGGATGATAAAATCCCTATGAAAATTATTCGCAATTTTCTTAACTATTAAAAAATTTGCTATGAGTTTTATTAGAATTTAGACATATCTAATATTCCTATTATCCTTTCTCATTCATGAAAAGGAATAGGATTGTGTCTCACTCTTCCTTCATAGAAAGGAGACTTCTTTTGTCTTTTAAGTAAATATTTCTTAATCAAACATTTGTTTGAAAACAGAACTAGATCAATTTACCAAAGCCCAAAATACGTTTACGGTTTGAATGTTGCATTAATACATTAAAACGAATTACAAAATTCAATTTCAGTATTTTCGATAATTAGATCTTTAAGAAAATAAAATACCCATGGGCAAATATTCATATAAACCATAGTATTTTCTTAAAGCTAGGATATTAAATTGCCATAGTACCATTACATCAGTTGATCTGCTAGTAATGATAGTATTCAACAAGGTAATTGTCGAACAATAATTGCCAATATCATATTGCAATTCCTAGATTTATGGGATTTACAATCACAAAACTTTTGTAATGTAAGCATGTTTGATCCCCATCTTAATGCCTTGAGTCCAAGTCTCACTTCCTACTCAATTTAAGTCTTCTAACTTAAAAACTGCAAACTCACAAATCCATCACATCAGTTGATCTGCTAGCAATGAATTTCTGAAATTTACCTCACCATTGCAATCTCGCCAAGTCTCACATGACGTAAATTACAACTTCAAGTGTTCTTAATTAGATGGCATTCAACTTAATTTTATAAGGGTATTAAATTTTGACGTGTAATCAAAATAATGTATGAAGAAGCATGCATACAACTTCATAACATTGGTTTTACAAAACAATTTTATTACCAATTAGCTAAGAGTAAAATAACAAAGTTTTGATTGAGGTATCGGGTTCACCAATTAAAGAATAACCATCAATTATCGTCCACTATATCGTACTTTTGCATAAGCCCGAAAGCTTAGTGTTTCGGATAATCATTGTGGAATTGTGGATTATTCACCCTTAAGATGACAATGTACATGTAATGGTTGTTCGGTAAGTCTAATTTACACACAAACGAGCGTTAAGACAGAATGTTGTCTCTCTAAGGCCACAATTTAATGCGTTGCCATCCTTATACCCATCTTATAGTGTGTAAACTTCGGTCGAGCCTATTTAACCATTACGTACAAAAACATCAATCAACCAATTCTTTGAAATTTTAACTCTTAAAAACCAAAACAATTTCGCCATTATTTAGTCCATATTATTTTTCTATTCAAAAAAATTACCCTTTTCGTTTATATAAACATGTCTAACATAATAAATAAACAAATCAAGTAATTATACAATAAAAAAATAAAACAACTAAATAAACACATATACATAATCATAACAATTAAATATGTATAAAACATGTAGCCACATGCAAATCTTATTCAAAAGTCCTATTAAAAATCAAATCTAGGTGTATTACGTATTAATTCAATTAGGGCTTTCTTTTTCTTGAAAAAAGAGCCACATACATCGATAAATCGATTGCGTAAGCCAAAATTAAATAAATACCACATAGCACATAATTGATTACTTAATATTGGAGTCTTCCCCAATTCGACATCTATTAATAAATTTACATGTTTTAATATAACTTAACCATTAATACATATAAACAATTTAAACAATTTAAATTATAACAATAAAAATCCATGCAAATATGCACTTTTTCATGGATTTAGCTTAACAATTAACATATTGCACCAATATCGTTTACTAAAACGCATAACAATTACATGACATCTTAGGGTTTCTAATCATATTAAAAAAAATAAAAACCATAAACCCTAATAACCCTTTAAGGTCATTCGACCAAAAAAAAAATTAGGGTTAGGGATTCTAACAAATAAACCCTAAAACATGTAACTAAACGAATCAAGATCCAATTTTTATGCGTTTCGATAATTAATTACACATTATAACGGCTCTAGATGCCACTGTTGGAATTATAATATCATGACCTTCATATAAATAAACCAAGTACATCAAAGTGAGCATGAGCGGAAGCAATTATAATAGATCGAATAACATGTAATTAATTAATCAATTATTTAAATCGTAAACGTACCTTTGTGATTCTAGCCCGAACAAGAATCAAAGCAATCTTCCGGAACCAATTCCCCAATATAGGGTTTATGTGAACAAACCAAGAAAAAAATAATAATATGTTTGATTCACGATCTTGTACACACGTACTACTTCAAGCAAACGCTTATGCAAGTAAGACGAGCACAAAACACTAGAAGAATAACAAATCTCGACTGCCTTAAACTTTAATGGGTATGTCGAAATTTGCTAGAGAAAAGAGAAGAGAAGAAAACACACAAGATTAGGTTTTCAAGTTGTGTCAAAAGAATGAAACCTTGTGTGTTTATATAGGGTAGAAATCTTGAGTCAAAAGCTTCACCAAGCGATGTGGGATACACTTCCCAATCGTCCCTACACCCTTAATGGGTTTACGAAACCTTCTTGACATTCAAAGTTTCATCTATCATTCTCCCTTTTCATTCATCTAACAATCGTTATCCTTTTCCGTTAAACGTTAACGATCATTACGTGTTTGTATTCTAATAATTAATATAACATTTATATATATAATTATTACTCATTTACTTTTCATACGTAAAGTGTGCAATCCCGTGATCTCAAGTTCGATCCTAACACACGACTATTAATTTATGTTCATAAAACTAATAGTTATGTCATAACGTTTATCAGTTAAGAGTGAAAAATAAATAAATATAAGAAGGACACTAGTAACTATGTGCTGACTTTTTATACTTTTTAATATTTGACCGTTTTTATACAGAATCACAATTGATGGGTTCATATGCTATTTTTTTTTTTAATAAACTTAAGGGATTGCTTTTTATAATGGATGTTAAAATATACAATTTTGTAGGTTTAAAGACTATTTTGTATCATTTATATACTTTAACGGGTGTTGTTAAATGTTAGGATGTTAAAAGTTAAAGTTAATGGCCTGTTTGTTGTGGTGTCGGGCTTGGATATGATAAGGATTTTGTATTGGGGTGAAAAGAAAAGAGTAGAGAGAAAAGTAATATTTATTAAAAAAATTGTTTACAATATAATATAGAACAAGGTGTGGGCGCCCGCCGCGTTGCGGCGGGTCTTTTTTACGCCAATTCTGATTCAGCTCGTGAGTCGTTTGAAAATTTTGTCGATTAAATAAGGGCATACTCAATGTGATATACAAAGTTTGTTATATAAAAAATTCGTAAATAACAAAAAGTTCAGGGTAGTTTTCACAATTTGTTAATATATATCAAAATTTAACATTTTTTATAAAAATCGTACGTATGTCGAAAGTATATCAATATTAGGATCGTTTTGTTTGTCATCTGTAGACCTTTTCAGTGGTATATTTTTGTTAACAAAATTGTTTAATACTTGTTAGATATTTGATATATAAATTTTGTTATATAAAAAAAGTCGTAAATAACAATACTTTCATGATAATTTTCGCAATTTGTTACATAATTTTGAGTAGTTGGTAAATACTTGGCAAATATTTCCATATCTTATTCAACTCACTGTTCTTGAGCCACATATTACTATACTTGCATTTTTTATTATTTCTTTCCCAACGTGTTTGTGTGGTTTCGTAAAGAAAATAGTTTTTTTTATTACGAATATAGTTTTTTATTGGTTTGTGCAATTGTATCTCTTTGTGGTTTCGTAAAGAAAATACTCCGTAGTTTTTTATTACGAAAATAGTTTTCTATTGGTTTGTGTAATATTTAATTGCACCACTCATCTTCACCATCCATCTAAAAAGAAATCAATGGTTGAGATTAACAGTATTTTAATTTTTTATTTATTTTTTATAATTTAAATATCTCTTAAACCGTTAATCGTTAAACAAAAATAATTACACCATCGCGACGAACATTTAATTATCTTTCTATATACAGACACTTTGATATATATACTTTCGACAAAATTTGTTTTTTTATTGCCGAAAAAATCATATATGATATATATATATATATATATATATATATATATATATATATATATATATATATATATATATATATATATATATATATATAACAAAGATCATTTGAGGACTAAACATTATTTACATACCAAGGGATCAATCCCCACCTTCCATTCATTTTGATCTAGTGGCTGAGATTTAATTTTACATTTACACTACAAGGGTATTTTTGTACTCTATAAATTATATTTTTTACTCCCATCTCAATTAATGCGTCACTTTTTCACACACACAAAGTGTGTGATTCTTCCTTCTCTCTCATCTAACCGATTCCTTTAACCAACCACCTCCTTCATCTCGTTCTTCAACAAACCCTAATTTTTGCTTCTCAATTCATTAATTTAGCTCATTCTTCATCCCGTACATCAGCTTATCCTAATTTTTTATCGTTTATTTTTATTTAATCTTATTTCCAAGCTTAATTATAGCTCTCTGTTTCTATAAGCTTAATTATAAGCTAACTTATTCATTTTTTTTTCATCTTATATGCAGGTTTTATGGATTCTTCTACTACTTCTGAAGAGATTGCTGTAAATGATTCTTCTATTGCTTTTGAAGAGATTGTTGTTAGTGAAGATGTTTCAGCTAAGTATGCTGAGGAGATTGTTGCTTATGAACACGGTGATTTATCTGAATCAATTAAGAGTAAGCTATGTTACTAAGCTGTTATAAGCTCTGAATATGCCATTTATTTATGTTTTGATTGAGTTAGTCAGTTTTTAAGCTGTTAGTAAGTAGATTTAAGCTCTAAATAAGGCATTTTGGATATTATATCATATATGATATATCAATATCATATATGATATATCATATATATATATATCATATATGATATTGATATATCATATATGATATAATTAGAAGTTGTGTCTGTGATTTCATTTTTAGTAAATCACTGTTTTGATTTTTTGTTTAATTGTTTTTTTTTTCAGAATTGAATCCTTTGAAAACTCCTGAATCGTTTCCTACTCACTCTAATTTTGATACTCCTGGTGGAACTGTTTATTATATTCCTAAAGTTCCTGTGGACGTTTTATTGGTTAAGGGCAAAGTTTATAAGTCTATTGATGAGTGCATTGCTGCGTACATGAAATATGCTGCTAAAGCAGGGTTTGTGGTTAGGAAGTCATGCCAGAAAAGGTTGAGGAATGGTACTGTGAAACAAAAGTATTTAGTGTGTAATAGGGAAGGTTGTCCCAAGGGAATTCATGTTGACACGTTAGACTTAGAGAATAGTGACAAGCAGGTTAGAAGTTCGAACCTACATATCACAGGCTGCAAAGCACGTGTTATTTTTGATTTGATTCCTGGTACTTCTAAGTACAGGTTGAATGTGTTTGATATTATTCATAATCACGAGCTTGAACGTGAAGAGTATAAGCATTTGTCGAAGACTGAGAGGCAGTTAACCTATTCTGAGCAATTGTTCATTGTTAAAGCTGCTAGCGTAAATATAGGTGCAACGAAAGCTCATCACATCTTAACTGGTTTGAAGGGTTCTTATTTGCTTGTTCATGGAACGACTGTTGATTTTAAGAACTTTTTTAGGGGTGTGAACTGCTATATAGGTGATAGTGATGCGCAGATGCTTATATCTAAGATGGAGAATAGGAAGAAGCATGTGCCCGATTTTTCGTTTGATTATTTGGTTGATAATGCTGAGCTTGCGGCTATTTTTTGGGCTGATGAAGTTTCTAAGTACAACTATAGAGAGTTTTGTGATGTTGTTTCGTTTGATGCTACTTACAGAACAAACAAGTAAGTATTTGTATGTTCAGTATGATATTTTGATTATATGATTTTCTATTTAATCTGTTATTTTAAGTATTTTTTTTTTTGTTTTTCAGGTACAAAATGGTGTTTGTTCCCTTTACAGCCATAGATAATCATCGGAGGTGTGTAACAGTCGCAGCAGGCTTGTTGAAGAACGAAACTACAGCTTCGTATATTTGGTTGCTCAAAGCGTTCATAAAGGCGTTTGGTAGGGCTCCAAATATTGTTGTTACTGATCAGGATGGGGCTATGAGAAATGCCATTGAAGCTGAGTTTGCGGGTTCTAAACACAGACTTTGCATGTGGCATATTACTCAAAAGCTCCTTGGAAAGGTATTTTTCTGCCTTTTTGTTTATCATATGTGATACTTGATTCTATGTGTATTTCTTTTTGATTTATCATATATGATAATTTGAACTTTTTTTCAAATAATATGTTAAATCATATGTGATACTTGATTCTATGTGTATTTTCTTATTGATTTATCATATATGATAATTTGAACTTTTTTTTCAAATAATATGTTAAATCATATGTGATACTTGATTCTATGTGTATTTCTTATTGGTTTATCACATATGATAACACATATCTATTTTCAAATCATTTGTTAAATCAGATGTTATTTGTTTTGTTTACAGATATGTTCTAAAATCTATGATGATACCGACTTTAAAAAGAAGTTTAATCAAATTGTATGGAATATGTATATTGGTCCGGAGGAGTTTGAGGATAGATGGTCAAAGTTACTGGATGAATTTAGTTTGCAGAATCATAAGTGGTTAACAAAGATGTTTAATATACGTTCGTGTTGGATTCCTGCTTATTTTATTGATTCCCCCTTGTGTGGTTTGATGAGGACGACGTCTAGATCTGAGAGTGAGAACTCCTTTTTCTCTCATTTTACGAATCAAGGTTCCACTCTTATGAATTTTATGAATTGTTTTGAGACGGCAATGGAAAAGCAGAGGCATATACAAGAGAGGCTTGATCATAAGACTATTGATTCTGTTCCGAAGTTTAGAACCTATCTTAAGATTGAACGTCATGCTTCGAAGGTTTTTACTCGTCCTCTGTTCGAGTTGGTTCAAGCAGAGATTTTTGCAGGCACATGGTATTGTCAAATAGAAACCAAAAGCTTGGTTGAAGGATCTGAGGTATCTGTTATTAGAGAAACAAAATTTGTTGATGCATTAATGGAGAAGAAGAAAGCTAAGTTGAGAGAGAAAGCTAGGAAGAGAGTTAAGGATAAAGGTAAGGATAACGATAAAGCTGAAGAAGAAGAGCCAGTTAACCTGTTTTATAGAGTTGATGGATTATATAAGGTATGTTGGCTACTTAAAAAATATTTTTTTTATCATATATGATTTTTTACTACCTTATTTATTTTGTTTTATCATATATGATTTTTTACTATCTTCTTTCTTTTTTGTCCATTAAGGTGTTGCGTAACCAAGGGGATGGATCAGTTGTATGTTCCTGTCAGCTTTTTCTTCGAGTTGGAATATTATGCAGGCATGTTTTTTGTGTGTTTAAGAATGCCAATATTGAAGTGATTCCAAGTCAATACATATTGAGGCGTTGGACAAAGAACCTTATACCTGCTGCTTTGAGGAATAAAAGGAACAGATATGGTGAGAAGAATGAGATTGTTGAGAATTATGCAAATGAGGCAAGTTCCATTGTTGATCACTGTGTCCATATGTTGAGTAAAGATGAGGCGAGGTTGTCTTCTTTTGTTGAAAAGTTGAGGTTGCTAAAGATTGATGTCGAGGCTGATTGCCCAAATCCTCCTTCTAAGAACAAGGCTGATAATTTGGAGGAACTTGTTGGAGTCCCGAAGCCGGCTGAAAAAACCATTAACAATCCGGCTCTTGGTAATCCTAAAGGCCGTAAAAAGATGCGCATAAAAGGAGGGAAAGAGCAAGCTCTTGAAAAGAATTCGAAGAACAGGAATGCATGTTCGTTATGTGGAGAGACAGATGGTCACAACAGGAGGACGTGCCCAAAAAAGTTTGCAGAAGAGGCCGAGTTGGATGAAGTTGTAGTTACAAGGGAAGGGGATTTGGATCAATCAGAAGTTACAAGAGAAGAGGTCTTGGATCAACCATGAATTTCAACATAAATCGTCCACATATTTTTTTTTTTTTTTTTTTTTTTTTTTTTTATTTCTTTGATTATTATTTGTTTTGTTGGATTGTGTTGAAGAAATTTGAGTAACAGACCTAGACATGATTGTTTGATTATTACTGAGTTTTTATATGAAACAGATTGTTTCTGATTATTTTCAAGAGTTTTGGTTACTTTTATTTCAGTTATCATATATGATAATTCAGAAGCAGTTTTTTTAGGTTTATTATCATATATGATAATTCTCCAAAATCATATATGATTTTACACTTGGTTTTTACCTTTTTGATTTATCATATATGATTAGTTATAAACAAGAGTATTATGATTGTGTTGTGTTTTTGTTACTTTCATTTTAGTTATCACATATGATAATTCTGAAGCAAAATTTTTAAATGTATTATCATATATGATAATTCTCCAAAATCATATATGATTTTATACTTGTTTTATTAGTTTTTTTTTATCATATATGATACGTTATGAACAAGAGTATATCATATGTTATATTTATCTAATATCATATATGATTTTAGACTAGGCAAATTACTATTTTTACTTTATCATATATGATAATGTATTACTTTCATGCCTTGTTTAAATCGCAGAGGCAATTATCCAATATCAATAGCTATAACAAGTGATTATCAATTGGTCTAATGAAATTTAAACAAGACTTATTATCCAAAATAACATCCAGAGATGTTTCGCCATTCAATTAATAAAACATTGCATCATAGTTCTTGCAATGTTAAACCATAATCCTACTTAGAAATTCAAAGTGATATTGTAGCATACGAATTTAGACATTTCATAAGAGACTAAACAGAAATTAGTTTTTTAATTTGCGTCAGTTGCCCCAAAAAGTTGTTTTACGCCCTCCTATCCTTCGTTAGTCCTACTTCTGAATCTTCCATTCCTTTTCCATCATATTGCACTTGCAACATGTTCTTCAGCCTGTTCTTTCTTCTTCTTCTCTATCTCTGCCTTTATCATTTCCTCCTTCATTTTCTTGTCAGTGTATTTTCCTGCAAACTCAAATGTTTCCTCGCTCATTTTTTGTCGGTGGATGTTGAGTTCATGCATGAGCATCTTGGTTGCATATTTCATTCTCAGCTTTATTATTTGTATTTCCTGATCTCTTCCTTCTTTTGGAAAATCCAAATTCCAGTTCTTCTGACTTTCTCCACCATAATGCTCCATATGCATCATCACAAAAATTCCACAGTCAATGACATTCTCTTTTGTTGCCCACTTCATTTTCATCACCGTTGTCTTTTTTGATTCTATATCAGCTGCCTTTTCATGGTTGTGGGATGCTAGATATCTTGACAACAGTTTTTTCTACACAAAATAGAAATTTTATTTTATTAAAGACAATTATTTATCTCATATGCAAAGCTGAAGGGCTTAGTTGCATCCTATGCCTACGTCCAAGCTGATGGCGTCTTCTGCGGCTTAGCCGCAGAAGACGCCTTCGGCTTCAGGTAAGCCGAAGGCTTACCTGTATAAGAGTCTAAAATATAACTTTTTAATATTTAGTTACTTTCTAGAACATCACATTATTTTATCACATGTGATAGCTTATTGTCTTTAATTTTTTTTTTATTTTATCATATATGATAATGTGCATGAGTGTCTAATTACTTACCAGAACATCGCATTCCTTGCTGTATTTTGCTTCATATGTCTTTGGTGAGTTGTCTATGATGACAGATGTACCTTTCCTTATGTTGAAGACAATCAGGTAAAAGTGTTCATGTGCGATTATTGGGAAGAATGCCTGTATAAATATTAAGAAAAAAAAAATTAGAATCGTTGTTATACAACAAAATATAAATTTTGTTTTTTCATAATAGTTGAAAGAAGTTACCAATTCCACATGATGCATTGAGTTGTCATCTGTATTTTTTTTGAACACGGTTGTCAAGTTTGCAACAAAATCATTGTATTGTTTCTCTTCTTCTTTTTTCTTTGCTTCCACTATTTGTTTCGTCTGTTTGCATAATTCAAACATATGTTTAAGAACAAATTAATATTTTAGTAATTAAGTTTTAATTTAGTTGGTACTTACGAGTATTCCTGTGTGAAAATACTGATTGATCTTTGGTGCAGCAGGTTTGTTGATTGTTTCTTCATAGTTCAAGATGCATGCAAAGCTGTCGATGATACTAACATCCACTTTCAATTGTGGTGCTAGTGTTTGCATGTTGTCTCTGATTGTTGCAGCTCCCCATGCCCATTCAATTTCAAAAACGAATTCGCTACACAAAAATATATATTGTTAGCACAATTTCACATTTTTTATTTTTATGTGTTTTTTAATAAGATAAACCAGACTTACTATGGATCTCCTTGCATTGAGAATAAAGCTTCGGATACCATAAATCCATCCGGTGTTTGCGCTGCTTTTAAGGCAGTTTTCCGGTTGTTGTATGGTGAAACCAGATATCTTGAAGGCTTTTTTATTCTCTTTGCAGGTGGTTCTTGTTCTTTGGTTTCTTCTTCATCAACCACCCTTTTTGCCCTTCTTTCCATCTTTTTTGGTTCAGTTGTTGTTTCTGTTTCATCTGCAGCCCTTTTTTCAACCTGTGGTGTTTTTTCTTCTGTCGTGTCAATTTGAGCTGCAGGTTTGCTTGAAACTGGGCTTATTCCAAGATCGAAGCTTGGTGGTGAAATTGATTTGATTTTGCTTCTTGTTGTCATCATTTTCTCTGGTGGTGTTACCGATTTTCTTGATGTGCTTTTTGTTTTTTTCAATTTTGATTGACTAGCCTTTTCTGCATGTTCATAAATCTCATCTAGAATCTGTTCATCAAGTGGCTCAAAAGAAAGAATTGGAGTCCCTAACTTCTCAGCTGATCCTTCATTTTTCTTTTCCTTCTCGAAAGTAGTTTCTTTTTCCTTCTCCAATTCTTTCTCCTCTTCCTTCTCAACTTCAATTTCTTGTTCTTTTTCCTTCTCAACTGGATTTTCTTTTTCTGTCTCCGATTCGTTTTCCGACTCATCTTCAGTTTTACTTTCATCTTCTTCCATCTTTTCTTCATCTTTCTGGATATTTGTTTCCATTTGTTCTTGTTTGTTGCTCTCACTCTCACTTCCTTCTTCTATATGTTTTAGCTTTTCAACTGGACCTTCACTTTCTTCATTTTTACTCTCACTTTCACTGCCACTTTCTGTTTCCTCTTTACCATCTTTCCCATCTTTATCTTCCTTATCACTAATGTCATTGTTATCTTTCTCATCATCGCTTCCATTATCACCTCCTTTATTATCATTGTTTCCATCATCGCTTCCATCCTCGCTTCCATCATCACTGTTGTCATCATCAGTGTGTCCATCATCACTAGTGTCTCCATCATCACTGTCATTTAAACCAAAGTCCAAAACATTGAACATTTTCTTGTACTTCTTGCATAAATTGAACAATGTTTTGTCTCCTTTAAACTTCTGCATTCCCTCTTTCAACGTCTCACCCAACTCCTTTTTCTCATTTGAAATGATTTCAAACATCTCTTCTATTTTATCAACAAACTCCTGTAAAATAAGCAAGTTGGATTATTTTTTTTTTAATCTATATTCAAAATCATATGTGATATTTTATATTTAAAAGAAACATTTGAATTATCATATATGATTTTTCATAATCATATATGATAAATGAATTATCATATATGATAAATGAATTATTATATATGATAAATGAATTATCATATATGATATATCAATTATCATATATGATTTTCTAAATCATATATGATTTTTTATCTTGCTAAAGGCTTAGCAGCAGGCATTGCCTCTGGCTAGCCAGAGGCAATGCCTGCGGCTAAGCCGCATCATAGCCTGCTGTTAAAGCCGAAGGCTTAGCCGTAGGCATAGTCTTCGGCTTTAGCCGAAGTCTATGCTGCAGTTTATCTGACAATCAGTTTATATAAGTAATTAAACTAAGGTAAAAGTTACCTGTTTGGTTTCTGGTCTCTTCGGAGGCAATGGTTCATTGTAGACATCCATTCCCTTGTAAAAATTCAAGCCTGTCTGCTCTTCCTCCGGATCAAACTCTTCGTGATGTTCCAGTTTTCCCAAGCTATTGTCTATCATTTCCATCCCAATCCTCTTCCTCATTGCTTGCGTGTTCCAACTTCTCATTGCTGGGCGATGACGCATTACTTGAAATTTGGGGAAGTCGGTTGAGTCTAAGTATAGCAGCTTTTTCATACAAAATATAAATTTTGTGTTAGATTATAATAAGTGTATGTTGTTGAATCACATTTGATAAATTTATAGAAACATGTAAAATAACTTACACATAAGAATGTTGCTGGGCCGTAATAGTAGTCGCCTTTAGTCACCTTATCCCAATTTTGCTTACTTGCTCGTAAGCATTCCAATATGTAACCGCACCAGTCAATTTCTGAAATGACATCATTTTCTTTTACATGCATCAACACAGTTGGAAACACCTTTGCACCATTATCAACTTTTCCCATCGTGCTAGCAAACAGAGTCAGAAAGTTTATTGTAAAGATGAAATCAGCATCGAATGAGCTTGTTATCTCAGTTGATATTACAGCTGGTGTGATTTTCTTTACATGATTAAACTGGCCCTCCCATTCTGCTATGAAAGGATCATCCTTATCTCTTGGTTCTAGATCTTCCAATTTTGTTTTTCCCATAGGCACCCCTAGCATATCATGTATTTTTTGCCTTGTTACCTTTATGGATCCTTTTTCCAATCTTAATTCCATGCTTGGTGTATGGAATTTCTGAGCAACATGATATAACAATGCTCCAGGGAGTTCGGTTATTGGGAAGTTGATGAATCTTTCAAAACCGATATCTTTCAAAACTTTCTTTCTCATCTCTGTTAAGCCAACCATTGCATCAGACATGGCTTTTGGTGATGACCTAGTTAAGCAGCTTGGGTATGTCACCTTTTTCGTTGGTTTTTTTCCCTTTTCTTTTTTGATTTTTTCTTTTTTGACATTGACAATCTCCCGTTCCTCCTCATCTTCCTCCTCATCTTTCTCCTCCTCTGTTTCTTCAACTTTTTCCAATTTTCTTTTTCTTGTTTGACTTTTTTGTTCCTCTTCATTTTCACTTTTATAAAGTATCACCTCATCTTCCTCGTTCTCCTCTTCACTTTCCTGATTTACTTCTTCTTCCATCGTTTTCTTAGTATCTCTTCTTGTGTATCTCTTAGAAGTTTTGGCAGGTTTGGTAGCTTCTTTTGTTGTTTTCTTTCCACCCCCTCTTGTAGTGCACTTTGTTTTTTTATATCCTCCCTTTACTTTTGGGGGTGTGACTGCTGGTTCTTCCTTGATTTTATATCTCTTACTTTTCTTGTTATCATCCGCTTCTTGATCTATTTCCATCTGTTCGACATCTATTACATCTGTTGCAAAAAAAATTTAAAATGTTATCATATATGATTTAATTCATTATGTATTCACTAAACAATATTTTCATATACATTTTATTACTTCTGATATATAAAAGCAAAAATATGTACCTTTGGCAGATTTTTTTCCTGTAGTTGATGTCTTTAAGAATGACAATGAATTTATAACGTTATCCACATAGCCGAAGGCTATTGCTGCAGTAAAGACAAGTGTTTGATTTATTTATCATATATGATATAGAATACAATCAATATTAACTTAACATATCTATAACTCAATATTTTTCTATATCATATATGATACTGATTTCAATGCAAACAAAACTACAAATCCTGTTTCTAACATTTATCATATATGATACCTTATAAACAAGAGTATATCATTATTGTTTTCAATATTTTTGGTTACTTTCATTTCAGTTATCACATATGATAATTCTAAAGCAATTTTTTTAAGTGTATCATATATGATAATTTTTATATCATCATTGCCGTATGTAAGCGAATCACATCTTTTGTGGCTAAGCCTCATCAGATGCCTTCGGCGAAGCCGAAGGCATCTTCTGGGAAGCCGAAGGCATCTTTTGCGTCTTGGCCACAACCAATGCCTTTTGCCAAGCCTCATCAAACGCCTTCGGCGAAGGTGAATGCATCTTCTGTGTCTAAGCCGCAACAGATGCTTTTCGTCAAGCCGAAGCCGAATGCCTTCGGCGACGCCGAATGCCTTCGGCGAAGCCGAAGTCATCTTCTGCTGCTTAGCCGCAGCCGACGCCTTCGGCTAAGCCGAAGGCGTCTTCTGCGGCTAAGCCAAACGCATAAGTCGCCTTCAATAAATTCTTCTATTGTTTCTTTTTTATTTCAATTTCTACTGAATCTAATTATTCACTTTGAAAACCTAATTTCTATTTCACTATTTCTCCACAAAATCACAATAACTTGCATAAACAATCAATAATCAGTGTAAATTCATAATATCTTCAATATAATCTCTATACACAGCATGCATGTATATTTCAATCATATATGATAGTAAGAGATAGTAAAATAGTTGTTTAAATCGTATGAGTATACCTGAAATCGGTTTTTTAGCAGATTTTTTTTCCTTCTGTTTAGCCGGAGATAGGTAGGTTTTCAGAACGTTATTATCGTCGTCACTTTCCGCCATTTTCCGGTTAAATCGTCAGTTTCCGGTGGGTAGTTAGGGCTTGGATATTGAACGGTTTTTGTGTGTGTGTTGTGTGTGTGTTTTTAGTGTGTGTTGGTGGTTTCGTTAATGAAATGAAATTAGACGGGATGGTTGTGTTATTTTGGTGATGCAATTTTACGAAAGTACCCCTCCGTGTTTTTTTTTAAGTTTCAAATTTTTTGATCTCAGCCATTGATCAAAGTTAAATCAAGGGTCCATATTTGTCCCTTGGTATGTGAGAGATGTATGGTTTTTAAAATAACTCAACTCATATATATATATATATATATATATATATATATATATATATATATATATATATATATATATATATATATATATAGGGGGTCATTTATGTGAGAAATCTAATTTTTGAGAGAACGCGAGAAGAGATCCTTGCCATCCATCTAATCCCCTCTTTTTTTAGATCTAATGGTTAAGATTAATTTATAATTTGCACTAACTATAGTGTATTTTTGCGATTAGAATCCTCACACCTGATATATATAAAAAAACACATACATTTCTCACAGTTGTAGGTGAAAGGAAATAGATTCTCTCCCAATCCAACAACCTTCATAACCACTGCCACAACCACCGCCTTAACCACCACCATTACCTTCTTTCAAACCACCGTTATAACCACCGTTCAAAACCACCGCCATAACCACAACCATTACCACCACATTACCACAGCCATTAACACAGTTCAACCATCGCCATAACCACCATTGAAACCACCGCCATTACCACCGTTCAACCATCACCATAACCATCGTTCAAACCATCGCCATAACAACCATTCAAACCACCGCCGTTCAACATCAATTAACAGCTTAAGCAACATAATTAAAGCTGAGATAAGTGAAGAAGACAATCTTTTCAAATAAAATTACACATAAATTTCAAGTAACTGTTATTGATTTTTTATTTTTCTGATAAAATTTAATTGTTGAATCGTGAATTGATATATATTTGAAGTTATTGTCATTGTTTTAATTGTAAATATGTCACATATGAATGTATAGATTACGAATTAGGTCTTGATTGTTATAGGTGACTTAATTTGTTTGCGTAAAGTAGAATATAGCGGTGATTAAGTTTATTAAGAGTATCTTCGTGCATGAAAAGTTTAGTAAGAACATCTTCGCGCGTGAAAATATAGGAGATATTTTTCTTCGCGAGTGAAGATGTCCAGAAATTGCAACAATCTCCAGATAACTAATGGGCGGTGTTCAAATGTATGGTTAAATTGCTAGGTAGCATTGCATTCATATACACATGAGCGTGTTTTTTAATGGTGGTTAGTCAATGCGCGCGAGGTGTTTGATCAAATGTATATTTTTTCTTCACATGTGCATATAGGTTAGTTCACACCAATATGTGCAGCAACATTATGCCTCAACTAGTAGAATTTCTTTATTGTTGCTGAAATCGTTTGTTTAATGTTATAGGGTGAGTGAAAAAGATTAAGTTTTGATGTAGCTAGCGGATTTGAAAAGTATCTTCGCAAGTGAAAAAGATTAGCAATATCTTCGCATGTGAAAAGGATTAGCAACGAATTAATAAAAATCTTGCTACTACATTTATTTAGCAACGAATTAAGTTTTGATGTTACTAGCTCGATTTTTAAAGTATCTTTGCATGTGAAAAAGATTAGCAATATCTTCGCGTGTGAAAAGGATTAGAAACGAATTAAGTTTTAATGTAGCTAGCGGATTTGTAAAGTATCTTCGCATGTGAAAAAGTTAGCAATGAATTAACTTTTGATGTTACTAGCGGATTTTTATAGTATCGCCGCATGTGAAAAAGATTAGCAATTTCTTCGCATGTGAAAAGGATTAGCAACGAATTAATGAAAATCTAGCTACTGCATTTCTTTAGCAAGGTACTACACACTACGAGAGTGCATTACTATGTTATTTTCAAATGGTAGATATGGACTCCAAAGTTCTTATTGCTATCAGTGACAAGGTTGTGTGTCTTTTTGTTACCTAGTTAATACTAAGACACTGGCCTTCCCATTTTAGTGTGTTACATGTCAAATGTGTCATCCAAACACTTCTTTAGACTCCTAAATCAGTAACATCAGTTTGTATACTCATTTCAAATAATAGTGTGAATGAATCTACTAGTGTGTACTTTATCAGTTATGTGTGATGGGTGCCTTCCTTTTACCTCATATGTGAGACGGATCCATAATTTTGTTCAACTACATTGATATACTATTTAGTGTTTCTTCTATAAGTTACGGGCATTATAGATAGGTTGTTGTGAGTTTAGGAATCGAGTTATCCTCTAATCTCTTATTAGTCATTGTGTAAGTTATATATAAGTCAAACATTATAATTCGTGGGATGGATGAAGTAGATATTTTACTTCTGAATATGAGAATAATTAGCCGGTCTATATTATGAAAGTTACATCTCTGTTCAAAATTAAATTAGCTTATCATCATCATCATAAATAAACTGACTGTAATATGTTTTTATTTACATGATTCGTTTTCAGTGAAAGATGATTAGGAGCGACGTGCATTTGATACTACTTACTGGAGTTACTGAAGACGGGTCAACCCAAACTGAAATGTATCAAGCTATACCAAAATTACTTGTTTCGACCCGTTATCCAACCCATCTGGGCAACTGAATTTTTCACTTTCCAAATTACACTCCAATAGAAGTCGCTTCCCCATACGTGCTCAGGATCTACTAAACTAATGGTAAGTAAACACAGAACATTGGTCTATTGATTAAGAGCTAGAACCGGGTTGATCTTTACAGGTGCCAAGGGAAATGAATTTGACTATTTTAGATACGCCAACAAACACAGGTAAAAACTACTTTCTTGGTGCGCGCAGTATGATACTCTCAAATTGCAACAGCAGTTTCATATTTTTTCCTTATGTGATAAAAAGACTCATATTTAGTACTATCATGCACATTTAGTTTTAGTGAACTAAATGTTTTTATTATTATTTTTTTTTTTTGGTAATAAGTTTATTATCAACCAGCTTTTTGACCAACTCTTGTCATACATAATTATAACAGCTATGTTTTTTTACTCTAATTAGCATACTAACAACAAAAAGGTGAGCACAAGATATGCATAATGTATTGAGTGTAATCCTGGATATATTTTAGTTATTCATTAGTATACCATAGGATGCCAAATATATTTCTCATATATGTGTTATCCTTGCCCATTAATTCCGGGTGAACATGTCAAGTAAAATAGTACTGCATAGAACAATTTCTTTGTATCTGGTGTCTGATATCTCAAATGAAACATTCATGGTCTTTTTTTTGTAAGAAAGTGCAACTGTATTGGTCTGCGAATTTCTTACAATGTTGCTAGAGAGATAAAGCTCATGTCTTTTCAATTCAGAGAAAAATCCCAGAACCATCTGCTAATTTATAGTCCATTGGTCTCACTTTGAACTTCGTATTTATAGATTCATAGAAAAACTTGGATTCACAACTTGGATGTACGATTATATGTTGGTAATTTTTTTTTTCACATATAGATGTACGATTAGGTTGAGGTGTTGAACTTCGTATTTATATAGTCCATTGGTCTCACTTTGAACTTCGTACAACACCTCAACCTAATCGTACATCTGTAGTTCGGCTTGATGTCCTATTTTGCTCGTTAGTGTCAGTTTGTGCAATATAGTCATGCTTTTGTTCAAACTTGAAATGTATATTTTTTCTTCACATGTGCATATAGGTTAGTTCACATCTATATGTGCAGCAACATTATGCCTCAACTAGTAGAATTTCTTATTGTGGCTGAAATCGTTTGTTTAATGTTATAGGGTGAGTGCAGTTGGTGATTAAGTTTTGATGTAGCTAGTGGATTTGAAAAGTATCTTCGCATGTGAAAAAGATTAGCAATATCTTTGTATGTGAAAAGTGCATTTTAATGTACGCAATCATATATTGATTTTTAAGGTTGTTTAACAATGTTTGACTATGATTTATGTCATGTTTTAATGTGCTGATTTGGATGTTTAATCTATGTATGAAGGTAAAGGAGGAGGATAATGTCGCACAGGAAGTTCGAGCACCCGAGACACAGGTCCCTTGGATTTCTTCGAACGAAGCGTGTTGCTTGCCACAGAGGGAAAGGTATACCTTAGTTTTTTGTTATCTCGAATCGCAATTGTTATGTTTGAACGTGTTTTGTGTGTTAAATTATAGACGGATTTTAGCTTCATGGTGAATTTTAGTTATCGATTTTGTGTATTTTTTACGAGTTAGCATTTAGTTTTTACTGGTGTATGTATCTTTCAATCATAAATCATATGTATATGTGCTTTATATAATTGGCCTACTTTAATAAACTGAGGATATTTTGGGTCAAAGAACAAACATAATACTTTTGATTTTTTTTTTTAAATTTCTTCCGGCTCATATTCTTTTGGTTGATTATACGTTTTTTACTACGTAGAATGAATCTGATTTTACATTGAAGTTATTAATCGATAATATTTGTTTTACAGGCACCTGTAAAGCTCATTGAGTACTCGATGTCAGTCACAGCACTCATTGAGCCAATAGCCATCACACGCGTTGTAATTGAAGCAGCTGGTAGATAATCTAAACATATATCTGCTTAATGACTGTAGTACGTTGTTGGTGATATCCTTATTAAATAACTAGCGTCGTTTTAGGTGCACCTGATTTGGCTTCAACGAGTGCAACAACAGAGGGTGGATCGGTGACAGCGCCAGTAGCCGAATGCCAAGGTCAGCTCTACACACTTAACTAACCTGCTACGCCCATATCATTTGGCTGTTCATGCCATAATATAAGTTTTACTTATTTAGTTTCTGATTAATATACACTACACGTTAGTGCAATTGGAATATAGCTTTTTTAATTACAAACTTTTACTTTCATTTTTGTTAGCCATTTAGTGATACTGTAATTCATCATACCTATTCAGAGATGGTAATCCCATGTCTTATTTTTATTTAATGCCAAGTGCATATGTGTTGTAAAACCTTCCTGTCTTCTGGGTTGGACTCTTATTTTCTGTGTTATGTCACTGTCATTTTAGGCGCGGCTGCTTCACATATTACCCGTCCAAAAAGACATACTGCAAACAGAACTAGAAGGATGCAAACAACAGTTGCGGCCACAACTGATGCACCCACACACGCAACTGCAGCTGCACGCACAGGTTTGCCATATACAGTTACGTCATATGATTTGCTTACAATATTTTGCTTTATGTATTTGCTTATAGCGGTTTCTGATCTGTTTTCTTATCTGACAAGTAGGGCTGCCAAATGAGTACAGAGATGGGTACGTCTAGGGGAAGAAATCAAGGCTCAAAAGGGTGGATTTCGGTGCTGAAATGGGTGCAGCCGTTGGTGCGGTTACATGATGAAATGGGCGAGTTTGGGGGCTCAGCTACGGTCTGAAATGGGTGACTTTTGGGTGCTGTAATGGAGGCTCCGATTGCTGCGTTTAGGAGCTGAACTGGGGTCTAAGATGCACGGCTTTAGGGGCACCCGAACCTGAGATTAATGAGCTCAGTCTGAAAGGGCGGTAAAGTTAAAATACATTCAACTTAATAATTGATGTTGTAAGAAGTCATTAATGGATATTTTTTAATTGCAACTTTGTTGAATTTCAGTGTGACTAATTTTTTTCTCTCGTGACTTTATAGTGCCGTAGACCAATTCAAGAAGTAGTTTGCTCATCTTGAAGATTATTATGGCAAAGGTACAGCAGCTGCGCCTTTGGAGAGGCAACAATCTTCATCATTGCCAAGGTATTTTCCAAATAAAGTAGAGAGCGGTTTGCTAATTGGTTAAAACAGGCTCAAATCGGCCATATATAGTGTGCGATGAAACAGGTTGGGTTGGGTTGAGTTTCAAACATGTCCAAAATAATAATCTTTGCATTAATTTAGATTATTAGTTTACAATAACAGTTATCCTACACCTAATAATTTAACTCTTTATATTATTGGGATTTTGTGTGCTTGTATATGCAAAAAAATTACTACACTTTTTGCAACTTCTAACCCGTACACTTTGCAATGAATTCTTTACTTTGATCCATTTGAGGGAAAACACTAAAATCGGCCCATTTCATGCACAAGCGGCCCGGATAGCCAAGCCTATTAAATAATTAGTCTTTGACAAATTTCGGTTGTTTATGTTGAGTTTGATGTTGGTATTTTTTTAACTTTTGGGTGCAGGGCATGTGTACTATATCCAAAAGAGACTGCACAAGCAACAGTAGAAGTGACAAATGGTCTATCCAAATGTTCAATCAAAGAAGGTGGTGAAGGTTTTATGTAGAAGGTATATCTTCACCTAATTCTTTTGCTAAGTGTGACATTATGTGAAGATAATCAATTAGGAATGAATTTTTGACATTATTAGCCAAATTAAGTTTGGATTACATTATCTTCACATGTGAAGATAATCAATTAGGAATGAATTTTTGACGTTATTAGCCAATTTAAGTTACATTATCTTCGCGTGAAATGATTCAAGTGATGGATTTTTCAAGTTATAAGAGTATATAACTTTAGTTATATTGTATTCACATGTGAAGATTATCAGTTAGGGAGAAGTTTTGACATTATTAGCGAATTTAAGTTTGGATTATATTATCTTATTGTGTGAAAAATATTAGAATGTAATGGATTTTTGAGGTTATTAGAGCATATAAGTTTAGTTATAGTATCTTCACATGTGAAAAGTAACAGTTAGGATTTAGGAATGAATTTTTGACATTAATACCAGATTTAAGATTGCATTATATTATCTTCGCGTGTGAAAAATACCAGTAAGTAATGGAGTTTTGAGGTTTTAAGTCCATATAAGTTTAGTTATATTATATTCACATGTGAAGATTATCTGTTAATGCATAAAATATAGTATATATTAGTAGGAGTTGATTGTTTGCTGTGAAAAATGAGATAATACTTAATGATAAACTCAATTGCACTAGCAGAAACCATGATTACCCAAATAAGAAAAATTTTAATATATCGATTTGGAGACATAACATGGAGATGATACATTGTTAGTAAAGTTCGATATTTTTGAACCTATCTATAGTCCATTGTCTATTATCCGACTTGCATTTGCTTAATTTGTAGTCAATTTGATAAGTTAAACATACTGAATTTATATGTTGTTTCAGCAAACTTTCTTGTGTACCACACACCAGAAATGATGTCAGCATCCAGACATTCCAAAATAAATATCACAACACGCTAATTACTCAACACCAATGACTACAACTAGCCAAATGGGTCCAAAGAAAAGGAAGAACTCTAAAGATGTATCATCTGCTCCCACATTAGCTTCAAAGCGCTCCCGTGCTCAACCATCACTACTAAAATGATTACTCAACCATCAGGAGCATCAAATAGCCAGCAAATTACGCCTGTTCCATCAAATTCTTGTGTGCCTGCACCACCTAAACCGTCGCCACTTCAAGATTCTAGTGTTGCCAAGTGTCTGTTGAATCCTGCTCCTCCCACCCTCTATTAAATTGGACTGTCATTACATCTGAGACTATTCAAGTCAGTCCAATGAAGAAAGTGTCTTGCTATTCAATCGAGAGGAATCATTTCATTTCATCACCAATGAAGTCAACCTCTAAGAGGTTTAGTACTGCTAAAGGAAGGTTGGATTTTGATGGTTCTGAGATGACGGCTTCTGATGAGAATACTACAGGATCTCCTTCAGAAGATGATGTTTTTTACTTTGATTTGCCTAATTTAGATTGTCTAGCAGATTTTAATTTGACCGAGTTGTTGGGTGATTTTGATGACGGTGAAGGAGTCAATTACTTTAGCCATACAGTTAACGGATCTTCTCCAGAGACTTTTTCAGGGTAAGACACTCACTCAACCTGTTTTCGGCCAGTGACATCCATAAGGCCTGTGACAAAATGCATTAAAGTATTTAGTCCAGGTATGTTGCAATTATATTTGGTTTATACACACAACTGATTACTATCAAGTTATTCGACTGATTATGATTTTTGTTTTGCAGTGAAAAGCCATAAAAGTACAGGATCAGGTTACAAGACATGTGATGCAGACCAAGTAGATTAACAACAACGGTTGATTACTTTGCTAACATGGTGCAAGTATAGTATTTAGTGGTTTTTTTATATGATACAATAGTGATTAGCGCTTGTTCTTTTGTCTTGTAAGAAATAAATACGTCTGCTAAGTGATACCAATCTGATGTTTGAGTAAATCTCATTGGTATTCCCATTGATATGTAGCTTGCGTTTACTTGACTTGGAATATATTAATACAATGATCTTCTATTCAATGTTGGATGCATTTTGTGAACATGCCTTGAATGTATCAGAAATTCCAGTCCGAGTATAATTGCAGCATTTTGATTTCATCAAATTTGACTTTTGAGGTCAAACTTGTTACTTTATTATCTTTCTCATTATTTTTGCAGCAGTGTTCTTGCAAAACTTTGACTTTGGCATAGAGTTGAGTAATGTTATTTCCAAAGTAACTTTTTGCTTGGTACTAACTTCAAAGTGTTTTTTACTTGGTTATATTTCAACAAACTAAAAATTTGCTTTTCTTATAGCTGCATTTCTTGTACCAAATGTCGTCCTGTATGCAAAGTATAATAGATGTCTATACTATAGTTGAATAATCTGCTAGTTTAGGTTACATTATCAATGTGCACACAGTTTTCCCATCTATGTTCACCTAAACGAGCTCATTCATCTGTGTTTTTTAAATTGCCCCGTTTAGCTACCAAAATCAATTTAGCTCAGGTATATTAGAATATGAAGATTATCAGTATAGCATATAAAGTCCAAGTAAAGCATATTTTCACAAGTGAAAAAGTACTGAAAATTGTAGTGAAATTTCAGCATGACAACAACAACCTCTGGATCAATTTGAAAGTTCATAAACATGATACATCTTAAGGTCATTCAATGTAAAGTGAAATACAAAACAAAATTTGATCAAAATATATAATAGCAAGTTAAGATGACCTTAAAGAAACAAAAGTGTATCAGCATCAGTCTTTGTCACAAAATAACATACTACATTAACGTAATTGGTCTTGATTCACTTTCACTTTACAAGTTTACAAGGAACAAGGTGGTCCCTAAAATCTCCATGTCCTAGCTGACCATATTTGCTCCAACCATATGTATATAGATCGCCAGAAGAGGAAACAGAGATAGTATGCCTCCAACCACATGCAACTTGCACCATCTTCTCCCCTTGTAATTTCAATTGTTAGTAACTGACAGATCCATGTTTTTGTGATATTATACCATTATATTGCAACTTGTAAAGTTTTGATAATAGGCGATAAACCAAAGGCTACATACACTGATAATTGAAACTTTCACTGGAATGTTGAGATCCTTTCTGTCACCTAAGCCCAAATTACCATATTGACGCCAACCCCAGCCATAAAGGTCACCATCTTCAGTTATAGCAGGTGTATGCTCAGCACCAGCAGCAACCATTTTGACAGTTATACCCTAATAAAAGCACATTAATTCAAGGTAACTGAGGAAAATATCACGCGTCATCTAATGTACAACAGCATTCTCAATTGAAACAATTTCTTCAGTAATTATACTAATTTGGTTCACCTGAAAAGCCTCAATCCTCTGTGGAACAAGAGAATCCTCAATGGTGCCGATTCCAAGTTGCCCATTTTGATTCCGGCCCCAACTATATGGAAGTTAAATATAAGATCAGAATATAGTGAAGTGACACTGAGACCAAAAATGGATAAGCATGCATGCAAGAACCATCCTATCAGGAGATATCATATTGAAGTGAAAGAAGAGTAGAAATATTTG
Source organism: Artemisia argyi (assembly GCA_030686995.1). Lineage (NCBI taxonomy): Eukaryota > Viridiplantae > Streptophyta > Magnoliopsida > Asterales > Asteraceae > Artemisia > Artemisia argyi. The sequence continues at coordinate 21,451,998 of CM060677.1, forward strand.
TATGAAATGTTTTATTCTTTGATTGACGATCACATATAACTCCAACTCTTATATACATACATATATACTCAACTCTTATATATATACATATATAACTACATCACCTGATGTACACTAGTAGTAGTCAAGTCAAATGAAGCTTTTGATAGAGTTGGTTCTACGTCAATAACAGATCAGTCTTTTCCTCTTTATTTTTTGTTTTTTACAATTTCTTAGTTTTTAGGGAGGTTTACTTAAAATTTCTACTTTCTTGCGTTCACGAGTTGTATACTTTTAACTAAATAATGATTTGATGGTCAACTTTAGGAGCCTGGAACAAGTTTGTGTAACCATCCATCCATTAGCTTTGGCACAAAATATTCAGTTGTGCAATCATGAGTGAATAAATGTATACTTACTTTAGATAATGTAATTTGTGTTTTTTCTTGACAAACATACATATATAGCATAAGCCTAAAAGCTAGTACTAAGTTTTGATGGGTTAAATGTTGATGATTGTGCAGACTTACCCCCAAAAGCTATATAACAAAGCAACATATGAGTTCTACACCCCCAACATTCCCCAATAGAACAAATAAGAAATTAAGAAGTGCAAAATAACGTACACCAAATCGTCTATTTTGTCATTAGTAGTTTCCTTGCTATGAAGTAGATCGAGTGTCTCATCATCTTCAGAGTCCTCGAGTAAGTTGTTACTCTCCTTTGGTCTTATCAGATCTTTCTTTACAGGAACTTCAGGTACCAAGCTCGGCTCTACAGGGGTATTTTTGTCGACCTTTTTACGTTCGAGGCATCGAAGTTGTGGGGTCATTGGGAGACCCAATGATGCCGAATACTCATCAATGGGAAGCTTTGTCACATCAAAAATTTCTTTATCTTTTTGTTTGTATATTGATTTCAAGTATGTTTTGAACGCTCTCTAAGCTAAGGGCTGGAGATCTGTGTACTTAGCTCACAGGCAGCTAATAAACCAGAAACAGATTGCAATCGTTTTGTGTTTGGCTGTAGCACATCAAAATAGAAATCAAGATTACAACAGTACTTCCAAAGGCCAATACACACACACAAAAAATAAATAAATAAATAAGAAGATTATCATTACTCGAAGTGACAAATTTGAGCCATTTAATTATAAATGGGTTGATTTCACAACAGGTCAAAAGGAACAAATCCAAAACTTCAGCTAAATACTCATATAGGTAAAATGGGTCAAAAGTCGCCCAAAGTGTAAAGATTTAGACTAATATTGTAATCATAACTAACATTTAACTAGAATAACAAAAATGAACTTGAACAAAAAAAGTGTTTTAGGTCATTTAGACCATTGCACAAAGAAAATACACATTTTGTTTCAAAATAATTTTGACCCATTGCAGACAACCCACATGATGCACCCAATTTGTCACCTCTAGACACTTGTCAAACTGGACGGGTATTTTTTTCTCTTGCAATCTCTCGAGCATCTTCATCTCTGAAGGCAAAAGGAATAAGGACTTCCCTGCAGAATCATAACGAGCAGTACGCCCAACTCTATGTATGTAACCTGCCACATCATCGGGGCAATCCACCTGAAAGAAGAAAATGAGATTGATAGTCACAAAAAAGCACAGCAAGACTGAAAATAAAAAAGGTGGCAATTCCGACCAATTTAGTTACATATGGGTTAACTAGTGTTGTGTTTTAAATTAGACGGGCCAAGTAAAAATGAAAACTTAACTAGAAAAGGAAACGAGTCATATGGGTCGAATGGAGTTTAAACTCTCATGTCTAGTTTTTAAAGAATACAACCTCCTATTCAAAGGTTTAGATTACTATTGAAATTATAATTAACACATCTATTTAATAAAAAGGACAAAAAAGTATTTGTGAGCGAACCCAACCTGTCCCAGCCAGTTTTAACCTTTAAAGAATGACCCGTTACTCAACCCATCTGTCTTGCAACCTCTACTGAAATGTTTAGTTTACCTGGACAACCCAATCAACCCCCTTGTTGAAATCTAGACCTCTTGATGATACATCTGTCGAAAAAAAAACTTATCGTTGCTCAACAAACTGTTTCATAATGTACATCCATTTTATTTGTTTCATCCTTCCGTGCATGTACTTTAACGGAATCCCGGGACACAGCTTCTTGAATGCTTCATATACAAACCTAACCTAATAAAGATAATACAAAATCCATACACCCAAACATCAACAAAAGGGACAACGGGTTTCCATTGATCATTTCACGTAAAGCATAAATTAAAAAGCTACCTGCTTGCAGCTGGAAAGAAAAACAAGAATTCTTGAATTTAAATGTGCCTTTATGAAGCTCCATAACATGTCTAGCTTCTGATCAAGAGGAACAAGCATGACTTTTTGCTGAAGACGAGTAGGAGTAGCAGCTATAGCCTCCTCATCAACAGCAATATATTCAGGGTCCTTTAGACTGAGTCATGCAAGATTTTTAACTGATTTTGTTTGTGTTGCAGAAAAAAGTAGAGTTTGTCTCTTTTTTGGTAGTTGTGAAATTATTGCATTTACTTCTTTCTTAAAACCAGCATCAAGAATTTGATCTGCTTCATCAAGTACCAAAACCTGTTGACTGGCATAAAGTATACACCCAAATCATTGAACTGGCAAAAATATTGAAACATCCAATTCCTTCCCTATTATAAGTTTAATAATTTCGACCCATTTGGTTTGCTCTATATTTGGTCTCTAACGAACTAAGTAGAAAGAAAAAATCAGGTAATTCGCCCAATCTATGTTCAAATCTTACTACTCATAAATTATTTTGCTCAAAAATTTGTAACAATTAACTTAATAGTTCAGTCTATGCCATCATATAAAGAGCTAACTATATTGATTGATAACTTTTAAAAAGAAAATAAACTATTGAGTTGACAGCTGACTTGACTGGCCAACATTCACAATATAACCAAGGATGGCAAATTAGGCAGGTTGGGTTGACCTGCTACATTTTTCAAAATACTTGAATTTAGATGGGTGAATTTAAAAGTGTCTCTACTTATTGTTGAGTAACAGTTTGGATCCACTTATCTTTTTGTGGGATGTTCAATGCTTAACAATAGAAGCTTTGGAATGACAGGAGTACAGGTGACACCACCTGGATGACCTATAGGTTGCAACAGGGTCACAAATTTCTCCCGTTTGAACCCGTTATAGATGGCGAGTTAATGGCACAACCCAAACAAAGAAAAACATTATGACAGGTTCCTAAATCAACCCAATCTTTTTTATGCATGCAAAAACTGTGACTAGAGGTTTTGACCCATTGCCCACCCATTTTGCCACCTATGATCCTATTCTTACACATGATCAGCACAAGAATTTCAACATAATTACTCATACGTCCAACTAAATAAATGAGCTTGAAAAGAGTAAAAGCTAGGCAGGAGAAAGAAGAAAATAACAAAACAAGAAAAAAGAAAAGAACGTGGACGGATAAAGTTTGACCTGTAACTGTGAACAATCAAAATTTGGAGTCGTGTCCATGTGCTTGAGAAGCCGGCCAGGTGTACAGATCAATATATTCAACACACTCACAAGATCCTTCTCTTCATAATATTCAGTACCACCGATTAAAAGACCAGCAGTAAATCCATGGTGCTTTCCAACTGATTTCAATACACCGAAAAGCTGGTCTGCCAATTCTCTTGTCGGAGACAATATAATGCTACCAACTCCATCCTCTGGACCCCATCTTGCTTTGTATAACTTTTAAAAAACCTACCAAAATAGCAAGTTTCTTAAACCATATTGAGCTTTTTATGAAAAAAAAATGAACGTCACATTTCAGAATCCATTTAAGTTACAATAATTTGGTCTGCCATTGTTCTAGAGATGATATAAGCTACAGCTTGCAGTATCCATAAGTTTAGGTTATACCTAACCAGGCGTATGCTTAACATGAGCCTGAGATGACTGCTTAGCAACAGTATGCGGCATCCTATCTCTTGTTTCCACGAGATCATTTGAGAGGTGCTTGTGTGAAGACATACACCTAACTAGGCGTGGAAAATGTTTTATATGACGGGCCCATGCCTTTGTTATTTCGTGGGTTGTTCCACAGTAGTCAACAAACTGCAATCAAATTAAATATGGGAGTAATTAGCAAACAGAAAATCATTGTTTTTGAAAAAAAGAGTGAACTGGAAAAAAATCTAACAATGACGAGAAAGTCGAGGCAAATTAAGAGGCTTACTGCAGCACCATCTTGCAGTACCATCTGGAATTAAAAATTAAATAATGTCGTTTTGAGTAAGAGATCTAACCTTCAAATACAGATGTGACAGATCCTCACGATCTCTAAAGCTTAAACCTTGGGATCCATCTGATTTACAATTTATGACAGTGGCAAATACAACAACAACAAACCCAATCCCGCTGGGGCGGCAGTGGCAAATAGTTTATAATATTTTCAGTTAACTCTAATAATTCTCCAGTACATCCAAATGTCTTGATCCTTCGTGTATCATTGCAAAATTTATCAACTCCTACAAAAAAGCACAGTAATTAGTTCCCACTCCTTTAGATTACTTGTCTTTTACGGATTCTGACGTCTTAGATATATGAATTCGCGCAAAATCTCAGACATAATAAATAATTTTTGAAGGACAATTTAGAGGTTCCAGTGTGCTTGTATAAGACAAACGATACCTCTAAAAGTAATCAAGAATGCGACACTTGCTGAATACCAGATATTAGCAAGCCTATAGCAGCATCTGCACTTCCAGTGATCTACAAACAGGCAAGAATACACAATTAGAAAGCATATGAAAATCCGAAACCATACCAACAAAACTTATTTAACTTAACAAATACTTCATTACCTCATTTCTTTTCTTGTCATAGATAACAATTTAGGTCATACTGATCAAATGCCTCAATGCTGCTGTTTGGGCATTGTCTATACTTTAATAAATTAAGCAGGGGGTAAGGAGATGCATAAACTGTCTAGTGTGAATATTTAGGAAATTAAATGGGCAACTGCTATAAAATAAGATTGTGATTTGTTCCTATCATAATATCTACCAGTCATTAGAAGAAAAGATGCAAGTTGAAACTAGCTGGACGTCCAACAGCCCCCATATCACGTTTTTATATCAGTAACAGGAGCTTATCCCTAGTTCCTATCATGTCAATGATAATCATGTAAACAAGAAGCGTAACGAGCATTATTTTATGTATGTATGACGGGAGCTTATCAAAATGACCAGAAAAGAAAAAAGTGTTGAATGAATATATTTAATAGGTACCACACACAACCATTGTTATCTTAGGTCAGATGTATATGCAAATTTCCAGGTTAATAACGGGCAGAATATTTCAGAACTCATTACCATGAATTTTAGATGGAAAAAGTGAATATACAGAATAGGGATTATGTGCATCACTTTACATAGTTCAAACAGATGAATAGTTCTTCCAATTAGCAACAAAGTTCATCTTTTTACTCTTCTATCAGCATTATTCAATACCTAATTTCTTCACATGTAAAGGTATTCGATACCTAATTTCTTCACATGTGAAGGTATTCGATACCTAAATTCTTCACATGTGAAGGTATTCGATACCTAATTTCTTCACATGTGAAGGTATTTGAAACCTTATTTAAAGACTCTAAAATATCAATACCTTATTTCAAGCCATCTACACAAATCGAGTTATAAGCAAATTTCTTCACATGTGAAGAAATAACTTTTTGCCTCAGCTGATGTAGTGACAATACAACAATTAGCATTTCAAGGACTTCTAGCATTTCAGCGAACACCTAGTGTGCGTTGACGAAAATAAATTCGACTTGAAAATTAAATTCGAACAACTTGCTCACATGTGAAAATTAAATATTAAATCTTGAAAGACATATTCATCTAGATCTATATCTTCAATTTCATCATCAGTTTGTAGAATATATAGCTAATTACTAAATATATAGAACACAAAAATTAATTTATTTATAATCATTGAATCAAAAGAAATTATGAATCAAAAGCTTAATTAGCACTTACTGATGATGATGATGATGATGATGATAATCGATGAAGATGGTGGTGATCGGTGATGATTGTGGTGGTGGACGGTGGCGAACATACTGGTGGTTGGTGGTGCTGATGAATCTTAAGAGAGTGTTAGCGATGATTGATATAAGTGATGGTGAGGATCATGCTTATCGGTGGTGAACGGTGAACAGTGGTGATCGATGGTGATTACGGCGGTGAGGGTGATGATCATTGCGACGGTTAGTTGTGATTATTATGAATATTTGAGAGAATTTAATGGGTTTCACACTTAAAATGTGTGATGTGTGTGTTTTAATTTTTTATAGTAGGGTGAAAACTAAAAAGTCAGGGAGGATTGATCTCAGTTGTTGATTGAAATTAGAAGGAGGATTAGATGGAGGGTCAGGATTACTTCTCGCGTTCTCACCAAAATAAAGCTTCTCATTTGAACGCTTGACTATATATATATATATATATATGATATTACGTATCATATATGATATTACGTATCATATATGATATGTAATACTATCATATATGATTTTTCTGCCATGAAAAAAAAAACGTGAAAAAAACGAAAAAAAAAAAATTGTCAAAAATATATCAAAGTGTCTATCTATAAAAAGATAATTAAATGCTCGTCGTAACAGTATATTTTTTTCAAAAAAAGTTTGGTCTTAAATCATTAGTTTTATAATAAAAAGAAAAAAAGAAACAATGAGATAAAAAGAGAATGGATGAGATTAGCCTACAAAAAGTCGAAAAATTACAGTATGGGTATGTCGGTGGAAATTATAGATCACCCAATATATGTGGCATGACTTATTTTTTCAAAACCAAAAATTTAGAGCACACAATATTTTACACTTTTACTCCCAATCCTAAATCCTACATATAGAGCTTCCTTCACTTTACATTCCAAAACACTATATAAGAAGAAACATAAGACATGATAACAAACAATCCAACAGGAACATAATGGAAAAGAAGCAAATAGCCATAATTGGAGCCGGGGTCGCTGGTCTCGTTGCGTGTAAATACTGTCTTTCCAAAGGTTTTGAGCCTATAGTGTTCGAGTTTGAATCACACATTGGCGGAGTATGGGCTAAAACTATCAAAGCCACCAGGCTCCAGGTTACGAAAACTATGTATCAGTTTTCGGATTACCCTTGGCCTGCTTCGGTAACTGACGACATGCCTACCCAACAAGATACGATAGAGTACATCCACTCTTATGCCAAACATTTTCAACTCATGCCACATATTAATTTTCATTCTAGAGTCAAAGGAATTAGCTATGATGGACCATCATCTGATTCATGGGTCCTTTGGAATGGCACTGGCGAACCATTTCCACCTCATGGCAAGTGGAATATCAATGTCGAAAACACTAAAACTGCAACCACACAGGTATAAAAAGAAAACTTCTATCTATAAATTATTTTTGCTATTACTCCAAATGAAATTTTTTTGGAGGTCCATTTCACAACACTAAAAATCTTGGGAGGAAGTGAATTGTTAGATTTTAGTTCGCGCTCGAGTAAAATTTGTGAACTGTCATGTTATACGCGACGACCGCTCACGGCCCTACAATATTTTAAATCACGTGTGATTAAAATGAATATATACGATTCCTTTTACGTGTCGATTATTACTAAGAGGTAAAGAATAGATTGAGCAACTATGTAATTAACCTTGGTGGTGGTTGCAGGTTTACACAGTGGATTTTGTAATTTTATGTCTAGGAAGAAATAAAGATGTGCCAAATATGCCGAAATTCCCACAAGGAAAAGGACTTGATGTTTTCCAAGGAAAAGCCATACATTCTTTGCAATACGCAGCGCTGGATGATGATGCGGCTGAACAGTTGGTCAAAGGGAAGAAGGTTATTGTTGTTGGTTTAGGGAAATCAGGACTTGATATTGCAAGGAGCTGTGCTGAGATTAATGGTTAGTTAAATGATTTAAGTTGCAGCTACCTAGCTTAATTGATTCTGTAATTTCTTAGCTCGGGGTATGGTGCTAATAGTTATTTTGGATGGATCAGGGCCAGAACATCCATGTACGGTGGTTTACAGGCACGATCACTGGAAGATAGGGGACTTTTATCCAATGGGAATCCCTTTGATTCATCTTTTCTTCAGTCGCTTTGTTATGCTTGGTGTTCATAAGCCGGAACAAGGTTTTCTTCTTGGTCTTGTCGCCACATTATTTTCACCCGTGGTAAGCTCCCTAGCTTACTGCTTACTTGAAATTAATAATGTTAAATTTTTCATACTTAATAATTAACTAGATGAGAACTAAAAACGTTAATTAACAGCGTTGGACATTGATGAAACTTTTGGAAAGCCACATCAAAATTACACTTCCATTGGCCAAGTATAACATGGTTCCAGAACAAGGCCTAGGCAAAGACATGGCCTCTGGGTTGGTTATGCATATGCCTGATCCCCATGACTTCTTTGATGCACTCGAGAAAGGAAGTATCAAGTTGAAGAAAACTCCTACTTATAGCATGTATGAAAAAGGGATTTCCATTGTTGAGCAAGAAGAGAAGACTTGTATTGAAGCCGACATTGTTATTTTTTCTACAGGATTCGATGGTGTAGAAAAAGTAAAAAATATATTTGAATCACCAACATTTGGTCACTTCATTTCAGACTCACCACGAGTCGGTCTTTACAGGTTCCTTTCACGTTAGTTATATATAATCCCTTATGTATCCTACTATATTATACTCTACTAATAACGAAATTCCATATTATCATCTTGATATGATCAGGGAATGCATTCATCCAAGGATACCGCAGCTGGGCATTATCGGATTTTCTGATGGTCTTTCAAGCCTTTACACATCAGAAATGAGGTGTAAATGGCTGGCAGCCCTTCTAGAAGGTTCCTTTAGCTTACCAAACATTAACCAGATGCAGAACAGTATTAAAGAATGGGACGAACATATGAAGCAAACATCTGGGCATAATCATTATCGATCATTCCTTGGAAATATTGAGCTTTGGTACAATGATGTACTGTGCAAAGACATGGGTGTGAATCCTATAAGAAAAAAAGGCCTGTTTGCAAAGATGTTTGAAGCATATGGTCCCGCCGACTATGCTGATATATGACCATCATGGATGCTATAGGTTCTCCCCAGTCATCCTACAAATCTCATGATCAAGTATAATCAACTCGATCCGTATGTGATAACTTATAATTATATGCCAAATTGTAATGATCATCTATATACTATCTATATATACTATCTATAAAAGGTGTATGGTCAACATTGGAAAAGTGAAAAGTCGATGTTTGTGAAATGTTGAAAAACTTAATAAAAGAAATATTGAAATGTAACATGCATTTTGATGTTGAATAACTAGACGAGCAAATTAACATATATAGCCATGGAATTGTAATATACAGCCATGCAAAATAAATAAGGCGACATGTCTTTGGAAAGTCAATTTGATCCTTAGTCATGGAAGGTTGGAATTGAAAGTTAAATGTGAACACGAAAATTCTTCTATAAGCTTCTTCACACGATAGTTTCGAATCTAAACATTTAGGGGCATTTGGTTTGTTGTCATTAATCACAATGGGCATAAGTATAAATATAGGGTAGAATGATAATAAATGTATTTAATTTCATAGTTGTTGTTTGAATTAATTTATAGAGTATGTGTTTTATTATTTAAATTGTTGTAAAAAATTAAAAATGATAACAATAAATGCTTTCACACTCAAATAATGTGGGCCTGAGGAAATGGTTTGGCCAAAAATACCAAATTAGACTTCAATGAGAAAAACCTCACATTTGGATATTATCATACTCATACAAGTGAACCAAACATAAACAATCATTGTCATTTCCATTCTTTTCATTCCATACCCCAATCCAAACAGCACATTAATGTCATTAATGTCAATTCAAACACAATCAAAAAGATAATTGATGCCATTCATTCATATGCTGTCAACCAAATATTTAGGTAAGTTCTAATTCTGTATAAATTCAATTTGATTTTTAATTCAAGTTATATATTACATGTTGTATGATTTCAACTTCGTTTTCATTTTTACCATCTTCCCAATCAAATCAATTCTAGGTTTCCAATATGCATATAATCAACTAAGGTCTTCCCTTCTTGAAGGAATTGAGCCACATACGTTGACGAATCAATTGCGTAAGCCAAAGCTAATCACATACCACATAGCACATAAATTGATTTTAATAGATTGGGGTCTTCCCCAATTTTAGATCTATCTAAAACATGTGACAAAGCATAACAATTAAATCAAATAACAACCCATGATTAACATGCATGTTTCATCACAGATCAAAGCATAACAATTACTAATTAGGTCACAAAATTACAAGGGTTTCGAATTACTAATCATCATTAATATTAAAACAAACCTTGAAATTTGGATAAGGAGGTAATCGAACCCCCCCCCCCCCCCCCCCAAAAAAAAATAAAAAAATAAAATAAAATAAAATAAAATTACAAGGGTTTTGAATTACTAAACCCTAGATGAACTAAAAAAATCTTAACATGTATCTAAAAACATTAAAGATTCGATTTTATGTGTTTTAGTAATCATTAACATGTTATAGCAAGCTCATGATACCACTGTTAGAATATATAAACCATGACAATCATATAAATCGGTAAAACACATATGCGGAAGCGAATGATCATCTATAACATATTAAAGATTAACATAAACATAATAGGAACGTACCGTGAGATTCTAGCTGAACAAGAATCAAACTTTAATAACTAGAAGAAGATGATGAACCCTAATTAGGGTTTATGTGAATCAATGATCAATCCCTTACCGTTTTATTGATCGATTCCTTGATAATAACTATAGTGAGTTATTACCTCGTTCTTGTACACACAAACTACTAACGAATTAAATAGATTGCAAGATCTTTGAAACACAAGATTTTTGATTAAACAAAAATCGACACACCCTTGGAGGGGGGTTTGTCGACCGGATTAAAGCAAGGAAAAGAAAAGAAAACTTTAGGGTATTGTGTGTGCACAAAAGGTGAGAAACAATAACCCTATGTTATGTATATATACTAGTAGAAAACTTGGAAGACAAGTTTGATGCGGATTGGGTTTCCCCAATCCCCATTTGACAGGCCATAGGAGTCCAAGAGGATTCCGGATCCTTCTTGGCTCCTATTTTCATTCTAGTCCTTTTCCTTTTCCACTTAACGATAGTTAGTACTTACGGTTAATAACTAACGATCATTAGTCCTTATACTTGTGTTAAATAATAAATATACATAACATTTAATATTTATTAAACTTTAATTCTCATTTGCAATGTGTGCAATCCCGATGTCTCGGGTTCGATACTAGACATATACGTATTAATATTTATACACAAACCAACACATACATCATTATTATATACTTCCTCCGTCCCATATTAAATGTCCACAATGAAATCTTTGGATGTCTCAAATTAAGTGTTCATATTTTATTTCAACCAATGAGATATGACTATAGTGGTTAAAAATGATATTTGATTGGCGGAGAGTGTAGTTAGTGGAATTTTCTAAAATTTTGTGCATGATGTAAGCGACACTTAATATAGGACGGATGGAGTATTACCTTGTTTTAAATTCCCGAATCACCTTCAATATGTTGTTTATATTGAAAGGTTTTGAATAGTTTCCATCAACACTTTATAAGAACTCCCTCCAACTTTAGTCGCGTTCATGCCTTCTTCTCCAATGATCGTAGCATTTTCACGTAAACTCTCATCATACATCACTTTTTTCACCATCTTCGCAATCTCTTTACCTTTCACCAATCTCTCACCCAACCAACCCCAGCTCTTCTCCCAAACACCCAACCCCGCAGCCTCCACAATTCCGGCATTCACCTTCTGATCATCAAGTTGCGGCCATGCTAATGTTGGCATCCCTCTAGCAGCCGCTTCCATCACCGAGTTCCATCCACAATGACTAACAAAGCCACCAACCGCCGGATGTGATAATATTTCTTCTTGATTCACCCACCCTTTGATCACGATCCCTTTGTGTTTTGTTTTTTGAATATACGAATCACCTACTATTTCTTCTAGTCCTTCACTATCGTCTTTGTCCACAATTTTTGCTTTTAACACCCACAAGAATTTTAGTCCACTTTCATCCAACCCATTTCCTAATTCTCTTATTTGATCTCTTGACATTGCAGTTCTGCTTCCAAAACTCACGTATACAACCGATTTTGGCGGTTGTTGATCTAGCCATGGAAGTGGTTGGTGATCACCTATTTGTTGGCATCAAGTTTAATCAAGAATCATAAATCTCGAAACATGAAGGACCATATATGTTATATAGATAGTTATTAACTGTAAATATAGTTATTCCTGTAAAGTAGGATAGGTTATGTCGTTTAGAAGATATCTCTTAGGAAGAGTCACATCAGTTCAACATACCGATTGATCTCCTATATATACTCATGTATTGTAAACGTTTTAGTATGGTGGAATATTAATATAACGTGTGTTTATCAGAATCTTTCCCACCCTCTCTGTTCTCATATCGAGTCACTGCATCAGATTCTTATGCATACTCTTATTGTTTTTTTTCATTATACATGTTCACCATGATTGATCCAAGATGATCGATGATTGATCCAATTTGCAGCCTTGCTTCTTCTTTTATTTTTCTGTATTTGATCGCCTTGTAACTTCTGGTTTAGTTGCCTTCTGTTTCGTTCCATGGTTGATCTTCTTGATCATCTTTACTTCTTCCATTTCAATTCTACTTCTTTTCTTTGGTGATTCATCCATTGTATCCATTGCATCTTCCAAATCTTCACACGGCTGTGGTATCACGTCTGCAGTAACTCTGCAATTCTCATCACTTTCTGCCTTCACGAGATTTGCTCTAAGTGCATCTTCATAATAGGTTTTCACCATGCCTTCTTCTTGCCATCTGCAAATACATCCTTCTTTTGGAACTTCTCTTCTTGCAACATTCTTCTTTCTTTTTCTGCCAAAAACTTGTAACATCTCCATGATCATCTTCATGCTTTGTTTTGGGTTTTCTTCTTCTTCAAATCTATAACTTCCTTGACTGCAAATGATCGATCCATGTAACCATGTAGCTCTGATACCACTTTTGACAGGCCTTTGTGGGATCTTGGATCAATCATGGTGAACATGTATAATGAAAAAAAACAATAAGAGTATGCATAAGAATCTGATGCAGTGACTCGATATGAGAACAGAGAGGGTGGGAAAGATTCTTATGCATACTCTTATTGTTTTTTTTCATTATACATGTTCACCATGATTGATCCAAGATCCCACAAAGGCCTGTCAAAAGTGGTATCAGAGCTACATGGTTACATGGATCGATCATTTGCAGTCAAGGAAGTTATAGATTTGAAGAAGAAGAAAACCCAAAACAAAGCATGAAGATGATCATGGAGATGTTACAAGTTTTTGGCAGAAAAAGAAAGAAGAATGTTGCAAGAAGAGAAGTTCCAAAAGAAGGATGTATTTGCAGATGGCAAGAAGAAGGCATGGTGAAAACCTATTATGAAGATGCACTTAGAGCAAATCTCGTGAAGGCAGAAAGTGATGAGAATTGCAGAGTTACTGCAGACGTGATACCACAGCCGTGTGAAGATTTGGAAGATGCAATGGATACAATGGATGAATCACCAAAGAAAAGAAGTAGAATTGAAATGGAAGAAGTAAAGATGATCAAGAAGATCAACCATGGAACGAAACAGAAGGCAACTAAACCAGAAGTTACAAGGCGATCAAATACAGAAAAATAAAAGAAGAAGCAAGGCTGCAAATTGGATGAACAAAAGGAACAGAGTGAAGATTATAAAGAAGATTATGATTTCTTGATTAGGGGAGTGAATGTTGGCATCAAGTTTAATCAAGAATCATAAATCTCGAAACATGAAGGACCATATATGTTATATAGATAGTTATTAACTGTAAATATAGTTATTCCTGTAAAGTAGGATAGGTTATGTCGTTTAGAAGATATCTCTTAGGAAGAGTCACATCGGTTCAACATACCGATTGATCTCCTATATATACTCATGTATTGTAAACGTTTTAGTATGGTGGAATATTAATATAACGTGTGTTTATCAGAATCTTTCCCACCCTCTCTGTTCTCATATCGAGTCACTGCATCAGATTCTTATGCATACTCTTATTGTTTTTTTTCATTATACATGTTCACCATGATTGATCCAAGATCCCACAAAGGCCTGTCAAAACTATTTCTAACTTGTGTGGTTCCAATGGTCCGATGGGGAGTAAAGGTGGGAAACTTGGTATAACTTTTCCATCATTAACTGACGTGATTGTTTCGGGCTCGAATTTATGAAAGGTGTTAACAAAAATGCCTTTAGCTTTACTTATAACCTGAGAGTTTGATACCAAAGTTTTGGTGAATGTAATATGGTTTGGTATGAAAAAAGGCGATGGAAGAGTCGAGATGTCAAATGGTGCCAAACCAGGGACTCGAACAATGTCTCTGGAGCTTCCTTTCAGTGACAGATCTAGAAAAAAAGCTTGGCTTCATAAGTTACCAAAAGGAGAAAGTTTATAAGGACAGTCAATTAGCTAGGTATTCAACTTTTTTCATATGTTCACTACTGCACTATTAAAATTCATTTTTAGACCAACCAGGTATGATTGCTTTAAATTTATATATGTTAACCAATATGTTTTTACTCACCTATAGATCCGTCTGGTCCAAATAAGTAGGGGACATAAGACACGAAAGATGAGAATCTAGCAGATGTGGTGGAAATGACGTAATGCGGTAAGCCAGGTTCCTCAGCAACTTGCTGACTTCCAGCAACCGATGTAATATCAGAGAAAAAGGCGGACAGTGGTGGTGATAAAGAAGAAGCCAAAAGTGGAGTAAGAAGGTGCATAGACCGAATAATAGCTTCAAATTGGACGAAAAAGGGTCCGCAGGTTTAGATGGTGTGTAAGGAAGTATATGGAAGTCCAGGTGGTTGATACTGGGATAGGCATTGAGGAACGCTGTTATATGGGTGGATTCTGCAGTCGAGACAGGTGGTTGGGGGGTTATGAGTGTGACTTGGCAGTTATGAGACAATAGCATAGCAGCAAGACGGAGAGCTGGTGTCAAATGGCCCATTCCGGTACCCGGAAGTAGAGCAATGTGTGTTGTAGTTGACATTCTTGTTTGATTATGGAGTACGTGTTTGGTTATGGGGCCTGTTCAAGAGTGTTATTGCATATTGCCATAAGTCCATATTTATTAAAGGTCCTTATTGAAGTTAGAATGTATGGACGAATAGACGATAACAAACATCATCTTATTTTCAGTTTTTATTCCATTTGCAATAAAGGGTTTTAAAAAGCATTATATATAGCAGTAACAAGTACGACATAACTAGAAGAAATAAAACAATTTTATTTATATCAGAGAGCGTTGTAAAAGTATGCCAACATTTGAAGAAAAAAAAAAAAAAAGATTCCACCATAAATAGTGTTTGATACATTAGGATTCCTTGGAATGTGTTCAGAGTGTTTCGATGCATAACTTGCATCGACTTTCTTGGAGTGAAGAAAGATTGATAACTTTCCTACTATTTTGAATTGTTCTTATAAGTTATAACAATCGTAAAGGCTGTAAAGAGGTGGCAAAATGGGTGGGTTAATTTGGGTAACCGGTCAAAACGAGTTTGAGTTAAAATGGGCTCAAGTCAGAACGGGTATCTTGGGTAAAGGGGTCGAACAAGTTCGAGTCAAACTGGTAAATTTTGTAGAGAGATTTTGGATTTACTGTAACAAAATGCTGACATAATCTCGAGGGATACAATTTTTTTCTTTTTTTTCCTCACAATATTGTTTATGATTCATTTTAACTTAAGTATAGCCTTCGTGTACCGATTATATCACCAAACTTATTATCTTCTTAATGAATATGTAAGGTATGATAAAGTTGATGATAGATCTGATGGTGCTGATAAATCTATCAGTTAATCAAACACATCGTGTTCATGCTGAATGGTTTTTATCATCTCCGTTAACACGTTCAGAGAACTCCCTCCAACTTTAACAGCATGTTTCACCTCTTCCCCTATCGTCCTTGCTTTTTCCCTTAAATTTTTATCAGTCATCACCATTTTCACCTTCTTCGCAATCTCTTCACCTTTCACCAATCTCTCATCTAGCCAACCTCAATTCTTCTCCCAAGCTCCCAATCCCGCGGTTTCCACAATGCCGACATTCACCTTCTGATCACCGAGTTGCGGCCATGCTAATAATGGTATCTCTCTAGCAGCAGCCTCCATCACCGAGTTCCAACGACAATTAGTATCTCTTCTTGATTCACCCACCCTTTCACCACCATCCCTTTGTGCTTCGTTGTCTCAATAAACGAATCACCTACTAATTCTTCCAAGTTTTTCCGTATCTTCTTTATCCATGGTTCTTGATTTTAACACCCACAAGAACTTTTGTCAACTTTCGTCTAACCCCTTTCCTAGTTCTACTATTTGATCTTTTGACATTGCTGTTCTGCTTCCGAAGCTTACGCATACCACAGAATGTAGCGGTTGTTGATCCAGCAGCCTTATCAAATGCACAACTTTAGTTTGCAACCCTTAAGAGTTTAGACTAAAGTTTGTAGGCAGAAATGTTTTCCAATTAGCAAAGTACATTTAAGTTTATTGTGAAAAATTGACTATTAACCCTTCTTTGTTTAAATCTTGATTCAACATAGATGTTTTCTTTTACAATGTTGTTTTTGAGTTAATTCAAAAGCTTCGTTACTTGAGATCCAAACCTCTACATATGCACAAAAAAAATAACATATATCCATTAAATTTGAAGTCTGATTATGTGTTTATGATGAGTACATTGATCTAAAACCTTCTGTAAGAGGAACCACTTTGGCTGAAACCTTCGACTGTAACTTCGTCACAGCTTGACGAATTTCCTGCAGTTGTTAATAAAAGTAAATAAAATAACAAACTTTAGGAAAAACTCTTTTGGTGGGAGTTATCTAATTACCTCAATATGGTAGCGGGAGGAGAAATGGGTCAAAAGAATGGCATTGTTACGGATCCACTTAGCATTCTCTATAATCTGAAGTTTAATAATTCCATTATTCCACAAACAACAATGAAGAAACTTTTTACAATCTCAGATTATGCTAAAGTATTTAGAGGGGGCGATTTCAGCCCATTACTTATCAATGAGTCGATCAGCCGATCAGGGATATGTTTTATTGCTGTTGGGTGAAACTAAAAGTGGCTACTGAAATAATAAGTTTCATAATTAAATTTCAAACAATAACTATGTATATGTATCTTGAAAGATAAGTGTTTTAACTTGACCCAGATGATCTGTTTCGACCAACAAAAAATTGCTAATTTTGTATTAAAAACCTTGTCACCCCATCACTTTGTCACCTCCGGTGTATATTTGATAGATATTGTACCTCGTCAATATGCATGTGACCATGTTCTCGTGCATGCTCAATGTCACATTTATCGTCCAAAAAAGTAGCCTATCCAAGATTATTCATGTTAAGGATTCAATAAATACTTGCAAAGAAGCCGGAAACAAAAAATAAATAAACATACCTCAGTTATAAGAACTTTTGCTCTCAAGGCATCAGAGCTTCTTGGATCAAGTAGAAAATCAGAAGTTGTATCTCCGGTGAATGCCACCTCAGGAGACAATATGATATCCGTTATCTGAAAGTACAAATACAAATCATTAAAACAGAAGATGACCAAAAGGCCCTTGTCAAAAAACAAACCGAAACTACAAACCTCGACACCAGATTTCTTCTTTTTCTCAATCTCCCTTCCTTTTAGATGAATATATTGCTTCTTGAGTTTCTTGCGAACAGAGTAAATGACATAACCCTGAATATAATCACATAAAACCGAAGCATAAGCAATTTCATGCATTCAGGAACAGTGCTATTACCAGTTGTAATATATTATCTAAGGGAACGTATTTTGAAAATCAGTGTTTAACGACATATGTATTAAGTTAACTTATCAGGAAACCCTCTTACTGGTAAAGTCTGTAACGGGGTCCTTTATTTACCGGTAAAGCCGATAATATACGCTCTTAAAAACTGATCTTGAAGTACGAAGTTTAAAGCAGAAATTGACTAAATTTAAGTTTGTATTTTGTGCAAATTATTATCCAAAAAATCAAATGAGTATACCTGACTCGGTATGACATGGTGTGTTTTAAATGGGCGTACAACAAGGTCGTTTCGTAGCTCGTATGTTTCTCCTGGGAAAGATAAAAACATACATGTTATGCTTTGGAAAGTATAAATGCTAAAACATTTCATGATACAAAGAGGCACAAAAAGAGACCCAACCTATATCCAATGCAACCAAATCGACATTCAATTCCACTTGACCCATCTTCCTGTGAAGCTCAATCAAGTTTTCAACATCATCTTTGATGGAAGGAGGTACAAATACAGTGGGTGGAGTCATGCTGTATAAACCACGTGTAGCAATATACATGGGTAGCCCACCCTAAAACAATAGAAAAGGGTAACGCTCATCATCTTTCCTATTAGTATTAGTCTATACTACTAATGATATTTGGTGAATTGCTGTCAACTTCAACAAAGATATACAGTTGACTTTTTTAGGTCAAATCACAAATTACCACTTGAGCAGATTTGAAAGGTGGACAACATATTCGCTACACTCAGGAACATATTTTTTTACAAGGTTCCCTTAAATATGTATCAACAAACTAAGAAACTATAGACTAGTAGTGTTTGGCATCATGTTTGGAAATGATTTTTCGATTATCAAATTTCAAACCGCAATAATCATTTTCTAGGTACACATTTAGGGGTGACAGGGAGAACCTCATCCGTTTACTCGTTTATATAATCATTTTCTAGTGTTATTGTTCGAGTTAGCTGCAATAAAGCTAAATCTGATTATTTGATAACTTAGGTGTCATTTTACATGCACATTCTTGAGATATCCGAAATTTTCCAAACGCTTGATAATTGATTATATAAATATCTCTAATTCAAAAAACGAAAGCATATCCAGTTATCCACCATCTAAAAATCTATTGTAGCATGTTTTGTTAAATCGATTATTCATTTAACCATCAATCAACAAACCGAAAACAACCCATTTCAAGATTTCCAAAACAAAACATACCCAAAATATAAAAATCAAAACTTGAATCCAAAACTCACAATATGATCAAGATGTCCATGAGTAATAAACAAGAAATTCATCGCCACAGCTCGCGCAGGACACCGGCCAATATCGAAAGCACATTTCAATTCAGGAATAATAACACAAGTTTCATGACCACCAATTGAAATCCCTTCAATATTATAACCATCTAAACCTGTCCCTTTCCTTATAACTTCAGCTCTAGCTTTCCTATATTCTTGCTCCTCAATTGCATTACCAATTGCTGATAAAAACCCTGAGTTTTTTTGGGATTTAATGGGCTGGGGTTTTGATGGGGTTTTGAGGGGAAACATTGGGTGGTGTTTGGATTGATGGATAGGTGGTGGGTATGTGAATGATGGGTTTGTTATGGTCATCGAGAACTGCATGATGGATTAGTGGGTTTAAGGAGGGTTTTGGATTGAGTTGAGAATCAATGTTTTTTTTAGTTTGGGTTTTAGGATGTGTTGTGTGTTATCTTGTGTTTTAACTGGCATCTTCAAGTATTTGTGTTCAACAAGGTTGGACCTTTAAAGTGTCTTGTTATGACTATATGATCCCAATTATTAGGGTTTAAGGAATGTGCATTTTGGAAGTGATTATTGTAACTCAAGTGTTATGTTTAACAAAACTTTTTCATTTGGAATATAATGTTATGTTTAACATGCACAAAATTTTGTATATAATCATAATAACCAACCGATCATGGTTGATAATGAGGATATTCACAATGGAAGGTTTATGAAAATGTTTATAAAATTCAAATAGGCATGGTTGTCAGGATCTCGATCCTGATCTTAGGATCTTACGATTTTACGATACTGCAAAGCAAAAACGATCCAGATCTTACATAGGATATTTGAAAGCTTAAGATTTTATAGGATCTCGATGTTGACCATAGGATCTTAAGATCTAATCCGATCCGATCATACTTTTCTCGGATAACAAACTAAAAAACTACAAAATTCTGGATTATTTTTTGTAGAATTTAAAAAACAACATGTTAATCTTATTAAACATTTCATAATCATAAATTAAGACAACATTTCGATGGAACATTCATATAATTTTGTGTTTATGATATATAATAATTTATAAATTTGTATAATATTACAAAACTATTAAGAAAATGACATTATAGTAGGATCTTAAGATCCCGATCCGATCTTACGATCACGATCTTGCAAAGACGAAAATGATCCTGGGTAGGATCCCGATCTCGAAAACCTTGCAAATAGGTTTATAAATTGAGTTATCAAAGAGACTACAGTTTATACTGACATAAAATGAAATAGGTTTAGATTTTTGAACATTTTCATTGCTATTAATTACATGTAATTCATTTAATATATCACTAATTTAGTTGAATCTAATCAAGCTAAGCATAATGATAAAAGGTTTATAGAATGAAAAATTACAAAATTAAAATTATGATGACATGAAAGATTTATAAACCTTTTTAGTAGGATTAAGATTACTGACGCTCTAAACACCTCAAAATAGATAAAGGCTATGTTTGGCAAAAGTAGTTGCGAGCAGTAGCAGTGAGCTGTGAGCAGTAACTGTCAGCTGTAGCTACATCTCACTGCTCACCGCTCACAGCTTATTAAAGAAGCATTGAAAAAATGAGTTTTCCTAAAAAATAGCAAAGCCCACCACTTTTTTGCCACACAAACACTGAAAATCAAAAAACTCATTGCTTTTGTAACTTTTGACACATACTGACACACCTTTTGGATTCAAAATGTGATTCCACACCAGCTAGATGGGATTTTGGTGGGAATATATAAAAGTGGCCAACCACAACTTTTTTTTTTTTTTTTTTTTTTTTTTTTTTTTATGTTTTTTTCAACCACAAATTATTCTTTTTTTATTTTAAACAAATATATAAAATAAACTTATCAATCATTTATTTTCTCTCTTTTCATTTAATTCAAAATTCAAATCCTAATTCAAAATCAAATCATAATCTTAATCCTAAACCCATCTACGAACCAAACGGGCCTAACTAGTATATTTAAACACCATTGATATTATAAAACATCCTTTTTAAATTTACAAATAATAGGAAGGGTTAATTCCTGTTGGTCCCTTTTACTTGGTTAATAATAACTAGAGAGTTAAACTAACCAAGAGATATGACTTTTAACACAGATGTATAAAAGATTAACTACAAAGATAAACGTAAAGAGAAAAGAGTAATTTTCAACGTTTAATTCTTATTAGAAGTTAATCAAAGAATTATACCCAAGTGTTTGCGGAATAACACTTGGGATTGAAACGACAAGTATGGTATGTACTCCTCACTAAACTCAAACAAATTTTGAGTGACAACTAAAGGTCTCACTGAGCTATCTCAGGGACTGTGTTGTTCTTTGGAGGAGTAAAAGTGGTTTGTGAATGCTTAGCATTAATTGCACAAACTTGTCAACTTTTACTCCTCACTTATGTTGCATATTTATACACAAGTATGAACAACTATAATACACAATGGACATAAGCTTTCCTTAATAAAATCTTGATAGATTTTATTCTCTGGCAAGGGAACCTTCTTTGGGTTAAGTCCAAAAGGTACTTTCTGATGACAGACTGGATTTAACCATTTGGGGAAACTTTGACCTTAAAGTGATAAAGCACTTTAGTGAACCAGTTCAAACTTTCCCTCCCAGTCCCGCCAAATCTTCAGTCTTCAAGTCATCAATCCTCAGTACCTTAATCGTAGTTGAGGAGTCTTGGGGGTTCAGTGAGTTATTGTCATCCTCACTGAACCCATCACCTTCTTCTTGGCTTAGATAGCACTCAATGAGTTCCGCCTCACTGAATGGTGAACCTTTTTTAGTAGACTCGCTCTAAGCATCCTGAAGATGACTCACTGAGATACTGTTCACTCAGTGACTTGTTTGTGTTTACGACACTTACGTTATTTTATGTTCAAATCCTTGTTAGAGGAGGATTGGGGAATTCAGTGACCCAACAGTCTCCCCCTATTTGGATATACAAATAGCCTAAGTGTCTCATGTTCCAGTGTGAGTTGGCATGAGTCTTCATCTCTCACTGAGTGTTAATGTAATTACAGTAGGACACAGATAACTTAAAAGAACATCAGAGTTTATTAATAGTTATTACAATTCCTATTGATAATACAAAAAAAAAAAAAAAAAAAAAAAAAAGATAGTTGGTTGCAGATTCAGATATTCAGTTGATAGCCAAGTGCATCAAGGTTTGCCTTCTTGGATCTCAGGAGGTGTCTCTCAGGGTGCTCCTCAATCATAACTTTAAGGACCTGGCAGAACCTTACGTTTTCAGCACACCTAATAGGAGAAGCCAGCATCAGGTACATCAGCATCGCCTTAATCCCTGCCCTATCCATGTCTGACCATCTTTGGAAAGCAGGGTTTCCATACTCATCAGTAAAGCATAGACCTCTTTCAGGGACTTCAAACACCACATTGTTCATGAAGGTGATTCCTTCAGGAAGAGACCTGTCACAATCCAATCCTGGGACCTTGATCTCAGGCTCTAACTCAACTTGCTTCCTTTTCCTTTTGGAGACCTTTGGTGGAGCAGTTTGAGTAGATGGAGCTGGAAGCAGAGAGGGAATGCCAAGGGCTTCAGGCATTTCCATCAGTCTTTCATACCTGAGCTGTAGTGATTTCAAAAGACTAGGAACCACCACATTCGACTTCTTGGAGATGATAGGTCGAAGCTCATCCAGCTCAGAGATGCCAAAGTCAGCGAACCTGAATGGATCATGAGTGTCCATCACTTTTTGGTTAGGTCCCCTGAAGATAGTTACAATTGCAGGCTTGGTGTTGCGGTGGATTTTGATATCAGTGATGGTTTCAGCCTTTCTTTCATCACCCAAGTGTACCTTTCAATCCTGGTCTTTCTAATCTGAGCGTCCTTCCTGAGCTTTTCTTCTCTTTGCTTTTTCAGGGCGCTCATCTCTTCTTCCTGAGCCTTTTTTAAGGCAGCTCCTGCTTGCTCAGTGGCTAGTTGCTTAGTATCCAACCCAATCTTCTCCGCCTCTTCATGAACAACTTTAATGAGTGCGGGTTTGCTCATTTTCTCTTCCTCAGTCACCTTTTTCAATAATTTATCTCTCTCCATGTAGACCTGAATTTCATCACCGGTGAGGAGACGGATTACCCCATTGATTTCAAATGGAACTCTGACTGGTTCATCAGGGTCCTGTCTGACAATAGTGGAGGCAGGTGATGAGTGTCTAAATACTCATCATTTTATACCAATATGAGCTGCCAAAACATACAAAAACACTCAAATATGTATCAAAATACTAAAAATATTCCAAAATTGTGTTTTATACGTTTTAGATGCAAAATGTTTAAAAACAAACGAAAAACGAACAAAGTTTGCACAATTGGCAGTTTCAGTCCCTCAAGTTTCAAAAATTGACAAAACTAGTCCCTGAAGGTTTTAAACAAAAGAAAAGTCAACCCAAGTCATTTGGAAGTCAAAAGTTATCAAAACAAGTACTTGGGTAATAAGTTTGAGAAAATTACACCTTAAGTCCCTGCAGTTTGAAAAAGTACAAAAATGGCCCCTGGAGTTTCAGAAAATGACAGATTTGGTCCCTGGTGGGGAATTTTTGGAAGAAAAGTCATTTTTTGTCCTTAGAAACTCAAAAGTTGTCACATGTGATCCCTGGATGAAAGTTTGAAACAATTTGCATTTTGGTCCCTCTAGTTTCATTAAATTACAGTTTTAGTCCCTGAAGGACCAAATGTGAAAAATCTCATTTATTAGACATGGACTATTCATACTTGGCAGGATTACCCTTGAAATAAGTTTGGTAAGTTGGCAAAAGCCCTCATGTTTTAGTAAATTACAAATGAGGTCCTTGTGAAATTTCTACAAAACCAAACGGATTCCCTTAATACCAATACTCCCCAAATCCAAATAATAAAAACCCCATTTTACAAGCCCATTCATGCCCAGCCCACTCCCTACCAGCCCACCCCTTTGTTTGACTTCGGTCAACCCACAAACAAAACCATCCCCGTCCACCTTTTCCCTCCCAAAACCACCTCACCACTTCTACTACTAAACCACCTGGTTTCACCAGTCCACAACTTGCACCTCTGACAACCCTCACCCTTATCCCTTCATTACACTCCCCAAGACACCAATCACATCACCCCCCCCTACAAACATTGTCAGACACAATTGGGTCAAATCCACCTTTCCCGCCAAAAGTGGAATAAGAGCAAAAGTGATCCAAGTAGCTATATTACTGGTGGGATATGACCAGTGGGACCCACACAAGACAACTGGATGCTATAAAGAACAAGAAGAAGCAGTGGAAGAGATTTTATTAGTGTAAGAGTAGTCTAGTTGTACGAATGTAGTGTAATTTTCAATTCAAAGTGTAATTCTTAGTTAAGGAATGTTGTAATCAGTTATTCAAATGTAATCTTAGCTTAATTCAACCTTAATTTCTTAAAATCAGTTCCTTATAAGCTTTTGCCATTTTTTTCTTTAAATCTCATTTAGCTCTTAAGTTATTAGAAGGTGTTTGTTATAAGTCTGAAAGTCCATTTGGGTTACTAGCAAGCTTTTAAAAGTTTCCTTAGTTCAAAACAAGTCCTACTCAGTTCAAACAAGAAATTCTCAAAAATAAAAGAAAAATAGATAAAATTCCAAAAATCACTGTGGAAGGAAAGAAGCTAAAGAAACAGGTTGGAAGCAAGGTTGTTTGTGGTCTAGTAACCTCAAGGGAGGTGTAGGTCAGTTTGGTTCTTGGCTCAGTGCCTCATGCTTTGGAAAATCTGTAAGAATTCCCATTGTTCATTGCATAAATTGTGTTTGAATTCCTTTGAACTAATTTCTTGCTTATATGTGTTTATTTAAAGTTGCTATTACTCATTATATGTAGATCAGTTAATATATTAAGTTTTAATTTAAGAATTGCTCTAGTTTCATTTGAAAATCAAGTTTAAAGGGTGTTTGGAATTACTGTTTTAGATGAGTTAAAGGCTGTGTGTTTTGGTGTTTCTAGTTCAGTCATACCCATGTAGGTTATATTGAGATAAATCAAGTGTGAAACAATGGACTCAAGTGACTAATAGTCAAAATCTCCAAAAATCATCCCTTATCAGTCACTGTTGTGGATTTAAGGTCCACAAACCCTCATTTCAGTTCTAAATTAATATAAGTAGGTTAATTTAGCTTATTCTAGGTTTAGCATAACTTGAGTAATCAATAGGATCACTTAGAATCTCAATAAAGTCAAAGTTTAGGTTTTATAGAAAAAATCAAAGTTGCATTCTCAGAATTTTCCAAAAGTTCACATAATTATTTTGAATTTTGTGTTTTAGATTAAGTCTTGGAACTTGTTGTTTCTTGTTCCCTACCAGCTTGGCTTTAATAATCCACAGTTGTTTGATTTTTGTCAATTTTTATGAACATTTCACAAGCTCTCAAAAGTAGCTGCAGGGCTGCAACCTGCCCTGCTACACAGACCCTCAGCCAACACCCCAACTTCCATGGTGGTTTCTGACCTCCATAGTGGGTCCCATGCCCCAAACCTTGTTCCTCTCAGACCCCCCCCCCCCCACGGTAGGCTTGAACCCTTGACCAATAGTTTGACCTAGCACCCAGTGGACCCCACTTGGATTTGCCATTGAAAGTTGTCCCTAATCTGTCTCAGATTCCTAAAAGCCAAGTGCTTATTTGAGCTTATTGGCTTATCCAGTGGACCTCACTAGCATTTTATGGCTTAAACAAGTTTCCTAAACTTATTTAGATCTGAATTAGTCATAGTGGGTCCCACACAAGCTCAGTAGAGCTTATTTGCCTAGTTGGTCAACTTTGGTCAACTGTTTTGGTTAGTAGCTTATATCTAGCTTATTTTTAAGTTATAGAAATATTGTTTTCATAAAAGTTAGTTATATTTAGGTATAATATAGGTTGGAAAAAGAAAAATCCAAAAAAAGTCAATTTAATATTAAGTGATAGTTTCTATTTAATGTAATTTAATTTTAATTTTCATTTTTAAATTTTAAATAAGTACTTAGCCCTTTTTATATTTTTATTAAATTCCTCATATATTAAAGTAGTTATAATAATTTTTTCAGATTTTTATTTTATTATTTAGTATTTATTAGAATTAATTTTAGTTTTATTAATTATTAATTAATAATTAGTTAAAAATAGCATAATTAGTTTTTATTAAGTAAAACCTAGTTTTTATATTTTTTATAGCTTTTATATATTGTAAAATAATTTTAGAAATTTTATTAGAATTTTTACTGTTCATTTGCTATTTTTCTTAATTTAAAATAGTTAATTAGATAATTAGTAATTAATTAATATAAAAACCACAAAAAGACAAAAACACTTATTTTTATTTTTAAAACTTATTTTTAGTTATTTTATAATTTTAGAAATTTTATTTTCATTTTTCTAGTATTTAATTAGTATTAAATTATATTTAAGTATTTTAAATATTAGTAATTAGTAATAATTAGTATTTAATTAATATTAAATAATTAATTAGGGTTAAAATTTATTTTAATTTTCTAAAAATTTTCTTTTACCTTTTAGTTTGTAAAAAAGTCATTTTCACCCCCTGGGTGTTTTCAGATTTCTGTTTTTACTTTTTATTTTGTACGTCTACGTTTTATTTAAACGTGAATGTACGCATTTTAGATTTTAAACGTTTCTGGGTTTTCAAACTTTCCAGTCTTGTTAATATAGTATATTTAAGCTATTATCTTTCATATTCCAATAGTATAATCATCACAACTCACTTATACCCTTTCCTGTCCAAATTCACCCGATCACAAACCCGTTTTAATACCATCCACACCTCGTCGGGACATAACGACCCGGGGAAACCCTATACTTCCACGGAGATTGATTCTAGGCTGTTTGACCATCTTGACCACATCCGTGGTTGACTTTGGTTGATGGTTTAGCATCAATCAGCAGGCTTCAGCACTGTTACTGGTTCAGGAGTTGTAGCAATGCTTTTGCCTCTATCCTGCTGATAAGATGAGGAAGCTGGTTCATCTTGAGGTTGAACAGAAGTGGGAGTAGCCTCGGTGACATGCTCGCCCTCAGTGTGAGAGGGCTCAGCTTCATATGGAACTTCAGTGTGAGGGGCATCAGTGACATTCTCCTCCTCAACTATTACTTGAGCTGAAGTGATGGCAAGAGTTGGAGTGACTGATGCGGAGGTAGAGGAACTCCTGAAGGCCTGGTAGATCTCAGTCATTATGGACTTGATGTCTGAGGTATCCTTCTGAACTACTGAGACTTTGGCCTCAAGGGATGCCTGAGTATTCTCCATTGCAGACAAACGAGAACCAAAGCTCCAAGCAAGACAGGCTGACTTCTGGGACTGAGCAGCCATTGATTGATCCAGAGCAGCAAGGGAGGTTTTGACTGATTCCAGTGAGCTACTGAGTGCCTGAAGATTGAAGGACTTCATCAGGTTGAGTAACTTAGTTAGATGCATAGAGTTGAGCTGATAAGTCTCTGATGCCTGAAGGAGCTTCCTGGTGAGTTCAGGATCATCCTTAACCGATTCTTGAATGGACTAAACCCCTGTGTTTAGTTTGGTGATAGATTCAAGGAACTGGTTGAGTTGAGAAACCATCCGTGTCAGGGAGTAGGTAACTGAGGAATTCTGTTCCCTGACATCTTCATTAAAGTCTTCAACGACATCTTTAAGATTGAAATAATGAACAGCCTGCTCAGTGTGCATGTCAAACACTTCATCAGTGACCCTCCCTGAACAAGGCATTGGTTGCCTTTTTGATGAACTTAGGGAAAACCTTCCCAGTGAGAGGAGCTTGATCATCATCATCTGAGGATTCTGACTTGGAGTGAGTTTCAGCAGCTTCAGTGTCAGAGGGTTGAGGAGACTTAGGGATAGATTCAGGGACTGTCTCCTCAACCACCATTTCATCTCTGGCTTCAAAATCCTCCTCGTCACTGTGGAAGTCATCATCTGAAAATAAGGCTGCCTGAGCATCAGCCAAGGACTGAATCTGCAAAACAAGGTTATCCGACTCCTCTTCATAAGAAGACTTGCCTTCGTTTTGGCCAGGTCCTGACCCCTCTAATCCGGTAGACTGGGTTTTATCTACCTGGTCCTTAGAGTCAGTTCCTAAGTTGTGGGCACCTCCTGGAGTGGTTATGGGTTCCGTATTAGCGGGTGGCCTTTTTCCCTCTAAATCTTTGTCCCCCGTGACCCCTTCAGACACTGATGGGTGTTTTTCAATGTCATCCTGAGGAATCGTGATTGTTGTGTCCCTATCAGTGGGTTGTTTGTTTCCCTCTGAGTCTTTGGGATGAGTTTTTATGCCCTCAGACAAAAGCTTTGTTCTGTGAATGTCCTCATCAGGCACCTGAGTGGTTTTACCCCCTTTCCAACAGGTTTGCGCTGGCCTGCCGAAGATTTAGGGGCGGTAACTCCGTGATGCTTGGGTTGTGATTTACCCGAGCCTTTAGCAGGATGTGAAGTGGTGTGGGTCCCCTTCTCAGTGGAGTAGTGCTGCCCCACCAAGGATATAGGACCCCTTCCTCCCTGAGACTCTGGTTGTGATTTGCCAGAGCCTTTAGCAGGATGTGGAGGTTGGGTTGATTCCAACTCTACTGACTTGTTTATGTCAGCAGAGCCTTTGGGAATGGGTTTGCCCGAGGACACTGAGTGTGATGTCTCAGTGCCCTCCGTTGGCCTTTGTTTTGGGGCCAAAGATTGGCTTATGATCCTGAGGGTGTCAGCAGTCAGGGTTTGTTGTTGTTGCCCCCTTTTGTCAAGCTTAGGGGCAGAGGTCTCAGTGGAGAGTGACTTGGGTTGAGCCACCTTCCTGGACCCCTGTCCCTTCTTCCTCTTCACCTTCTTGGTGGGAGAGGGAACTGGTGAGATTTTGTTATCACCCTAGATAGCAGTAAGCATATACGTTGTCAGGGTGACAGGTGTAACCTCAATAGGGTCACAAGAATAATTAGCCTTGTGTAAGACATCAGGCTCAAAGCCTACTACATCAGGCTTAACATACTCGGACCCTAGCAAGTCTTGCAGGGCGCAGGAAATGAATCTAGGGTATGACATTAGTTTTTGCCTAGATTTCCCACCCAACTTTGCTATGAGGTCCCTGAAGATAATTTCTCCAAGGTCAATCTTTTTACCCTCTATGAGACAGTACACTATCATTTCTTGAGTGATGTTCAATTGCTCAGTGGAGGATTTATTTCCCCCAAGGGCCTGAATGATAAAGGTCATCAGAATCCTCCAGGGGGCGGGAAACCAAGTTTTGATTATTGGGGCTTTGGATAGGAGGGCCCCTGGTGTCACCTTAGGGTCATTTTTGTCATGGGGCCCAAGTTCCAGCAAAATTGCCTTCACATCCTCTTCAGTAGGTTGGGCAGTGAAGGTCTCAATATAGTCAAGGCCAATGGCTTTGACAAAGGTTTTGTAGTCAAGAGTTAGGAACTTAGTTCCATTCTTTACTGAGAACCTTATTTTGGCCTCCTTTGGTGCATCAGGGTTTTCAACCACCGCTATACACCAAAATTCCCTCAAGTAGTCATGATAGATGACAGAGGGGGTTTTGTGAATGTGGTGGTGAGGAAACAGTTTTGTAGAAACTTCACCACATTCTTGTATTCAGGGAACCCTTGAGGGTAGGCAAAGTTTCCCACTACATTGTTCTTGGTCAGGTCTACGCTTTCCATTTGAAAATCCACATTGGGTGCGTATTTGATGACTTTAGAAGAAGCCATTTGTGTTGAGAAAAGGTCTGGTTTTGAGGAAAAATTAGTATCAAAGAAGAAACACACACAGTTTGAACAAACAGTTTTTTTTTTCTTGAAATAATTTTGCAAGAGTTTTGATAAGTTTTGAAAGCGTGTGTGTATTTTCTTGTTACCACACCTCCTAGTGGGCTTAGTCCTCAAGGACTTCTTAAACTTAGCTAATGAATCATGATCTGAAGTTGAGTGTACTGAGCTACCACATGTTTTACACTTTGTGGTAGTTGATGACTCAGTAGACTGAGAAGTATTTATAAGTGTTTCTCTTCTGGACTGAATGATTTTGTCATGCCCCTTGGTTTCATGGGAGGGATCTCCACAGATGTCACAACAGGTTTTCATCATACAATCATCAGGAAGATGATCGTTGAAACCACAGTGAGGACATGGCAAGTAAGGCTTAGCCTTCAGTCTCTGTTTGGAAGATGAGGCATATTGATAGCCTTGTGTTTTGTAAAGACCTTGTGCTTTTAGAGAATCAGTGTGAGAGATGTGATCACAAGTTATGTGGTCCTCTTGTTTGCATATCATGCAGAACAGGACTCTGTAGCATTTATCAGTGGTATGATTTGGATAATTGCACAACTCACATCTTACTGAAGGTCTGGATGTGGTTTTAGGTTTGGAGGAACTTGATGATGCTGATGGTTGTTTTGATTTTGAGCCAGAGGGTTTTTCAGTGGACTCAATTTTTTCACTTAGCATCCTGACAAGTTCAGTTAGCTAATCAACTTTTGAATCAGTGTTATCAGGTTTCACTTCAGTAGATACTAAAGGTGTGTGGTTTTCAGGAAGTACTGAGGTAGGTCTCTTCAGGATGGTTTGTAACAACCGTGGTTTTGGCAGGTCA
The DNA here is from genome assembly GCA_030686995.1 of Artemisia argyi. Lineage (NCBI taxonomy): Eukaryota > Viridiplantae > Streptophyta > Magnoliopsida > Asterales > Asteraceae > Artemisia > Artemisia argyi. The sequence continues at coordinate 21,482,866 of CM060677.1, forward strand.
GTTTGATTGATAGTCTTGACTCGGTTGACATTTGTTTGGTGTGTCTTAGGTGATTGAAGTGTTATATGCGTGATATAGGCGAGTTTTAGCACTAAATCCCTTTGCGTAAATGGTTTTATTGTGATTTGGAAAGTTTGGAATTTTGGAAAGTTCATTTTAATCACATTTGTGGTGTAGAAATGACTTGTGTAGTTTTGGTGTTTTTGTGTTTTTGCGTAACGAGTCTTCGTTCAAGTGTTTGAGCGTTAGCGGGTTACGAGGAGTTTGTTTTTATGAGTTATGTTTCAAAAGAGTGTGAAATTCTATTTTTGGGAACTTTATTTTTTTTTAAAATGATATTTTTCCGGTTTGTCGTAAAACTGAGGTTTATCGCGTAAGACGCTAGTGTTAGCTACGGGTGTTTATAAAATATGAAAAGTATGAGGTTTTGTGTGTAATAAATAAATTTAATAATATATATATATATATATATATATATATATATATATATATATATATATATATATATATATATATATATATATATATATATATATCTCTACATTATATATAACAGGAGGCATTTGATGAAAATGCCACCTCATTGCCCAGTAATTCATTATCTTCCATGTCATCAGCCATGTCATCACAATCTGTCCATGTAAGCAAGTTTTTAAATTTAAAATTCGGAATGTAAAAATGTAGTGCAAAGGATTCGAACTTGGGATGAGAGGCAGTAATAAACACCAACTCAACCATTGGAGCACTATAATGTTTGTGATAAAAATTGCAAATCATAATTGATATTGCATTGTCAAGGTTTTCAAATAGAGATTAAGGTTTAATTAAAACCCATTCTAGCGTATAACAAAAGAAAAAAAAGACAGTCTGTATATCCTTTTTCTCAAAACCCAAGAACCCTAATTGGAGTATCCCTTTTCCATCGTATTCAGTTTTACATCATCTGGTATGATTCAAATCGCTACTTCAGCAACAACATATGGTCTTTGATTATTAGCCTATAGGTTGTTTTGCCATTGATAATTGAACGGATTTTTTAGGGGCTATGTTTATGAATTACATGAACCCTAACAAAGGCATGCATGGTATATACTTACTTACAAGTTCTATTGCCCAATGAATTTTTAAGGTGTTTATGATTTGTAGATTAAAAAAATCTACATGTACAGTGTCTCTCAACTTCTTAAGTGATCAAAACTTATGGTTAACTATATTTTTTACAGTTAAGAGAGCCATTGTAAAGAATTTATGATGAATCTAAGGTACAATAATTTTTTATGATTTATTATTTAATCTGCAATTTTTTATGTTATAACCCTAATTCAATTTGATGAAGAGGATGATTTCGATCTCCATTATAATAATTTGCAGGTTTCATCGCCATTGTTGATACTTGATCCTGCGTGTAGCCGCATACAAAGTGACAACTCCTAATATCAGCAAGTTTTTGTACGAAAAGGCTAGATGAGATTCTGAGGTACATTCTTAATTTTTTACTTTGATCATTTGTGTGTTTCCCTGTTACTATTAAAAGATTTCAAATCTATGTTTTTCACTTCATTATTCCAGATTGATAACCTAAACTCATCCACGATGGGTAACGTCAAAACCAAAAACCACATGCTATGTACATAATGTGCTTTAGCTTCTTTATATTTGTATGCTGAATAAGTCACATACGCCTTAACATAATCGATCTCATGCCGGCTAACAAATCATATGCCAGATATTTTTTGTGATGCATATATTGTCATATGTTGTGTTTAAATATGTTCACCAATATGTATATGTAGCAAAAAACTAATTTAATTTTATGATACAAAATTTCAGACTATTTTGTATTCCATGGTATCGGTCTTTGATTAATGCGTCGAGAATGTACCCTTGGCTTTTATTTACGCAAGCCGTGATACTTTAATTTCCTATCATCATTAAGTTGACGAATGGGACCAGGACCAAAACGAAACCGAGTAATAAACAAGCCATGTCCGATTCATTTTGTGGTTCTAGATTCTTATAAAAACCGGTTTTTAGTTTGGTTCTCGGCTTTCTTAAGAATAGTTTCCTCTTAGGTTCAAAAAACCAAACTGGTCTTTTATTTGTCAAACTTCAAATGCCCCTGTTTTAGATTTTATGTGACAAGCCCAAGTATGTGTTTGTTTCATGGTTTTGTTTGAACCCGACAATCCATTATTCTTTTATTATAGTCAGCTAACCTATCAAGCAGTCCATTTCATTTTAAGATTGCGGGGTTTGATTTATTACTTTTTTTTTTCAGGAACTGAAAGGGCGGCCTGTTCATGTTAGTTTTGCTACTAAGTGTGCTATTAGTCTAATAAGTGTTTGTATTTCAATCCATTGCCACGCAGGAAGGCTGTTAAGTGTGCATGATTACGAGAGATTTAACTGAGCCAGATTGGACGGTAGAGGTAGTCTGTCCACCTAAATTGGTAGATGAGGTTATCTTGAAAATTAAGCTTAGTGATATTCCTGGAAAACGAGGCTAATATTCTGTTTTGCAGGTGAAAATTTTAGAATCGTTTAGGATACTTGGGTTCGAACATGGAGCTACATATTCGGAAATAAAAAAGGCATATATGAGACTCAGTTCAGGACAGTCAAGGTATACGTCGTAGAAAGCTTACCAAAGTACCCATAAATGGTAAACACAACCCGTTCAAATCCACATAGAAATAGATGAAAGCGGAATCAAGGTATATGTAGTTAATATTTGTATCACACAGAACCAAATTAACATCCTTCCAGTTGGAAGGTTATGAGTTTTCCTTGAATTTGCAGCATGTGAAGCTCTGACATTGCAGATCATTAATGGCAAAATGACAGAAGGAAATGTGCAGCTTGCGAGTGGGAATCTTGATTATCAAGTCATCTGTTCAAGGGTCTGTGACATTAAATCCTGAATGGTTTTTCATGGTTCTGGGATGTATCTATCAGGTATGCGTTATCAATTGGATCTATTCTCAGGTATTGCCTTATATATATTCTAATCCGTATTAATTTTTAAAGTTTGGTAAACATGAAATTTACGTTATCTGTAACTTTGTGCTTTTACTATCTTCTTCGTAGCTTGCATTTGATATTATTTATTGCTTTTATTATGCAGTTTAATAGTGGCATTATCTAGAGATGTGTTGGGGGACTTTCTTAATGTCCCCACTAAAGTCTCGAGCTCCGTTCATTCCAGCTATTTGTAGTGGGTTGCAGAATCCTTGATTTTGCTTCTCAATAGTGGTGTCGACCAGGAGCCGAAAATAATTGAGCATGTATAAGCTGTAATATTACAAGTTTTTAGATTTCTTATACACTTATTCCGTCTCTTTTTCTTTGCAGATTTTTACATCCTGGTCATACATAATGATGTATTTACAAAAACATGTGATAAAAAGAGTTGTCTATATATGTCCTCGAGTAAGTAACATACATATATTTTAGATTGAATTCCATGATAAAAAGAGTTGTCTATATATGTTCTCGAGTAAGTAACTTTATAGCTCATTTTTATGTTTTTTTCTTAGAGTAACAGAAAATTTAAGGTTTTATCCAAAAGAATACATCCAAGAATCTGCGGCACAGTCCGTCTCCTTTGTTAATTGTATGTTTTTTTAAGTTATCTTTGATCCTACAGTTTTTTATGGGATGCACTTCGTAGTAGTCGCTGTCGAGTATTATAAGTTTATGAAACTTTTTTACTGATGTTTTATGCAGGTGTATATGTGGCTGAGCGTAAATCTCAGAATTTGCAGTTATGGAAATCGGCACCTTTCCAGCCATTTGCAGTTTGAGTGATACGGTGTGCTTTTGAACATGAGCTTCAATCCGGATTGCATCAGGTGTAACAGCAGATCGGGAGCAGATCGGGACTGATGGAAATCTACTTATTTAAGTCATTAAAGGTTTACATGCTTATTATTAGTGTAAATATTATTGTTATGCACCGTCATCAAATCAATGAGGATGTTGCTTGCAATAGTTTTGGGCTCCTCTTTTTCTCCTAAACTCACCAATTCTTCACAAAACCATACTTCCAACTTTCTTAAATTCACAAGAACGTTGCTTGACTTTGCGTCTTATTCCCACAAGTACTTAATTTTGTTACACTCACCAATAGTTACTTCTTCAACTGCCCCAAGATGCTCCATGACATCTCTCCACACCTCATCAGTAAGTCCCAAAATACCTTCTATACTCAACTTGGTGACTGATGAAGCCACACGAATTAGACTTCTTAATACACTATCACCACAGTTTTTTATTTCTAGAATCCTTAACGAAGGTAGTGGTTTAAGTGAGACTACAGCCAGATTAGGACAATTTCTTAATGTAGGCTCTTGAAGGCATGGAAACACTGCACCACAACACCACCAATAGTAGTTGACCACACCTCCCACCCCTTTATATTTTCAAAACATGGACTTTCAAGTGAAGGGAATGCAGGACCACACCCAGCCCCAACGAACACTGAGCCTACATCTTTCACCTCATCCAGGTCTTTAATAAACAGCTTCTTGAGTGATGGAAGGTTTCCAAGTGGTGGTAGAAGCGTATAGTTTCTGCAGCGGCTAACCAGGATGCGACTCAATCGTACAAATTTGGAATCCACAATTCAGCTTGGAAACACTTTATCTCCATCTGTATTTGAAACTGTAACACCTACTGGATTGGCATCGGAAAGTACCGACAACCATACACGAACGTTCACAGATGACCTGGCTAACGGTTAGTCATTACTGCTTTTCATAGTTTTGTTCTCATGATGATGCGAGATTATTATGCTTACGTGTTATTGCATTCTCCTTGCAGGTCACCAACACGTTACAAAGATCTTGGACTTTAGTGCGGGCATTGTTTGAGATGGCGACTCCTATGCGTCTGCAACTGAAATGGCAAGAACAACGAATGTCGGAATTACATAGGACATGTCTTATCTCCATGACCGTATGCCTATAGTTGCGGGAAAACAACCGACTGCCAACAGTACAGGAAGTAGTCACTACAACGGTGCGAACAATTATTAACGTGTATAATGTATTAGCAAGCTCAGTTGTTCGTTTCACACATTCATGACTAAACAGATTTTTTTGAATATAGGGTGACGAAAGACATCTCAAGTAACGGGTCAAAAAGGACTTGGCTAATTTGGCCTATATTTCGACTCGCCAATGAACAATGTGGTCACAGAGCTCACAAACATAGAAAACAGAAGTCTATAGTTTGGGAAGATTTTACTCTCAAAGACGTTGGTGATGGAGACAAGAGCCTTCTATATGAGTTGCACACAAGACTTTGCATACATCAAGGGTTCCAAACGGAATACTTTAAAAGCCCAATTGGTGAAGAGTGGAAGGTTGTTGACAATCTTTGTACTTACTTGAAGCTAATTTTTGACACAGCGAGTCTGCTGGCATCATCAAGCGTCCCTACAACTAATACTTTTTTAATGAAGCATGGAAGTTTGAGTTAGATTTAATACGTGCATCCACAAGTGAAGATAATATCATTAGTATCATTACCAAACCGATGCTAGAGTACTTTGATAAGTACTGAAAAACAGTTGTTTGATATTAGCAATAGCGGTTGTAATGGATCCATGGTTTAAGATGAAGTTCGTCGATTTCAGCTTTGCAAAGATTTTTGGTGACGAGGCTGCATCATATATAAATATTGTGGACGAAGGGATTCGTGGGCTTTTTCAAGAGTATGCTACTGATGATGTCCAAGGACATTTAAGCAACATGGTCGGGCTTACAGAATTTGATGCTTTTATCAAGCAGAGTGCAAGCAAACTATCAAAGTCAGAGTTGGATGAAGAGTCTCTTTTGCCCAGGTATCACGAGTTTGATGTTATGTAATGACTTATTTTAAATGAGTTCGGTGAGATAATGTAAATGTTTTATGATGTGGTACATGGGTTGCAGAGTTAACCTACTTTCTCATTTTCTGGAGAAAGTCACGACTACAAGAGGCTTAATTAGCAGGTTAAATGCTGGAAAAAATTATGGACATTCATCTTTCGGAACAAGCAAAGATGTCGTTACAAAATTTTTCAAGTAGTGTTGTGTTCCTTTTGTTTTGCTTTTTTAACATTTTGCATGCTTATTCACTTCACTATGGAATTGCAGCTTCGGAAGCTGTCAAGGATGAGACAGGGCTTTAAAGCAAGGTGACAGAAAAGATTCCAATGACAGCTTACTAACTGAAAAACTGTGTGATGTTTTGCCTTGCGAGGATGATGCTGATGTCTAACCACATGGGCATCAACCTTAAATTGTTTAAGTTTTTCAATGGACTGTTGAATCATCAACTGAGGAATATTCTACTTTCTCTACCTGAAGTAGATCTCCACCGAAACCTCATCTAGCAGTTCAAGTTCAGAGAAGATCACTCAGAATAAATTTGAACTAAGCGATGAAGGTGTTATCCCTAGGCTTTCAAGTGCTTCTTCTCACGGCGACAATGGTTCTAACGTCTCTTTATTCTCTAAGTCCTTTCTGACGTCTAAATACTTGGTCATTTCTGTAAGGAAATCAACAATTTCAGTGAAGATCAATCAGACCAAATTTATACTTATCGATGAAGATGTTAAGACAAGGTTTTCAAGTGCATCTTCTCACGCCGCTGATGGCTCTAACGGCTTTTCATCACCTAAGCCCTCTATGACGCCTGAAAACTTGGTTAGTCCTGCATGGAAATCTACAAGTTCAGTGGGGTGTTCCTAGACGGCGAACTTGCCTAAGTACACCATCTTCACAATGAATCAGCCACTGTGGGGGTAGGAAATTAATGGGCTAAAACGTGTTTAACAACAGGGGTAAGATTTGAATGATAGGTTAATAAGATGGCTTAAGTTTTGCTGAATATGAGGAAAGAAAAAAATACAGAATGAAGTAAACAGGTTATAAGAATGGGACGCGTGGAATTGTGAAGTAATATATGACGTCCAAAGCGGGTCTACCCGGGGATGAATGGCGATCTACGTACGACCCATTGTGCCGCATGAACATTAAATAACAAAGATGTTAAAGGAAAGGTACTGATTTGACTGGGAGATGGTGAAGTAGGAATGGTGGCGAAAGGAAAAATTGTAACAGATGCTGGTGGAGCTGCCATAATTCTCACAAACAAAAAGGTAGTTGGTGTTTCTCATGAACTTCAGTAAACAATGTTTATCTTTTGATTTCTCATTAATTCCTATTATTTTGAGATTTTTAAATTGTAAACAGGAAGATGTTGATGTCGTTGTGGGTGATGCTGATGTTTCTCTACGTAGAAAAGAAAAGAAAAAAGAAGATTCATCTAGATATTATTGAGTTGGAAGCATGGATCATAATGCGTAAAAAGGTACTATTATTTTCTTCTTTACTTGGTATATTAATTCATTTATATTTTTTATAACAATGAAAACGTTAACATTAGTTTTCCTTATAGCTCATATCAAGTGATTTCTATATTGATGCAAACATTTTTTTAAACAAAAAAAGATATGCAAACACCTAATAGTTGTCTTCCATGTAACCAGTAAAACATATGGTTCTTCAATGGTTAAAGACAACTGGCATTATTTGGGCGATAAACGGGTCAAACGGGTAAAGATTGTATTAGAAGAAAGGGGGAATGGCATACAACCGCTAAAACATAAATGAAACGGGTCAAACGGATTAATATTGTTATGGAAGTAGAAAATGATAGTGGTGGAAGTATGTTAGGGAATAGTGTGGAAATGATATAGAGTTAAATTTATCACCTAAAAAGGTTAGAAATAATAATAAGTTACAGGGAATACCCAAGACGCCACGTCCGGAGGGAGATGGATCATATTAAGCGTAAATATCGATTCTTGATGTAGAAAAAGATTTAACATTGATCGGTTTTTATATTCCTTTTTGTAGGCTCACTATTGAAATGGTTGACATCGATATGTGTTTTCGGGTATTGTATTATCTGAAGGTAGACTTATACATTTAAAATTTCAGATGATTCTTATTGATGGGAAGCACATCCATATTGTTTCGTGGGTTATCGGTAAAGATTAGCCTGGGGTGTTTAAAGGTTACATTTGATCTAATTTTTCGTTTAAAGTTTAAATATTCATTAATGTTTTCGGTTTGATCAGGTTATGTAGATTAAATTGCATTCATGCAAGTGTTTCTATCATCACTTCATAGTGTGTTCTTGGTTCATTTCTCATGAGAGTAATGTACAGGTTTGCAAATTAACATACATAGTACATTTTTCTTGCTTCTTGGGTCTTATAAGGATGAACTTTATCTGTGTTACATGATTCTTTAATATATGTAATTGTCATTCATTGCAAATGATAGATAGTATTGCTACACAATTGTTAAATCCACGAAACATCAAAGTCATGTAAAAATGTTAAATCCTTCATAACTATTTGTAGACATTGTGGTCGAGATAAAGGTACCACTTTTATTGCTTACTCTTTGAATTTTGCACAATCATTGATATGTCATGGTAGGGAAAGGAAAGCGGGTAATCCACAAGTCAAACCTAAAGTGATAATTCTTTTAGAGACCTCAACAACCATTGATTATCATTCTTCCCGTTGCATAGTTTGAATTTTTTTGATATTTTTAATGTTGTGATCTTTTGTTCTTATTTTGTATGAAGAGCCAGTATAGCAAAATCTTATATTACTTGAAAAAAAGCCATCATTATATAATTACTTTTCTTTACCTAAAGGAATACTTAAATGTTGGAAAATGGGCACGTAAGTAAATTGGTTAATACGGATAAATGGGTGTCAAAATGGACGGGGTGACATATAATTACTTTTTTTTTGTTTTGTTTTTTAATTAATTACTCCATAATAACAAATGTGTCGAAAAGCACAAAGTAGTAGCATCACAATAAAGCTTGAACCAGAATGAACAAAGGGATGCAGACGTAATAAGTACAAGAAAGAATGATTCCCGTTCAGATAGTTCGATATGCATATACTGGAAAGACTCATTCGAGTGTTGGTTACTATAGTTTATTTTTTGTTAACTTAAGTTTTCTAACAATATTTATAAGGCTTGCTCGCCAATTGAAACGGGCTATACTTTGATACTTTATTCTTGCATACCTCTTTGAATTTTTTTTCTCTCATATTTGATAACTATTTATTTCTTTTTGTTCTTAATGCATTCAATAAAAAAATTGGAGTTTTCCGAATTTTTTAGTCATTACTTAATGAGACCCCGCATTAAACTTGGAAAACATATGGTTTAGGTTGTGTAATGGGTCAAATTGAGCACTTTAACAAACTGGTGTATGGTGAAAAAAATGGATTGACCCATTATATTTAGGATATCAATGTAACCATAACAAAAATAACTATCCTAAATTTTATGAGTGTGGTTCATTTTTTATGTTCCCTGGTGAGGAGAACATAAAACAACATCATTCGGTCCAATTCGTTAACTTAAGTTTTTTATTCTTGCTTTCCACTTTGAAAGTTTTTTCTATCATATTCGATAACATTTAAACAATAATAAAAAATAAATAACGTAAACTAATACATTTTTAACAATAATAATAATTTTTTTAAAAAAAAACACCGTACTTAAAAAACAAATTTTTGTTAAGTAACACCATCAAAAGTAAAATTATAAGACATGCCCGCCCATCGGGCGGGCTTTGAAGTCTAGTATATATATATATATATATATATATATATATATATATATATATATATATATATATATATATATATATATATATATATATATATAGAAAAATCGGTTGGGAGAGGATAAGGGGAAAAAGGAAACCCAATTGTAGCCCAATTACAACTCTAAGTTAGGTAATTATCCACTAAATAATTATAAATACAAAATCAAAGTTCCCAAAACTATTTTCCTGCAATTTTGGGTCGACACAAGGAGGTAACAAGAAGAAAAATTAGGGTTTCATAGTTTTCAAGCAATAATCAAGAATCAAGGTAAAATCCTTAACCCTTATGTGTAATTAATTAGTCATTGATCTAATTCATGTAATATAAAGTATGATGGATTAGGGTTTGTGTTAACTTCTGTAAATTAATGTTATTAAACATGTTGAGATCAATTAATGATAATAGTATGATGATTGGCTAAGAGAATTGAGTGTAAAACGCGTTAGATTATGTGTTAGGGATTGGGCAGAAAATTATGGCTGTAAAGATGTGAGTGTAAATAACGTATGGTTAAGATTTAAGTCAGGAATTTTAGGTCTAAATTTAAGTTTAATGAAAGAGCTTTCCAAAAAGTCCAGCCATGATCGATTTTAAGGTCGGGAAGTCGGTCTTTTGATTTTTCTTTGTTAAGGTGTCAAAGCTGTCAAACCGGGACAATTTTTGGGTAAAAGTTTGAGGGTGTCATGTGGTTGTAAAAGTGGTATTTTGACTAGGCCTTCTGGAATAGTTAAGTATTAGGTTATATTAGACTACCACGAAGAAGATTCGCGATAAAAACTTGTGGAAGTATTTTATGGAAATCAAAACTTTTTGGTGTGTGTTCAGATCCGAATTTGAGTAGTTGACAAGTTTGAATTTATTATGAGTATTTGTGTGTGTTATTGGTCCATGGCCTTCTGGGATTAGCTTCTATGCTTATGAGAGACCATGGTGAATTTTTGGTGTGAGTTTTTAAGCTTTATTTGTCGTGATTTTATGTGGGCGAATGTACCCAAAAATTCTGCGTTTTCTGATTTTAAGAGTGCAAGAGATTTAGTGAGTGTTAAGTTATGGTAGTGGTTAGTATGGTGTCTAGGAGATCCATGGTGGGTCATACGAGTCTTATACATCCATCATATGTGTATTACATGGGTTGTAGCTTTTAGCTTGGCCTTATGTAACGTGGATTTATTTGTGTTGTTTAGATTTGTGATTTATTTTTGTGGAAGCTGCGGAGTTTAAGGTGAGTTCATAGTCCCATATTTTTACTTTGTTTTTAAATTTGGGATGGGAATGATACTTGTCTTAAATGATTTGAGTTACTGTGATTATGTGTGGTTTAAAATCTTGGACTTATAATGTTATCGTAATAATGCTATGTGGTACATGAAAGTGTGATTCCGATTAGGTTAGCGACCTAATTGATGTTGTGTGATATGTGATTCCGATTAGGTTAGCGACCTAATTGATGCTATGTGATATGTGATTCCGATTAGGGTTAGCGACCTAATTGATGCTGTGTGATTTCCAATAGGGAGGATGCTTATCCTGTTGCTCACGCATGCGACCTAATTGATGATGTGTTTTGGAGCGGGGGTCACGTTCCGGCCCGATGTTGCCTTTTTGTGTGATGATTGGTTTATGGATACATGTAGCTTGTATGATAACTATAATTATTTGTCCATCTATATTTTATAATCACAGTGATTTTGGTTGCCTGGCGTGTATGAGTCTTAAACCTATGAATCTCACCAACGTAATGTTGACATTTTAAGCATCATTTTCAGGTGAGCTTTCTAAGGATAAGATAGAAGGATGTGGATAGACGAGACCTTAGTTGCATTGGAAGTGGTTTAGCATCTATGTTTGAATTTATGTATTGTTTCGGATTTTGTTTTGGTTGTTTTGTTTTGGGGTATTGTTACAACACTTTGTGTTTGTACTTTGCTCTATTTTTGTGCATGTAGTTGTTCTCTATATAGACACCAGGTGTTGTGATGATATCCATGAAGTTACACCCTCGCGTTTCCGCCGTGGCGGGGTGTGACAGATTGGTATCAGAGCCTTGGTTATAGAGAATTAGGTGGTTGAACCTAGACTATAGCTTAGGAGTCCCTCATATAGTTGCATTTAGGACCTATGTGTAACTATAATACTTTTACATGTCTATTTTCTTAACTTATGAGTTATTTTATTGAGTTTCGGACGTCTATTCTATCCCCTATACGTAGTAGTATATATATCGACTTTATTATATCGTCTTCCGCACGTAAGATGCTTCGTTGGACTGCCATTGTTGCTATCAGATGCGAGAGAAGTGGTAGGATGAAGTGGACTAACCACAGAATCCGAGTTTCCGATATCATGTATCCATGTTAGGACAAGGAGAGGACGTTTATGGGAAACGTTGGTGGAGAAGAAGTGGAAAGGTTTGGAACCACGATGACTTCTGGGGATGGAGCCATTACCAAATACCCTTGGTAGTGTCCTCACTTCACATAGGAAAGAGAGGTGGTTTAGTCTAAATCTCGTGAGTTGTATGCACTTGTGAATCATGTGGAATTGGAAGAAAAGAATAGAGGTGGTTTTACATGTTGTCGACTACCTCAACGTATAGGAAATAGGAATGAGTGGTTGAGTAAAGATGAAGGGGAGTTAGGATGGAATAATGTGGATTTGGATTTGGAGTCCACAACGAGTAGTAAGTTTAACCGACTTGAGTGGGGAGGCAAGTGCGAGAATGGATTTTGAGCCATTATGCGGCGTCTTTTGTTTTGTGTTATGTTTTGGAATTCGTATATTGTCTTTCGCCGTCTGGAGCCATGTTGGAGCGTGATTACTCTTGGATATTGGATCGACCTTATCCAAGTGATTTTGATTATAGAGTTTACGTGATCGATGGAATTGTTCCATGTGAGATGATTGTTTGCAACGTCTTTTGTTTTGTTTGCGTGATTGTTTGCATGATGTGCTGTCATAGGAGGGAGTACACTTATGAAATGGGGCATAGATAATTATGGTGGCCAACATAATTATACATGCGTCACGACACAAGTGGACTTGCAAGTATGATAGCATAGATTGCATGGTGTATTGGGTGCTATGTGGTATATGTGCGTTATCATTGAGATGTGTGGTTTTGGAAGTAAGTATGCGTGTGGAATAGGCTTATAACTATGGTCGCGAACATAATTATAAGGGTATCACACACGTGGACTTGTGACCATTATTGCATTGATTGATGTTTGTTGTTATATGTTGTGGTAGATGGTATGTGATATCATGATTGGTGATGGCTGTATGGTTAGAGAAGTATTCTCTTAACCGTTAGGGCAGTCGTTATATGTTGGGGTGTGTAGGTGGTGAGATTCCATCCTACCTATCATATGTTGATACCTCAATTATCGGTGGGTACTTATGTTGTGGTATTTAAGTTGATTTGTTTGCTAGACGCTCCGTTTGTATACCTAATTCTTTGGTTGGCATTCCTATTCGTACCATGATGGTACAGATTCCATATTCTTTCTATTCGATGTCGTGATAGGTGTTGGGTAATCGAATTCGTTTTCGTTGGATACTGGTTCGTTTCTTTGGTTATTCCTTGCATTCATTCCGTGAATGAATGTTATACTATTCTTCGAGTATTGTTGGTTCGTGATAAGTTGGTGTGGATATTTGATCCCTCATTTACACACACCAATTGAATTTTGTGACATGTTTCGTGATCTGTCATTATCGGTGTTTTTCTATGATTTTGGTTTGATCGTTGTACGAATGAGTCTATAAGTTCGTCGTTTGGTTTGCAATGTATTTGCGTGAGTGTTCACTGGTATGAGATTCCTTTGATGATTGTTTTGATTATGTGATTCCTCTATGTTCTTTTCAGCATCCAATAAAGGGGTTGTGTTAAAGTCCTATTGGTATTTTAAAATTCATTTTGGGTGTTTAAAGGTCAATTGTTGGAAACTAATATTTTTATGGTGAAAATGAAGTGTGAAAAAAAAATGGTTATGTTGATGTCTTACATAAAATGATTTATATATTAAAAAAAATGTGTATAAGTTTAAGATATGTCTTGGGAAAAACGGTGTTCATTTGTTTTTAGGAAGGTCGAGTACGGGAATAAGAACTCTCTATGGTTCTCATTTACCAAACTTGTTATGTATTTGGTTCATCGAGTGTTTCTTTCATTGAGGTACGTTTGTGGATGTTTTATGGGTATGTGTATTTTATATTTTCTTTGTATGGGTTTTCATGAACATTTTATCTGTGTCTACTTTTATTGGGGGAAAATTTCCTATTGTGTTTTCTAGCTTTGATTATGATGTTCGTTACTTCGCTAGTTGGTGATTCGTACCCTTTTTGAGTTCGTTGATATACGTTTTAGTTCGACCGGTTTCATGGTTCGCGTCGTTTACTTAGGATAGATTGTCGTTTTGATTATCAATTTGTTCGTTGAAGAGGAAGAGGGTGTTTGACAAGGTGTTCAAGTGAGAGGTTTAGCTTCAAGATGTACGTTCTTCGGATTGTGTGGGAATCGCGGGGGTAGAAGATCCATAGGAGAAACTATGTGATGCATGACTTAGAGTTGGGGTGTAGAACTTGGAGATGATATTTGTATGGAGCAGAAAGTGTTATCTACCCAGATCATAAGAATCTTTAGCATGTATTTGACAAGAGGCTAATATATGTTGAAGAAAAGTTGGGTGTGGAATTTTTCAGTGACTACGATTGTCTGACTCGCCACCGTCAAGGAAGGGCGGACATTGTGGTAAGAGCACTGAACGGGAGTGAACGAGTGAAACTTGGATGTTGTGAGCAATGATTATGATAATTCAGTTCGAAATTGAGAAGATGATACTGACAGCCTAGAGAAAGAGGTTCAAGGATGAGAACATGTAAGAAGAATGATTACTTGGTTTAGACCAGTAAATGGATAGGAACAAAGATGGAGGAATGTACTTTGCGGACCAGTTATTGGTTTCATTAAGAGGAAGCGTAAGGACATCAATCATGCAAGATATTTGATACATCCGAGAATGGATAAGACGTATTATTATCTTAGCAAGAGAAGTATGGAGGAGAATACAGATACCTTAGCAAGTGTTGATACACTTGAAGGTGAATGTTAATGTCAACGATTATTAGGGAGATGCAATGATCAGAGATGCTTGAAGATTGTGCTAAGGAGGAGTTAGCGAGACGTTATATTTGATGAGTTGGTAGAGAGACGTCTGGTGTCGCGTCAATCAGCTTATATCAAGATGAAATACTTACTTCGCGATTGTGGTAAATGTTTTATGGAGCCTTGAGATAGCATATGAAGATGAGTACGACTTATCGTTCTTAAATGAATGGATTAAGTGAGCGTACAAATCAGGCGTTTGATGGTGAGCTGAGAGCATGGGTGTGTTTGATTTTGGAGGAAGCTGGGGTATACATTTACCCTTAGCTGAGTTCTCCTATGTCAATAATTATAATTCTATTATTGAGTATGTGTCGTGTGAAAAGTTGTATGGAAGGTAATGTAGGTCACCTGTTCTGTGGACAGAGGTTGGAACAAGCCAACTAATTGGTCCTGAACTGGAACGAGAGACTACGAATAAGGTTTTCGGATTAAGGAAAGACTTAAGGCAGCAAGAGATCGCCAAAAGAGTTATGCGGATTATTGCCGTAAGCCCTTAGAGTTTGGTGTTGGTGATATTGTGAGGTTAAAAGTATCTCCTTGGAAGGGTGTTGTGCATTTCGGTAAGAAAGGCAAGCTAGCACCGAGATACGTAGGACCATTTAAGATTTACGAAAAGGATTGGATTTGCGACATATCGGTTGAATTTGCCTGAGGAGTGAAGTAGAGTGCATGATACTTTTCACGTATCTAATGGAAAGAAGTGGTTAGCGGATGCTAGTCTGCATGTGCCATTAGATGAGAATATGGTTGACAAGACTCTCCGTTTTGTCAAGAAACCTGTTGAGATTATGGATCGAGATGTTAAGGGTTGAAGTATGGTGAGATAGCGTTAGTAAAGGTATGGTGGGATTCTAAGCGTGGTCCTGAGTTTACTTGGGAACGTGAGGATCCGATGAAATTTAAGTACCCAATTTTGTTTGCTGATGTGGTTGACGAAGTAGATCATTTGTAGTTGGATTTTAGATCGTGGAAGTTAGATGCGGGGTATTCATAAATGTTAGTTTTATGGGTATATGTTATTTTTGAGTGCGTCTTGCGGTTACCAGTTGGTTTTTCATTTGGTTCGAGGGTATCGTACCTACCTGTGAGAAGTCGTTTGGATCATTGGTGTTATTGATCGGGGAGTGTATCTATTTGCACGTATCGTTGGAGTGATGGAATGTTTTCTATCGTGTGAATTCAGGTATTTAGTCGGTTCACATTTTTGTGATTCTTTCTCTGTGATTTTATGGTGTGGTTTTATTCTGCTTAAATATCTATAAATTTTCTTTTGCTGTTGTGAGTGGTGACTCGTGTAGTTGAAATATCGGGACGCGATTTCCCTAAGTGGGGGATGATGTAACAATCGTGGTTTTGGCAGGTCAGTTTGACTGATAGTCTTGACTCGCTTGACGTTTGTTTGGTGTGTCTTAGGTGATTGAAGTGTTATATGTGTGATATAGGCGAGTTTTAGCACTAAATCTGTTTGCGTAAATGGTTTTATTGTGATTTGGAAAGTTTGGAATTTTGGAAAGTTCATTTTACTCACATTTGTGGTGTAGAAATGACTTGTGTAGTTTTTGTGTTTTGGTGTTTTTGCGTAACGAGTCTTCGGTTAAGTGTTTGAGCGTTAGCGGGTTACGAGGAGTTTGTTTTTATGAGTTATGTTTCAAAAGAGTGTGAAATTCTATTTTTGGAAACTTTATTTTTTTTGAAAATGATATTTTTCCGGTTTGTCCTAAAACTGAGGTTTATCGCGTAAGACGCTAGTGTTAGCTACGGGTGTTTATAAAATATGAAAAGTATGAGGTTTTGAGTGTAATAAATAAATTTAATAAAAAAAAAAAAAAAATATATATATATATGTATAAGAAAGATCGGTTGGGAGAGGATAAGGGGAAAAAGGAAACCCAATTGTAGCCCAATTACAACTCTAAGTTAGGTAATTATCCACTAAATAATTATAAATACAAAATCAAAGTTCCCAAAACTATTTTCCTGCAATTTTGGATCGACACAAGGAGGAAACAAGAAGAAAAATTAGGGTTTCATAGTTTTCAAGTAATAATCAAGAATCTAGGTATAATCCTTAACCCTTATGTGTAATTAATTAGTTATTGATCTAATTCATGTAATATAAAGTATGATGGATTAGGGTTTGTGTTAACTTCTGTAAATTAATGTTATTAAATATGTTGGGATCAATTAATGATAATAGTATGATGATTGGTTAAGAGAATTGAGTGTAAAACGCGTTAGATTATGTGTTAGGGATTGGGCAGAAAATTATGGCTGTAAAGATGTGAGTGTAAATAGCAGATGGTGAAGAGTTAAGTCACGAATTTTAGGTCTAAATTTAATTTTAATGAAAGAGCTTTCCAAAAAGTCCAGGCACGATCTATTTTAAGGTAGGGAAGTCGGTCTTTTGATTTTTCTTTGTTAAGGTGTCAAAGCTGTCAAACCGGGACAGATTTTGGGTAAAAGTTTGAGGGTGTCATGTGGTTGTAAAAGTGGTATTTTGACTAGGCCTTCTGTAATAGTTAAGTATTATGTTATATTAGACTACCACGAAGAAGATTCGCGATAAAAACTTGTGGAAGTATTTTATGGAAATCAAAACTTTTTGGTGTGCGTTCAGATCCGAATTTGAGTAGTTGACAAGTTTGAATTTATTATGAGTATTTGTGTGTGTTATTGGTCCATGGCCTTCTGGGATTAGCTTCTATTCTTATGAGAGACCATGGTGAGTTTTTGGTGTGAGTTTTTAAGCTTTATTTGTCGTGATTTTATGTGAGCGAATGTACCCAAAAATTCTGCGTTTTCTGATTTTAAGAGTGCAAGGGATTTAGTGAGTGTTAAGTTATGGTAGTGGTTAGTATGGTGTCTAGGAGATCCATGGTGGGTCATACGAGTCTTATACATCCATCATATGTGTATTACATGGGTTGTAGCTTTTAGCTTGGCCTTATGAAACGTTGATTTATTTGTGTTGTTTAGATTTGTGATTTGTTTTTGTGGAAGCTGCGGAGTTTAAGGTGAGTTCATAGTCCCATATTTTTACTTTGTTTTTAAACTTGGGATGGGAATGATGCTTGTCTTAAATGATTTGAGTTACTGTGATTATGTGTGGTTTAAAAGCTTGGACTTATAATGTTATCGTAATAATGCTATGTGGTACATGAAAGTGTGATTCCGATTAGGTTAGCGACCTAATTGATGTTGTGTGATATGTGATTCCGATTAGGTTAGCGACCTAATTGATGCTGTGTGATATGTGATTCCGATTAGGTTAGCGACCTAATTGATGCTGTGTGATTTCCAATTGGGAGGATGCTTATCCTGTTGCTCGCGCATGCTTCCCAATTGATGATGTGTTTTGGAGCGGGGGTCACGTTCCGGCCCGATGGTTGCCTTTTTGTGTGATGATTGGTTTATGGATACATGTAGCTTGTATGATAACTATAATTATTTATCCAGCTATATTTTATAATCACAGTGATTTTGGTTGCCTGGCGTGTATGAGTCTTAAACCTTTGAATCTCACCAACGTAATGTTGACATTTTAAGCATCATTTTCAGGTGAGCTTTCTAAGGATAAGATAGAAGGATGTGGATAGACGAGACCTTAGTTGCATTGGAAGTGGTTTAGCATCTATGTTTGAATTTATGTATTGTTTCGAATTTTGTTTTGGTTGTTTTGTTTTGGGGTATTGTTACAACACTTTGTGTTTGTACTTTGCTCTATTTTTGTGCATGTAGTTGTTCTCTATATAGACACCAGGTGTTGTGATGATATCCATGAAGTTACACCCTCGCGTTTCCGCCGTGGCGGGGTGTGACATGGTTATTCCTGGATTTGTTTTCTCCTTAGGAGAGTGAGGTTGATTAACTGGTGGTGCAAGGTCTGAACTAGGTGCTGCTCCCTAAAGTTGTTTCAGTAGAGGGAGTGGTGATTGTGGATCTGACTTAGACTCAGTGATGGACTCAGTATGACTGGGTTTATCAGTGACTCCTAGCAACTCCTTAATAGCCTGACTTTCAGGCTCTAGAATTCTTCCAGTGTTAAAGTTTGGCAGTTTACTGTCAGGATTGACTCTTTCAATCCAATCACTGGGTTTAGGAGCAAGTTCTTTGCTAGAGAGTATGTTTGCTGACAGAAAGTTTGTTGAATGGCTACTCTCCCCAGACACTTCAGTGATTTGATCTTCACCCAGAGCAGCCTTTTTGGTGCTGGGTGTGAGACTCAGTGTGTCATAAAGTTTGGGGTTCTTCTGAGTCCATTTCCAAATAACAGCCTTTTCTTTCTTAAGTTCTTCTTGAAGAGCTTGATTTTGTTTTACAAGTTCAGAATTTTGAATTTGAAGTGTTACACTTTCAAGCTTAGATTGTTTTAAAGCAAGTAGTTCATCTCTACATTGATTTAATTCAAAACTCAGTTTGTTAAATTTAGAAAACAAATTAAGTCTTTGCTCTTCAACATACTTAAGATCAACATTAATATAATCTAAGTAAGATTTCCAATCAGCATCATCATCCATAGAAAGTAAAATGTTTACCTTTCTCATTGTGATGTTGAACCATTCACCATTTCTGGCATGACCTTTTCCAACAGCAAGCTGGTTATCCTCTGAGAGAGCCATCAGGGCACTGATGTGAACTTCTTCATCATCAGCAGAGGACACTTCAACCTCATCCCAGTCAAATGTTTCAGCTACAAGCCCCTTGTTCTTTGCCTGAGAAGGTTTTGGAGCATGAGGTAACTGACTGACTGTGGAAGGAGACTCAAGAAGAGCAAGTTTGGCCTTAGCCTTCCTATATTTGGCTTCAAAATCTATTTGAGGAGCTTTTTCAATTTTATTTTGAAAAGACTGACTAGATTGAAGCATCTTAGGTTGAAACTTGCTTGTTCCTGAAAAAGAGTTGTTTCCTGAAAATTTGTAAGATGGTTCAGAGGTTGTTTTTGAGAAACAATCTTTTGCAAAATGACCCTTTTTACCACATTTAAAACACTCAGAGTTGTCATTTGCTTTTGAGTTAGAAAAAATTTTGTTTCTTTTAAAGAACCTTCTTGAGTTTGCAAGGAGTGCCATTTCATGAAATTCAATTTGTAAATCATTTAGGTACTCCTCACTGGTTCTTTGATCAACCTCATCATCAGACTCATCTTGGAAATCCTGCACAACACCATTGGAGTAGAAAGCAGTTGATATGGGTGAAATTTTCAAGGCCTTTTTGGTCTCTTGAGCTTTACCAGGGTATCTCCTGGTTATTAAGTTGTCTTCATAGACAAACTTCCCATAAATTGTAGGGAACTCAAGGTTCTGGATATGGTTAGCATTTCTCAACCCCTGAGAGAAGTTTAACCACTTCTCAGGGAGACTGTTGACAAAGCCAACATTGATTTCATGGTTTGACAGAATTACACCATCATTGGTCAGCTCATTCAGGAGGGTCTTATACTGAGTATAAGTCTCTGAGAGACTTTCATAATCTTTGGCCCTGAAGGTATTGTATTCAAGCTTCAGGTCCATGATTCTATTCACTTTGGTATCAGAAGGCCCTTGATAGCTATGAACTAGGTCAGTCCAGGTTTGCTTGGCAGTAGGACAGTTAATCATTGATTCCATTATATCGTCAGGAAGACATTGTATAATGATGCTTTTCAGGCGCTGGTCCTGATTGACCACCCTCCTTTCATCTGGGGTCCACTGAGCTTCAGGTTTGACTAAACCTTGAGCAGTTGTTGGGACATATGGACCATCATTAATTAACTTAATGTAAATACATATACATATATATATATACATATATATATATATATATGTATATATATGTATATGTATTTATATATATATATATATATATATATAT
>CM060677.1:21504079-21551579 GCA_030686995.1 Artemisia argyi
CTCACAATCCTTCCTACACTTTTTATTATAAGGCCCTTTTTATTTTAACCCATACCTATATATATATATATATATATATATATATATATATATATATATATATATATATATATATATATATATATATATATATATAAGTTTTGATCCGAAAAGTTACATGTCCAATATTTGAATAAACTTAGGAAAGTTTATCTTTACATGAAGATTGTTATTAGGGTAAGTTTCTTAAGTCTTGTATGACAAATACTTGTAATATCTCATGGTTCTTTTAGATGAAGTAGATTCAAATTGTATGTTTAAGTTATCGCCAACTTTTAGCTCATGTTTTCGCCTAAGTAAGTTTATATGGTCATTTAGTCATGGCCTTGCCATGACCTTTGGTCATTGTTCCATGGTCTTGAGACTCAACCTTGGCTCTAGCCATGGTTGTGGTCTTGATTCTAGGTCATAAGACCTCTTTGGTCTTTTTAAACCATAAACATTATATAGTGACATATATATGTAAAATAGCTGTTAATAAACTGAGAAAAATCTCATTCGTTATTGGTTTTCTGGAGACGTGCTCCTGAGGTTTTGAAGAAAACGTGATTCCAGACAACTTTCGTGTTTTAACTTTTTTATAAAACGGACCAGAAATGCCTCTTTTTGCGTGTTTTATGTTCTGTCACAGAAACTATTTTGGTAGTTTTGCCGCAAAGTTTTGGTAACTTCAAATGGTCATAACTTTTGATTCGTATACTCGTTTTAGGTGGTTCAAATTGCTATGGTTTCCTTGTTAGGTCCTCTACTACAATATGTAATGATCCAATATCATAATTTTACTATTTTGATCAGGTTTTACCAAGAAAGTCACTAGTTTACTTGTTTAAATAACTTAACTTAACAATCATTTACAATAACTTGTTTTACCCATTTTTATACATCATGGACATGATCACAAGACATAATATAGCATGAATGATATGTAAATAACATGATTATGATATTTAACAAGAAGTATGTTAGGGTTTTGCTTACAACTTTTGGCTTTCAACAAAGAAAGGAAGTTAACATGTAAGGTAAGGACTTTGATAGACTTTAGCTTCAACCTACTTCTCTTCATGCAATCTTTCTACTCATGTATTCTTGAAAGAGAGATGATGAAAGTTGAGGTGACTTGAGTGGATTCAAACTCAAGAGAAATCACCAAAGTTTCTAGGGTTTGGAAGTAGTTTGATGAATCAAAACCAAACTAGAGTTTATATGTTGTTGTAGCACTTGATTTCTTGCACAAAACTTGAAGTAAACTAGCAAATGGAATGGTGTTGGTGTGTGGTATGTGTGGCGTACAAAGAAAGGAGGAGGGGGGTATTTATATGCCAATGAGGAGGTTACAAACCTTGACTTGTCAAACCTTGGAGAGCAAGGTGAACACATGTAATGATCTAGGAGCACTTAGCATGAGATCAAGCCACATGGTGATGACTCCCCCCCCCCTATGGCGGTTTGGAAAACTTGGGGAGGAAGAGTTGGTTTTTGATGATATTATCCAAGCTTATATTGATAGTTTTGACTCCGTAAAATGCTAACCGTAAACGATTAAGCCATAATACGTAAAACCGGGTATCGTAAAAATACGAAACTTGGAAGAATGATTAAACTTGTCAAAATACTCCATAATAAAATATAAAATGAGTGGTAGGTTCCATTGGGGTGGTAAAACCCTGCTAAAACTGGAAACACGGGTCTAAAATGCGTAATACGTAAAACGTACGAATATTGTGTAAAATTGAGAAAAGTAAAATGTTACTTTTCTAATATGATATTAATGATTTAAAATGACTTATAATGTCTAGGCTGGGCTCAGTCTAGTGTCGGTTGGTATTAAATGTCTTTTAAACATAAAACCGTAAGCCTAAAAATCAAGGAATGATTTATAAAATCAAGGAATGATTTTTGGTCAAAGGAGGAGGGAAAAATATGTTGACTTTTTCCAAAAATGTGAAAACTCAAATCATCTTAGAAACGCGGTGCAGGTATAGGCTAAGGCTACGGCTGAGTAAAAACGCTTAAAAACAAAAATTCCTGTTTTTTTTTTCACGGCCGAGGTTTATTTGGGCATGTTTTTCTCAGTCATGATTTATTCTCAAATAAATCATGAGTGTACCAAACATTTTTCTGATACGGGAAAAATTAACGCGGTCGAGTTTCGTTGTGTGTAGAATTTTTGAATGACGTTTTACCCTAAAACGTGTAATTCCTTAATAACTTTCGCGAAAATGATCTGATGAGTGTCAAACTTTTAATTTGCCATGGAAATGATTTATCACTCGAGGCCATGAAACAAAAATCAAATTTCGGGAAAATGAATAGTAAAAATGAATTGTGAAATTTTCAGGAATAAAAGTTAGTCTGAAAATGTGAATTGTTACACCCCGGAAGTCTTTTAAATGGTTGGAATGTCAATTTAAGTGTTAATTTTTATGTTAATATTGTTATAACGATTTGGTGGTTAAACGGCATGTCAAAGTGTGTTTAAGGGTCTATGGTCAATGTTTAAGGGGGTGTTTGGCAAAAGTATGAATGTACCCATTTTGGGTTGTAAACGAGTCAAACGAGTATGAAAATGTTTTAACATGTTAAGTTAATGATTTTGGCTAAGTTTGATGTAATATGGAAGTGGTATAAGAGGCATAATGTAAAAATAGGTCAAACGACATGTTTTTGGGAACTGCAGGTCCCCAGCCGGGGGTTAGGGAGCCCAACCGGCGGTTGTGAGAAAGTGTTTGGATCAGAAGTCGTTGAGCCAAGGCGGCTGAGAACCCAACCGAGCGGTTGGGAATCTCAACCCGCAGTTGGGAGGCAATTTTCAGATTTTGTCAATATTTGAAAAATCAAATCTTTTAAACCGTAAGTCGTCACGGGTTGTGCCACCCGGAGTTTCAAAGGTAATTGAGTCTAGTTTCATTTAAAAATAGTCTCAAGGTCTGAATGTTTATAAATTTTAGTAAATGGTCAAAAGAGTAACAAAATGTTCGTCAAAGTCAAGCGTTTCTACGCAAAAAGTTTTAATTTTTTGTCAAAGCGAGCACGGGTGTAGCAAGATGATAGATAAATAAGTCTTAGCCCGTTTGTTGGTTGTAATCACCTCTATAGTATGGATCAATAAAACAAAACACCTCACAAAATTTCATTTTAATATTGACCACGTAATATAATAAAGCAATGTTATGTTCTCCTAGTTTTCCATCCTAATAAATCCTCCTAACCACAACATACTTGTGACTTGGATTCTACTATCTATTACTCGGATCAGGATCCTCTCCGGTTGATGATAACGTGATAGGTCATATTGACCAATCACAATTAAGGTAAATATATAAAAGTTTTTCTTTTAATAAAATTCAATGGCCTACTTATTTATATTGTCTTATAATAAAACCCAACATGATCTATCGTGTTGAAATCTACTTGAGAGAATCTCCATCTCTATTACTCACCATCTCTTACATCCATCTCTCCGAGTGCCATGATCACATATTCACATAAGTAGGATGATTCATAGTCACAAATTTTAAGGTATATTTGGCAAGAGTAACTGTTGTTGGAACTGAAGATTGTGCTGGAGATGGAGATTATAAAAAGATATTATTTTTATAAGCTACATGAAGTAACCTTTTGTTTTCAGAGATTATAGATTTTGATTTATTTTTTCTTTTTTTTTTGTCTGCTAAACAAAAATTATTTTGTAAGTAGTTTATTTTTTAAAAAAATAAACATAATCTCTTAACAATCTTGTATGCCAAACATGCCCTTAATGTTGTCGGTATCAAAATGGCAAAATTCTCAAGAAAGAAATATAATAAACTCAAATAATAATAATAATAATAATAATAATAATAATAATAATAATAATAATAATAATAATAATAATAATAATCATTTAAAATATTTTGATTGTGTTTAAGTTTTTTGGACTTTTTCAATTTATCACGTGACAAATAAAATATCTCACTTATACGCAAACGAGATATTTATATTCATTGACGGAGACAGGGTGCTCGCGGGTGCACGTGCACCTCACAAATGTTTTCGATATAGTGTTAATTTTTAAAAAATTTATCGATTTTTTCAAAATGTATTTTAAATGCACCTGGTGCATCAAACTGTATCTCTAGTATTATTTAGTTGGTATACTTACAAATATAAAATTTTGTAAAAGCCCCAATATAACAAAAGCTCAAAGATTAAACAAGTTTTAAATTAAAGCACAAAAGCCCATAGATGAAATAGATTTATTAATGAAACAAGTTATTCATCACCCTAACAATTTACACAATCCAAAATTAAGCTGACAGTCACAACAAAAATGAAACAGGTTCGAAGTCGTAACAAAATACATTGACTTTTTTTTACTGCGTATATAATTTATATTGTTTACTAATTCTAAGGATTAATAATCATGTAATAGTGATATAATAATTATATCCTCGCTTTGCAGAGGGTACATAAACATTTAGTTTGTAGTTAGAAAATAAAGTCATAACAATAATATGTTTTTCCAATAAAAAGTGTTTACATTAACAAAGAAAAAGACCTAGAAGCATAAAAATTTAACATTTTTTAGGTTTAAAATTACATATATCCCCAATTTAAACAATGAAATGTCATATTTACACAACTAAATTTTATAATGTCATATATACCCAACTAAAAAATTAAATTTGTCATATTTACCAATTTGATTATAAAATCAATTTGAAATACATTCATATAATTAAATTTCCATTATACCCTTTTAACAATCTTTTCTTGTCTGTTATGCCTTATAGTCTTAGGCTGCATGCAATAACGACCGAGACCGACTCGGTTTCAATCGGTCGACTCGGTCGGCCCTGGTGTGGGGATTCGGTCGCGACCCAGAAACAAGTGAAAATTACATGGAGTCGGTCTCAAGCTCGACCGACTAGGCAAACCTTATTTTTTTGAATTTTGATCCAAACCTCCCACACATTAATGTTTATGACCGTTTTGTAACACCCCCAAAATACCGCAGTGGAAGACTGTGTCATAGGGGTGCTACTTCATAATACAAAGTACAAGTTATAGAAAACGAACTCTAAATGAGACGTTTTGAAAAGTTACCATTCGATTAATGAATTCAAAGTTACAAACATGAGATTCCAAAGTATGATACATAAATGTATACAAAGTGTTTTGAATGGTAAATGATAAAAGCGTAAGTCTTCAGAATATGCAGCTTGACTCTAAGTTCCATGCACTAGCTATCGCCTTACTAACCTGAGATAAACATGCTAAAGTGTCAACACAATGGTTGGTGAGTTCATAGAGTTTGTCTTAAAACAGTTGAAAAGCCTCAAAAGAATGTTCACACAGCAAAGGCATTGAGAATCCACTCAGTTACAAGTCCCGCCATAAGAGACTGGTAACCTGTGTGTTCACAACCCACTGCTAATATATAGTTTCTCAGGATTATATTCACCCATGGTCACGTCATTTTGGACCCATAGGCGGGGAACCACCATCCCAAATAGTACATGTCACTCAACGTCTCGAATCTTGGACTTGGGTGGGGGGTATAGGCCCATACTAGTACTATTAATACCTCTCCTTTGACAGCATAGAGTATTGTGTATGTACGTAAATACAAATCTTGTATTTAAATTAAGCAAGTATAGTGTAACAAGTATGTATAACGCAATCAAGTATAATTATCATGTATAACGCATTCAAGTATAATGCCAATCAAGTATAACACAATCAAGTATAAATGTTTTGAATATTTGTACAAGTAAGCAAGTAGTTGTGCATGTATCTCCCCCAAAGAGTTAAAACAAGTATGAAAAAGTAGGGGCTATGACTCACCTTAAGCTTATGTAATGAGACATGAAAGTGGTAGTCGAATCGCGAAAGTCTCTAAGAGCAGCCTATAATTGAACGTTGCGACTTAGGTTTGGAGTAACGTCTAAGAATACGAAGAATTGCCTATATATGTCTTGCATAATGTTCATGATGTAGTACTTAGTATATAGTGTAAGTCTTTGAATATAAATGGTTTATGAAACATGTATAGGTTGTACATCTCTTACTACCGTTCGGGCCGACATAATTCAGAAGTCATGGAGTAAACGTTCGAGGAGCCAGGACACTTTAATTCGTAAATCCACAACTCATCTCGACGGCTTACTTAATGAACTCCTCACATGAGGCTCCCTACTATTGTAGTATTTGATAACATATATATATAAGTTTTGATCTTTAAAAGTTACATGTCCAATATTTGAATAAACTTAGGAAAGTCTATTTGTACATGAAGATTGTTATTAGGGTAAGTTTATTATAACTTGTATCTCATGGTTCTTTAGGTGGAGTAGATCCAAATTGTATGTTCAAGTTATCGCCTAAGTAAGTTTATATGGTCATTTAGTCATGGCTTCGCCGTGACCTTGGTCATTGTACCATGGTCTTGAGACTCAACCTTGGCTTTAGCCATGGTTGTGGTCTTGGCTTTAGGTCATTAGACCTTTTGGTCTAAGTAAATCATAACTATAATATAGTGACTTTGGTCTAAAATGGGTTGTTAAGAATTTGAAGAAAATTATCACTCGGAAAGCGTTTTCAGGGCTCGAGCTTCTTTGTTCCTGAACGAAAACGTCGTTCCGGACAACTTTCGTGTTTTAACTTTTTGATGAATCGGACCAGAAGGGTGACTTTCAAAATCAAAATTTGATCAGAATGCTATTTAGGCAGTCTTGCCGTTTTGGTTTCGCTAACTTCTTATGGCCATAACTTTTGACTCGTGTACTCGTTTTAGGTGATTCAAATTGCTATGTTTTCCTTTTGAAGTCCTTTATAACAGTAAGTAAGTGTCAAATATCATAGTTATACTATTTTGGTCGTGGTTCTCCATAAAAATCACTAGTTTGCTTGTTTACTTGTCATAAGTTAACATATGTATACCAATACTTGTTTTATCCATTTTTAAACATCATGAACACAATACAAAGACCATATATAGCATGAAAGAAACATAATAAGCATGAAAATGATATTGAGCAAGGAGTATGTTAGGGTTTGCTTACAAATTTTGGCTTTCTCTTAAGAAAGGAAGTCAAGTATGAACTAGGACACTAAACCTATGCTTGTAAACCCTTCACCATAACTCTTGTAACCCTAGCTAGCCTTGATATAACCCTTGTGAAAACCCATTAACTTCAGCCCTAGTAACCTTGTGTAGCTCCTAATTCAACCATGGAATCACCAAACAAACTTGAGAACTAGGTAGAGAATACTAAGACCTTGAACTTTGTAGTGTAACTTGTATATTGAAGATCAAAGGATCATGGTGCTAGGTATTTATGTTGTGGCGTTTTTGGTGATGAAGAAAGGAAGAGATTAGCTTGCTATTTATACTATGAATGAGGAGGTTAGGAAGCTTACTAGGAAATTACAATAACTTGGTGACAAAGTTGTAATTAAGTAATGATCTAAAGAATCAATGGTCAAGATTTAACCACAAGTGTGAATGCCCCCCCCCCCCCTAGTGGCGGTTCATGAACTTGGAGAACAAGGTGTGGACTTTTGATGGTATTATCCTAAGTATGTAGCTAGTTTTGACTCCGTAAGTTGCTAACCGTAAGTTGTTAAGTCACGAAACGTAAAACCGGGTATCCTAAAAATATGAAACTTATAAATATGCTAGAACTTATCAATATACTCCATAATAAAATATAAAATGAGTGGTAGGTTCTATCGGGTGCTAAAACCCTGCTAAAAACTGGAAACACGGGTCTAAAACGCGTAATTCGCGTAAAACGCTGAACTGAAAAACGTAAAATTCCAAAAGTTTTGGAATTGTCCTAAAATGAGAGAAAATCATATTTCTATTGTTTATAATGTTTTATGGATATATCGGGATGCTGGAAGGACGTTTAAACCTAAAAGTAAATCTCGGACACGGCTTTGTGATTTTTGCAGAAATGATCCGACGAGCGTCAAACTCTCAGATTATCGTTAAAATAGTTTAACTTACGAGAATATGAAATAAAAATTTCTGAGATGAATAGTGAAAAGTGAATAGTAAAATTTTCGGGAATAAAAGTTAACCTGAAATTGCGAATTGTTACACGTTTGTGACTAAAAAAAAAAAAAAAAAAAAAAAAAAAAGAAAAAAAAAATTATTGTTTGAATTATAACGTTGGGCACAAAAAAAAAAACCCTTTATAAATACACAGCTAAACAACACTTCAATTCACACAATCTCACACTTCTTTCTATTAAAAATGTATAAGAAAACACCACAACAACAAGCAAAAGGCCGGAAATCCCGTTTACCACAACAAAACATCCCGCAAGTATCACCGGATTCGACTTTCCGGTTAACCGGTGTGTCATCAACCATCAATTTCCGACCTCGTTCTCTTGATTACGAATCTCAACGACCTCCACAACAACAAACATTCAATCCATTTGCTATGCATCGTAATATTAATCGTCCATTTGTTCCCCTGTATCAAAACAACCAACAACCACAACAAAACTTCCAACAACCACAACAAAGCAACTCTCGTCGAAGCCAACAATCTATGTATGGCTCCCCCGAATCGTGCTATCGTCCAACAATGGACTCATCAATGTCTTCCTACTCTAATTATCAAAATTATTCTCCGGTAAACATCATCAATCTTGATGCTTGTGATTTTATGGAACAATTAGAAAATAATCCGGATTTTTATGTTAGAACCGGTTCGGGTTATCCGAGTCAACAAATGTCACCAGGTTATCCAAGTTCGGGTCACGGATCGTATCACGATTCGGTTCCAAATGATGATCTTGTTGGTGACGACGACAACACTATTTCTGAAGAGATGTCACCGGTCAAACCAAAGAAGCGTGCTACAAAGGCTAAGAAGAAGGCGGTTGAGAAAGAGTTTGAGGAAAAGGTTGACAAAGACATCTCGAATTGGTTAAAAGAGGAAGAAATCGCGTTGTGCATGGCTTGGTGTGATTCGTCGGAGGATAGCATAGTTGGAACCAACCAAAATTCTAAGGGATTTTGGAAGAAAGTGATTACATACTTTGAAAAGGAGGTCGGTGAAGGGAGATCGTACAACTCAATTACTAGCAAGTGGAAAAATAGGATTCGTCCTAGAGTTGGTGCATTTTGTGCCATTTATGACAATTGTTATGAGAATTTTGGAAGTGGTGCGAATGATCTCAATATTTACCAAAGAGCGTGTGACGAATATGTAATAATGATGAGGCACACGTTTCATTTGGATCATTGTTGGGAGATTTTGAGGGAGCATTAGATTTGGAAGAAAAATGAGATGCCACATTTTTTAAACCAAAATGCGGGTCGAAAAAAACCAAGGACTTCTGACACGGGCTCGGATGTGCCTAGTAATGAAGAGCCTCGAAATGAACGACCGGTTGGGCGTGATGCAGCTAAGAAAAATAAGGCTACTAAGAAGAAATCGTCGGGGTTTAGTTTGGATGGGGTAGCCGAAAAATGGCAAGCAATTACGTCAAAGGCATGGGGTAAGAAGCAGGAGCTTGCAGACGGATACTACAAATTGAAGGAAAAAGAGCTGGAGCAAAGGGATAAGGAGTTGGCGCTGCGGCAAAAGAAAGCGGAGCAAGAAGACGGAAGATTGGCAATGGAAGAACAAAAGCTTGAATTTGAGCGTCAAAAGAAATATCAAAAAGACCTCATCTTCTATTTCAAACCAATCGACCCATCTTTGCCCGCATTTCAACGACAAAAAATGCAAGAACTCAAAGACTCGATCAAGGAACAATACAACCTAGATGATTAGTTTTTATGTTGTAATGTTTTTATTTTAGTTGAATTAGTATGTAACGTTTTAATTATGAATGAAATTTTAGTTTGTGTTAAAAATGTTTAAAAAAAATGAACTTGGTCGCCCTTACTGTGGCACTGAATCACCTGCAGATCGCTGGAGAGAGAAAACTGACGTGGCAGAGAAAATAAGAGGGATTGACCCTTATTAATGGTCATTATTGCATGCAGCCTTAAACTATAACTTAGGGATGTATTAACCATACGGGGGGACAAGGGTGGCAGGCCCTTGTCTCCTCCTTGTCCCCTATTTTTTTTCAGTATAACCCGGATTTTTGTCAGTTTTTGTTCCGTATTTCTGACAGTTTTAAGCGTTTGACATATTAAACTTTACATTTTCTGTTCCGCACTTTCAGGTTTATAGCTTTTTGATATAAACAAAATTATAAAAAAAAAAAAAAAAAAAAAAATAGAGGGTGAGGCTAAAAACTAGAAGAAGGTGTGGTCAACACTAGCCATAACTTATTATGACGTCTGTTATGCCTTAAAGTCTTAAACTGTAACTTATTATGACCACTTTATCTTTGTCACGTATTACCTATTTTTTTTAGCCGAATATTACTGTGATGATTAAGCTTTTGAAAACTTACATGATGACTATCTATTCCGCTATTTCAAACGTGTAAGGTATTTTCACACTTCATGAAAGGATGAACGAAAATAAAATGGAACGTTTAAATCAACTGATCAAACATGAAAGAAAACGAAAGTGTGATTTCTCAGTTGTAATGACAAAGGAAAATACTTTTGTGTTGCTTACTATTTTTGCTTATTATATGAACAAAATGTGAAAAACAAAAAATTCAATCCTCCCGTCTGCTCCTTTCACATTAACTTTTTTATTTTCAGTTAACCATGTGCAATTAGTACATACGGTTTGACATTTATACAAAATCAAAGTAGTAATAAAAAGCTTCAAACAGCTTTAAACTAAATTAACCAGCTGCCTAGCTCAGTTGGGCACCAGCTACTTAGAAGCCTGAATCCAGCCATGTGATGTCTTGATCCAACAAAGGACGTGAGTTCGAATCCGTTTCGCAGCATGGTTGGGTATTGAGTGGAGGTATTTCACAGACATCAAACCTTTGCTGGGTACCATTATAATACACAAGGTTGAGGTGTCCCTGCCAATCTACACTTTTTGATGCAGCTTTAAACTAAATCACGAAGCAAACTTCATATTGTTAACGGGTATAATGGGAATTCAATTGAGTAGATTCATTTCTACTTGACTTTATAATCAAATGGGTAAATATGACAAATTTGATGTTTTGGTTGGGTATATATGACATTATAAAATTTAGTTGGGTAAATATGACATTTCATTGTTTAAATTGGGGATATATGGAATTGTTGGGTCACTAAATTCTCCAATCCTCCTCTAACAAGGATTTGAACATAAAATAACCTAAGTGTCGTAAACACAAACAAGTTACTGAGTGAACAGTATCTCAGTGAGCCATCTTCAGGATGCTTAGAGAGAGTCTACTAAGAAAGGTTCACCATTCAGTGAGGCGGAACTCATTGAGTGCTATCTAAGCCAAGAAGAAGGTGATTGGTTCAGTGAGGATGACAATAACTCACTGAATCCCCAAGACTCCTTGATTGGTGGTAAACAGTCAGAAAATATCAACCAAGTAATGGTCAATATGTCAAACAGCCTAAACCAATACTCCGTGGAGTGGAGTGTTTCCCCGGGTCGTTAGATCCCAACGAGGCATGAAATCTGAAATAAAATGACTTTGAGATCAGGTGAATTGAACAGGAAAAGGGTTCAAGTGGTTGTACTACTGAAATATAAGTTAGAATAGCTTTGATAAGTTATATCAACTAATACGTGAAATCAGATAAGCACAAATGAAAAGGAACTGGAAAATACGTACGTTTAATATTTAAACGTAAACGTATGAAAAAACGATTTTAACTATAGTAGGAATTTGCATGCCTTAGGGGCTTAAATGCAAATTAAATAAACTTAAAATATTTATTTTATAATTACTAATTTATTTAAAAATTAAGAAAATCTAAAAATGTAAAAAGAAATAAAATGTACGTTTAAATTTGAATAAATGTAAACGTACTAAACTAAACGTGAATTCTGTCAAATAAAACTTCTACAAATATGAAAATTATATTTTTGGAATTCTAAACTTATAAGAAAATTATTGGAAATTTAAAATTATTTTTATAACTATTTAATTAATTATTATTATTTAATAACTATTTTTAATTATTTAATAATTCACTAATAAATAAGAAAATGTAAAATAAGTCTAGAAATATAAAATTAAAACTTAGAAAAATCTAAAATATTATAAAACTTATTTTAAAACTAAAATTATATTTTTCACACTATTTATCTAATTATTATTAATTAATTATTATTTAATTATTAATTAACTAATTAAACTGATTTAAATTATTACAAATATTAAAAAGACTTAGATAATTAAGAAGATTTTTATAAATCTAATTAACCATCACAGGAATCTAAAAAATCATAAAAAGTTGGTTTATGTATTTTTAAACTAATTTACTAATTATTAATCTAATTATTAATTAATTACCAATTAAACTAATTATATTATAAAAAATAGAAAATGAACAGTAGAATTTCTAGAAAAATTCCTAAAAATATATTAACTTATATAAAAGCTAGGAAAATTATAAAAACTAGGTGTTACTAAATAAAATCTAATTTTGCTATTTAATTCTTAATTATTAATTAATGATTAATTAAACTAA
Organism: Artemisia argyi; assembly: GCA_030686995.1. Classification (NCBI taxonomy): domain Eukaryota; kingdom Viridiplantae; phylum Streptophyta; class Magnoliopsida; order Asterales; family Asteraceae; genus Artemisia; species Artemisia argyi. The sequence continues at coordinate 21,516,687 of CM060677.1, forward strand.
TATTAATTCTAGAAACCACTAAATGACAAAAGAAAAATCTGAAAAAATTTATAAAAGTACTTTAATATAAAAGAGATTTAATAAAAATATAAAAATGCAAGAGTGCTTATAAATAAGCTAAAAAGAAAATTAAAAATATAATTTCTATTAAATAGAAGCTATCACTATAATTAAATTTGGCTTTTTCTAATTTTACTTTTACAGAACTACTAAAATACTAAAAAGAAGAACTTTTTGTAAAAACAACTAATTTGGAAATCAAAAATAAGTGCTGTGAGTGCTTATTAGCTTTGACAGTTGACTAAGTTTGACCAAACTAGGAAATAAGGTCAAATGAGCTTAAGTGGGGTCCACAAGGGTGGAATCTGGTTCAATTGAGTTACTAGGACATGTTTAAGCTAGATTTGATTAGATAAGCTCACAGGATAAGCCAAGAAGCTAAAATAAGCACTTGATTACTTACTTTTCTACTGAAAAATGGGACAGAGTTCAATGGAGGATTCAGGTGGGGTCCACTGAGTTTGAGCTCAAAATGTAAGCTCAAAAATTGAAGGTGGGTAGGAGGGGGGTTGAAGGAACCAACTTGGGGCCTGTGAGACCCACTGAGTTGCTCAGAATCAACCACCAAAGGTGGTGGTGTAGGTTGGTCTGCTGATGCACAGGGCAGGGGTCTTGCCCTGCAGGTGACTTTGAGGGGCAATTTGGTCCACAAAGAAAATTCACAAAATTAAAATGATGCAAGGAATCAAGAGTTCAGCTAGTATATTAACCACCCAATAAGTTTCAAATCCTAAAACCCTACACAAAATTCAGGAAAATTCATGCCATATTGGGAAAAACTGAGATAAACAATTTTGACTTTTTTCTATATTCTTACTCAGTTGACTTTGGTGAACTTTGATCCTAATATACTTACTGATTATGTTATATTATACTATAATAAGATTAAATTAAGCTAGGTGTTCAACTATTAAGCTAATATGAGTGATATGAAACTAAACAACTTAACAGATTACAAGATAGATGAGATTAAACACTAGTTTGACTTTTATACTAATGACACCTATGTATTATGACTGATATGAACTATATGAACCTTATGGAGTGTTTTTAAACCAAAAACAACAACAAAAGCAACCTGATACTCAGGTAACTCACATAATCCAAACACCCCTTAATATTGATGAAATTATGAATTTCAAAGCAAAATAGGTTTGTAAACCATGAAACTGATCCCAAAGACTATGTTATGATTATATAAGAACAATTTAGCATGAATCAACCAAACCACAAGCATATAACACAGATATGTCAAATATGTGAGATCCACTGTTTGAGTTACAATTTTTTAGCACAAGTATTCCAATGAACAAACTAAGAAATTTATACTATGAAATCACTAAACCATAACTCAGAAACATAAAAACACAAGGATTAAAGCTTTTAACTAATTGTACAGTGAAATACAAAATTTGATCAAAAAGCTTACAAGTATCAATCCTGCTGAGAAACCAAGAACCAGGCCCATGAACACCCCTAATAGCTTACCACTAAGCTTCTAATACCATTGCCATCCATAATTAACAATGCTCCAAGCTGTGACCATGATTTCCACCAATTTTTTATTTATTTTCTATTTTCTTGATTTTTCTTGAATTTTTGAGTTTAACCACTAAACTGAATTTTAAGATATCTAAAAGCTTTTAAAAGCTTTGTCAGAGCTTATATGAGCATAAGATTGTGTTTATAATCCACTACAAACAACAACTAAGCTATTTGATAATTTTTAGTGAAAAGGTAAAATGCATAATTGAGAATTATAAAGAAAACTTGAAATTTATTATTACCAAAGGTTTAAGATACACTGATATTCAAGAAATACAACTTGAAAAGTTTAAAGATACAAAGGAAATTGAGAAATTAACTAGTCGACATACATTGATTAAAATTAAACTAGATACTCTGCCATACTGTTTCTTTCTTCATATATATTGGTCATTAGGGTTCCTTGTCGACCTCTGAATCTTTCCCACTTCATTAGAACCGTTGGATTGGCCAAATTAATCATATCCGTTTAAAACACCTTTTTGGCGCCAAAAGTCTTTGAGGTGGATTAGGGCAGTTTTATTTCAATTAAAGATCTTTGGAAGGTTGTGGAGGTGTAAGGGACAAGTTGGGAAGTAGATATAGAGCTAGGGGTGATTTGGCAGCTGAAAAGCAGGGATGTGAGTTTTCTCAGTGGAGGGGGGAAAAGGTTGGAGTGTTGTGGTGGGGATGCATTAAATGCAATTAAGGGTTGGTATGATGAGGTTTAGAGGGTGAGGTGGAGGTGGACAGGTGGTGGTGAGGTGGTGAAAACCACCCTGGTTTTGGGTAAGCAGGGGTGGAGGTGGTATAGTGTTGGCGGTTTGGGGAGGTCAAACGGGTCAACGCTCATTTTTATTATTAAAGGGATTGGGCTGGGGTTTGTTTGGGCCAGGAAAACAAAAGGTGGGCTTGGGTGTTATGTTTGGTTTGGATTATATTTGGTTTTGGTTTTAATATAAAGGGTCCGGTTTGGTTTGTGGTATTTAAATAAGCCCAAGGACCAATTATGTAATATTTGGATTTTTTAGGGACTAAACCTGTAAATATCAAAATGTTATTACAAGGACCAATTATGCCAATCATGAATAGTACAAGGTTTGTTTTAATATTTTTCCATTTTTAAAACCTTAGGGACTATTTTTGACATTTTTCAAACTTTGAGGGACTAAAGTTGTCATTTTGAAAATTTTAACTTTTAAAGGACTAGTTTTGACAACTTATGAATCCCTAAGGACCTTTGATGATATTTAACATGTTTTGGATTACCAAGGACTAGATTTGCCAATTTTTCAAAGTTTTCGGACTGAAACTGTAAATTATGTGAAATATGTTGTTTTTCATCAGTTTTCAATCCTTTTGCATAAAAACACAATCCAGGGATATTTTATGTATTTTAAGGCATTCCTGTGTGTTTTCAGATGTTTTTGCAGTTTAAATGTGACAGAAATGATGAGTATTTAGACACTCATCAATCCCCCACACTAAACTATTGCTAGTCCCTAGCAATCTTTTGAGAAAATTTTAATGGATTTTTGTCTCTTTACCAAAAGCCATCACTTCTGGAGTAGCCAAATGTCTTAGTTCAAGTAAGAACTATGGTCCACTTGATAACCATGTGATTTTGAGCAAACCACCAGTTGTTAACGGATTTGTTTTGTCTTTGCCAAAAGCCGTTTGCTTCTGGACTAGCCAACTCTTGATGGACAAAGTCAACATCTTGGTGAGCTGATTACCAATTATGGTTTTTCCACTGCCTTTACCACAAGCCATAATCTTGCGGGCTAGCCAACTCTTCCACTTTTTAGGATATGGTGAGTTGATTTACCATACAATTTTGGGCAAATTGCAAGCCATCAACGGATTTGAGATATCTTTACCAAGAGCCGTTTGCTCCTGGATTAGCCAGTTCTTATGTGGGTTAGACATGGTGGACTGATAACCATTTATTGCATTTCTAAGTGTGAAAAAACTTTAAATTTTGATCAAATGAGGGTGTTTGATGGAACATGTGTTTGAATTCATGAGAATCCCCCCCCCCTCCCCACACTTAGAAATGAATATTGCCCTCAATATTCAAAGCACCAGGTGTTAAACCGACACTTATAACGTAAGAAGGAAATATTAATAACCTTTATTTTAGGCTATTTACATGGTTTTTTTTATTATTATTTTTTTGGAAGATATATACATATATACAACATGTGGGGCATCTCCCCCACACTAGCGTGGTAGAAAAGAGAAAGAAGACAGAAATATGGGTGAAAACCCATATTGCTACTGTTTTTGATTACCGAGTCGCTAGCTTGACTCGACCTCGAATTAAATTGTCCATGAGGAAGCTACTGTTTTTGATTACCGAGTCACTAGCTTGACTCGACCCCGAATTTAATTGTCCTTGGGGAAAGTTTGGAGATCCGGGACAACCATGGTTGGTATGTCCTCTCCAAAGTAGTGTTTCACACGATGCCCATTCACTTTAAAACATGGACCGTCATTTTGAGATAACTCAACGGTACCATATGGATAAACCTTAGTGATAGTGAATGGGCCAGTCCAACAGGTTTTGAGTTTACCTGAGAAGATCTTTAATCTAGAATTAAAGAGAAGGACTCAATCACCAACGTTAAAAACGCGGTTCTTTATTTTTGAGTCATGAATCTTCTTTGTTTTTTCTTTATAGATTAAAGAGTTCTCGTAAGCCTGGTCACGTTGTTCATTTAATTCATTCATTTGAACTTTTCGGTGATCACCCGCAGTTTTGAGGTCAAAGTTGGCATGTTTCAATGCCTAGTAGGCTTTGTGCTCAAGTTCCATCGGTAGATGACATGTCTTTTCGTACACAAGCTTGTAAGGTGTACACCCAATGGGTGTTTTATAAGCTGTACGAAAGGCCCATAATGCGTCATCCAATTTATCCGACCATGCAGCACGGTTTTCTCCTACAGTCCTCTCAAGTATCCTTTTGATACTATGGTTTGAAACCTCCACTTGCCCACTTGTTTGTGGGTGATACGCGGTAGAAAGACGGTGAGTTACACCATACTTTTGCATGACTTTGTCAAATTTGTCATTGCAGAAATGCGTACCATGATCACTTATGATAGCACGTGGAGTTCCAAAACGGGCAAAAAGAGATTTCAGGAATTTCACTACATTTCGGGCATCATTTGTGGATAAAGCTTTCGCTTCAACCCATTTTGACAAGTAGTCAACAGCCACAAGTATGTATTTGTTTCCTCTAGATGATGGGAATGGCCCCATAAAGTCAATGCCCCAGATATCAAAGATCTCACAGACTTGAATAGCATTTTGTGGCATCTCATTTCTTTGTGAAATGTTCCCGTGATGTTGACAAGCGTCACAGGTTTTAATGAGATCCTAGGCATCTTTATAAATTTTGGGCCAGAAGAATCCGGAATCAAACACCTTTGTGGCAGTGTAGTTGGGATTATGATGGCCACCAGTGGGTCCAGCATGGCAAGCCTTGAGAATTTCAGTGGCTTCCTGCCCATACACACACCGTCGGATGACTTGATCCGCACAGATTTTGAATAAGTAGGGGTCATCCCAGAAGTAATGTTTGACATCCTTAAAGAATTTATTCTTCTGTTGGGTTGACATCCCTTTCACAAGAAAGTTACCCGCATGATAGTTTGCGAAGTCAGCAAACCATGGGGTAGTAGAATCTCCACGAAAAGCAACCGCATTGAGTGTTTCGAGAGGAAATGCTTCATTTATTTCCTTTTTCTCATACACATCTTGATGAGGGTTTTCTAATCGGGACAGATGATCAGCAGCCAGGTTCTCAGCTCCTTTTTTATCACGAATAATGATATCAAATTCCTGAAGGAGGAGAACCCAACGGAGCAATCTCGGCTTTGCATCTTGTTTTGCAAAGAGATATTTTAGAGCCGAGTGATCCGTATACACTACGCATTTGGTCAAGATTAAGTATGTCCGAAACTTTTCAAAAGCATACACCACGGCTAATAATTCTTTTTCCATAGTGGTGTAATGAGTTTGAGCTTCGTTCATAGTTTTGCTTGCGTAGTGGATAGGCTGAAAGTGTTTCGATTTGCGTTGCCCCAAGACTGCACCGATAGCAAAATCACTTGCATCGCACATGAGCTCAAAGGGTAAATCCCAGTCGGGGGCAACAAGAATGGGTGCCTCAGTAAGCTTTTTCTTCAATGTTTCAAAAGCTTCAATGTACTCTGGTGAGAAGATAAAAGGAGCATCCTTCTCAAGGAGATGAGTCATAGGCCAGGAGATTTTAGAGAAATCTTGTATGAATCTACGATAGAACCCGGCATGACCCAAGAAACTCCTAATACCTTTGACGGTAGTAGGGTGAGGCAATTTGGCAATGACATCAACCTTAGCTCTGTCAACCTCAATCCCATTCTTGGAAATCCTATGGCCGAGGACAATGCCCTCTTTGACCATAAAATGACTCTTTTCCCAATTTAGACAAAGATTGGTGTCTTCACACCTTTTCAGCATTTTTTCTAAATTGGCGAGACATGTTTGGAATGAATCCCCAATGACCGAGAAGTCATCCATAAAGACCTCCATTGTTTTACCGATCATGTCGGTAAATATGGCCATCATGCACCTCTGGGACGTACCTGGAGCATTACATAAGCCAAAAGGCATACGTTTATAAGCAAAGGTTCCATAAGGGCATGTAAAGGTAGTCTTTTCTTGATCTGATGGATCAATGGGGATTTGAAAGTATCCTGAGAAACCATCAAGGAAACAATAGTACTCGTTTCCTGCTAATCTCTCAAGCATCTGATCCATAAAGGGCAGCGGAAAGTGGTCTTTGCGGGTGGCGTCATTCAACTTACGATAGTCAATGCAAACACGCCACCCGGTAACCAGCCGAGTTGGAATCAACTCATTTTCCTGATTAGTGACAACAGTAATGCCACCCTTTTTTGGGACACAATGGATGGGACTAACCCATGGACTGTCAGAGATGGGGTAAATCAATCCTGCATCAAGAAGTTTGAGAACCTCTTATTTAATCACATCATGGATTTTTGGATTCACCAGTCTTTGATGTTGCACTGCGGGCTTGAAGTCATCCTCCATTAAGATTTTGTGGGTACAAAAATCTGGGTTAATACCCTTAATATCGGAGAGCTTCCAAGCAATTGCTTGCTTGTGTTACTTCAAGACCTTTATGAGAGCAACCTTTTCCTCATCACTTAAACCTTTAGCAATAATGACGGGTAATTTATTATTACCCTCCAAAAATGCGTATTCAAGATGAGGAGGTAAGTCCTTGAGCTCGACTTCAGGAAATTCATCGTTTTTATCAACCGATTTAATTTCCTCATTATGAAGTTCTACGGGAGGGAGTGGAGGAGAATTGTCTTGATTTAGCAATTTCTCAAGGAGAAGAATATCTCCCTCCAGATCAATCTCAGTGTTATCAATTCCAGCTGGAACTGAATCACTTTTGAGAAAAGCCTCGACCTTTTCCAAAAGGAAATCACTTCCCTCAAACGGAGTGAGAGAAGGGGAAGAGTCGGAAATGATAGGTTCAGATGATGGAGTGGAATCCCCACTCACAGAATTATGAGAATAACCAAGAAATTCTTGAGAGTACTCCTCTGAAGCAATGTCTATGATATCTATTTGATTAACTGCTTCAGAATCATAATTTGAGGAGTACCTCGAGGTTTGATTGAGGTTAAAGGTAACGGCTTCATTACCCACACGCAAGGTAATTTCTTGCTCAAATACATTGATAAGAGCACGGCCCGTTCTAAGGAAACCCCTCCCAACAATGAGAGGGACCCTTTGATCAACATCGAAATCAACAACCACAAAATCAGCGGGGAGATGGAACTTTCCTACTTTCACAAACACATCCTCGGCAATGCCAAGAGGACGAGATATCGATCGATCTGTAAGCTCTAGAGTCATGCAGGTAGGAGTAAGATCCGGAAGAGAAAGTTTCTTCTAAACTGAGTAAGGTATTAGGTTGATGCTTGCACCAAGATCGGCCAAGGCATAGCAATCAACCATTCCTGGAAACACACAAGGTATTAGAAATTTTCCAGGATCTCCCAGCTTCTCGGGAAGCTTTTTAAAAAGAACTGCTGAGCAGTTCTCATTCAAGGAAGTCTTTGCTATTTCAAACAGTTTCTCCTTGTTGCTTAACAAGTGTTTGATTGTTGATGCAAATTTGGACATCAGAATAATAGCATCCGCAAAGCTAATGTCAAAATGCAAATCTTGGAAGATTTGAAAGAATTTATCCATCTGGTGACTAGCCTTTTCGCGGAGCTTTTGCTCATTCAAATGTGAGGGGTAAGGAATAGAGGAGGTAGAAGGTTTGGATTTAGGGGTTTCAACTGGGATATCATTGGGTTCAAAAACAACTCTAGGTTTTGGTTTGGGTTTCGGGACAACATGAGGTGGGACGTCTTGGGTACCCCCATTATGAGTAGGAAGTACTTCGTCCTTATTTACCTCGGTTTCATTTTCCACTACCTTGGGAGAAGAAGAAGGGGTAGTGGGAACAGTGGGTCCGTCATATGAAACTCCGCTCCTGGTTGTGATCGCCTTTGCATTGCCCCTCGGGTTTGCGATCGTGTTGCTCGGAAGTTTTCCAGAGCCCGAGGGTCGTTCATTTAAAGATTTCTTGATTTCAGAAATCTGACTGACCAACAACCTGTTTGTCTCTTCTTGAGTTTTCATGAACTGCTTCAACAACTCATCAGATGATGATTGTGGAGCTGGAAGAATGGCTTGTGTTTGGTTGGAGAAATTTTGGACTTGGTTATTTTAATTATAACCTTGTTGTGGTTGAAAATTTCCCTGATTTGGATTACCATTTCCCTGAAAATGATTTCCCGGGTTGAAATTGTTTATGTTAAAGTTTCCTTGATTGTGGAAACCTTGATTCTGTCCAGGATTGAAATTCCCTTGGTTTTGATAACCTTGGTTCATTCGAGGTTGGTTCTGGTTTCGATTTTGCAAATTTGGGTTTTGGTTGAACCCGGGTGGTCCCATATGTGTGTTAGCACGGTAACTTGGTTCCATTTGAGGACGGTATTGATTACTGATGAGGTGAAAAATGAACCACTTTTAGGGGGTCATTTAAGCCCGGAATTGAATTTATTTGATCAAATATTGCCCTAAATCGTTCCTTTTGTGATTTTAGGTACTTTGGGAGTGAAATCTGGAAAAGGAAGCAATTCAGACGTTTTTGGAGCATAAAAGTGAAGAAAACGCCAAAGACTTAATTTTTCATGCTGGGAACAGTGTGTGACGGCGTCAAGAGTACTATCCTGACGGCGTCAAGAGTAAAGATCATGACGACCCAGTACAGAAATGAAGGCATCACAAAGTAGAGCGTCAAGAGTTAAATGTGTGATGGCCTGCAAAAGTGGATAACATGACGGCGTCAGATGTAGATCAAGGCAGTCCAAGAATTATTTTGGCGGCGAGATGACGGCGTCACAAGGTTGTTCTTGACGTCGTCAGCCTCTATTATATATATATATAGTTTTCTAATTTTCATTCATTAAGAGGAACAAGTTTGGAGAAACCCTAAGGCCGAACCATATACGAATTTTACAGTTTTTCAAGGGTTTTCAACCCTTGAATGCTTACATGTGCTATTGAGATAAGTATTCTTTTAATTCAATCAATATGTCTATGTGTTGGTTGTCTATATCTTGTGCTTGTCTTGATTCCACCATGCTAGGCTAGATTTATCTTGTGTTTGCTTAGATCTAATGAAACCTAGATGTTGATTATGTGTTGATTACTTGTTTATGGTTGTATTAGATGAATGATTTCAATGTTAGGCTTAAGAAAACTGGCAGATCTCCAAATGGTAACATGCTTGAACGTCTTAGGAAACATGAACCGATGTGTACTAGGTTTTATTGGTTGTATTTAATGCATGAGTAAATTCTAATGATCACATGTTAGGAGCTTCTTAGCCGGCTCGACATAGGAGTGAAGTAGGCACTCATAGGATTGAGGAGTTAAGTACGCCACCCCATGAATGGTATTAAGGAATACAATCCGTCATCCACACAACTATAACAAGTAATTAACGTGTAAAAGATATCTAGGGAGTAGTGAAATCTAAGTAAACACATTTCTCCACTTATTGCTCACAACCTTAGTTTAATTTAGTTTTATTTTCATTTTTAGTATTTTATTTTGATTGCATCTTTAGTATTGGGTTAGTTGACTAGCAACTAATTCCGCCCAAATCCTTCAAACCCGAGATATTTACTTGCTTTCTTAAAAATATAAAAATACAAAAAGAATCATCTCTCATCTCTAGAACTAGTAATTAGGTTTTCTAATCCTAGCGACACTATTCCTAGCTAAACGATCAATCCCTCGGTACTTGTCATTATACTATACTACATCGATCAGGTACACTGCCTGGTGGGGGTTGTAAGCTTCTCAAGATTCCTTGAGAGTTAATGCCTGGTGCAATCCCTACGCTACCAAGTTTTTGGCGCCGCAGCCCGGGGAATAGTTATTGTCTAGGTTAGAATCTCTTTTTATTAGGTCTACTTGCTAGATTCCTTTCTAGTAAGATTTTATTTTTATTTTTAGGTTTTCTTTAGTCTATCTTATTTCTTTGTTTCTTTTGTTCGTAAATTATCTCGATGGATAACAATAACATTGATCGTTTGATTCCTGTTATTCGTGTTTTTCGTCGTAGGATTTTCCAAATGCCCGCCCCAATCCCTTTAGTGGAGAATGAGAACCCACCTAACCTCTCGCCCAACCACCACTTTGACAATAATTCTGAGTTAGAGGAGTCTGATCATGATGATGACCGTAGGGCTAGTCCTTTTTACTATTCAGACTCCGATGAGGATCTTGATGATGGTGATGTGATTAATGAGAATAGGATGGAAGAGGAAGTGAACCCTCTTAGGTATGTCGACCCTAGAACAAGGATTGAGAGTGACAGTTCATTCAACATGCAATTTCCTTGTAAGATCGGATTTAGGAGCTTCAACGCCTATCTTAACTCATCTCTCCCAATGAACATAATCTCGCGTAATGAATATAATAAAATCATGGTAGATGAATTAGAATACAAAGGAGAAAATATTATTGCTAGGGCATTACCATTGCATGTGTTTGTAGGAAGCTTGGTCTATCTTGTTGAGTTCATGGTTATGGAGAGTTTAGGAGAATTTATTGATGATAAGTTGACCCAAGTTGTGTTTGGAAGACCTTTCAAACGGTTGACCAACCTCGATGAAAAAATTATAGAAGGGTTAATTACATTCTCGGATGGGGATGAAGATTTTTTCTATCAAATGCCCCGCTTACACCCTAGGTTCAAGGATTTTTCTATGGAAAAGTGTAGTAGGTATCCGCCCATAGAAATGCTAAGTGAGAACGATAAGAGAAAAGGACTTAAATATACTCATGAAAAGAATAAAAGATACTATCGCGGATGTTTAGAGTTAGGAGATGATTATAAGAAAGATGAGGCGACTATTAGATGGCTCATGCTTGGTTATGTGAGCATAAGCGATACACGGTAACCCATGACCTTGAGTCTAGCTACAAGACTCGTGAATAAAGAAAAGCGCTTCTTGGGAGGCAACCCATGCTTTGTGTGATTTTATTGTGTATTTGTTATTTACTTCCGTATGCATGCTTTATTTTTATTGTTGGAAGATCATGTTTCTAAACTAAAAAGTGGAAATACTTTACTTTGTTGTTTTGGCCTAGTCTTAACTTCACCTAAAGGTATTTTTGCAAAAGATAAGTGTAAGGGGAAACCCCAAATATGTTTTTAAGAAACAAACCGAACATGATTCTCCACAATATTAAGTGAACATGTATATTCATATTTGTTAGAGTCAAATGCTTGTATTGAGTCATAATGAAGTTTTGCAGGATTTTCCAGGAAGTAGGACCAAGTTTTTCCAGAAATTTTCCGGAAACTTAACATAAGAATTTTTGCAGGTCACTTCTGACGGCGTCATGAGCTTGCTCTTGACGGCGTCACGTGTAAAAATCTGGAAATTTTACCAGTTTTTTTTTTCTAACGGAGTTTTAAAGTTTTTTGCTGAATTATTAAGTTTTATAATCTCCAGGAAATCTGCAAACTTCATTCCACAAGCATTATATCTTATTTTGTTATCTAGGATTTAGTAACTTATGTAGATTGCCGCCGATTTTATGCGAGGTTGCTTTGTCTGTTTTCTCAGGATTTACAGGTTATGTATGACAAGAAGATGATTTATTTTTCTGGAAGGGAAGCTTTGATTGTTCATTTTCTTGGAGGAAGATCTAACCTGGCCACCTTATTATCCATATCGAGCGAATCAGGGGAGTATTTGATTTTATTTTTTTTACTTATTTCACTTTTACATTCTTTACTTGAACATTGGGGACAATGTTCATCCTAAGTGTAAGGGGAGGGTAAAATGATGATACCTTACAAATACACTTTCGCTTGAGTTTGTTTGTTTAATGGTAGATGTGTAATAAAACTATGAGAAATACTTGTTAGTGCAATTTTAGCGCCAAATTTAAAATTTTTTACAACATTTAGGAGTGAAACTTTAGCCATAGCAAGCGTCTCATGGATAGGAGATTGTATGACTAGCACATAACCATACTTTCAGAAAAATTTTCCACCCAAATATGTGAGGTTCGCCTTTAGATTTGATAGGAAAAGCATTTACTATGAGTGCTTATGAGTGTACCTGTAGCATTTAGATTCTAGAACTTGCGTTAGTGATGCATCCCGAGACCGCTAGTGAGACTACATTCGTGTAGTAGGATTTAATACATGATAAGAGGCATTAGGATCACCCTTGTGTTAAACCCGTATCATAATTACTTGACCATTTAAGTCATATTATTTGGCTAGTTAAGTCAACTAATTTTTCCCACACCTTAGCGTTGTACTCATTTTTAGTACATGAAACCCCTAGTACACCCCTCCGAGCCTATCTTTTCGTTTCTAACTTTAAGCATTTTACTTAAAGGAAGAATTTATTACACCCCACTTAAATGTACACCCAAATCGCCTTAGCGTTCCGTGTATGTGCTCATCTTTAGTGCATTATTGTTATTTGTTAAACCCTAAGTTAACTATCTAATTGATTACATGGTTGCTAAGTCGAGTCATATCCTTGTACATAATGTTTTGGGACGATTGGGACTCATGGGTAAAGTACTTATTTTATGGAGTAATGGGGAAGAGCATCATTTATTACCCCCGTATGTACGTTAATCTTAAAAGTACTCCAAGTGTTTTGATTTTCTTAATTCGAGTCATTAGATTAGTTTATTGTAAAGTATGTAAAGATTCAAGTGTAAGGGCAATGTTTATTCCCTATAATGTATTATTTTGAATAGTAGGGTAAGAGTGTATGCAAAAAAAATAAAAAAATAAAAAATAATAAAAAAAATTAAGAAAAAGAAAAAAAATTTATAGAAAAAAAGAAAAAAAAAACATACGGACTACCATCCCGTTTCATTCTATGTTTATTTTATGTTTTTGTTATTTTTCATTTATCAACGCCATATTGTACATGTAATTAACCAAGATTGTTAACTCGCCACCAGTAAATACTGCATATATCCAACAAAACCATGTATTTCATATCCCTACACCTAACGTTACAACCCTTTTAAAAGACCTCTTTGATAGTTTACCCTAGGTGCTTACGCCATGTGGTGGAGGTTTGATCCTTTCCCAAGCCTATGGTAATCTATTTTTCTATGACAGGTAGTGAGAGATATCTTCCGTTTCCATATTGTAATTTATACTTTATTACACCCGAGAGATGTGAGCATCTAAACACTATTTGTGAGGTGCTAGTATATGACCTCCGTGCTTGTCTTTGGTCTTTAGTGGAACGATTATTTGTTGTAATTACTTTTATATTAGTGTTAAACGACCCCTAACTTGTATTTTGATTAGAATAAAAGCGCATTTGCTTGAGGACAAGCAAATCTCAAGTGTAAGGGTATATGATGAGGCAAAAAATGAACCACTTTTAGGGGGTCATTTAAGCCCGGAATTGAATTTATTTGATCAAATATTGCCCTAAATCGTTCCTTTTGTGATTTTAGGTGGGAGTGAAATCTGGAAAAGGAAGCAATTCGGACGTTTTTGGAGCATAAAAGTGAAGAAAACGCCAAAGACTTAATTTTCCATGCTGGGAATAGTGTGTGACGGCGTCAAGAGTACTATCCTGACGGCGTCAAGAGTAAAGATCATGACGACCCAGTACAGAAATGAAGGCGTCACAAAGTAGAGCGTCAAGAGTTAAATGCGTGACGGCTTGCAAAAGTGGATAACATGACGGCGTCAGATGTAGATCAAGGCAGTCCGAGAATTATTTTGGCGGCGAGATGACGGCGTCGCAAGGTTGTTCTTGATGCCGTCAGCCTCTATTATCTATATATAGTTTTCTAATTTTCATTCATAAGAGGAACAAGTTTGGAGAAACCCTAAGGCCGAACCATATACGAATTTTACAGCTTTTCAAGGGTTTTCAACCCTTGAATGCTTACATGTGCTATTGAGATAAGTATTCTTTTAATTCAATCAATATGTCTATGTGTTGGTTGTCTATATCTTGTGCTTGTCTTGATTCCACCATGCTAGGCTCGATTTATCTTGTGTTTGCTTAGATCTAATGAAACCTAGATGTTGATTATGTGTTGATTACTTGTTTATGGTTGTATTGGATAAATGATTTCAATGTTAGGCTTAAGAAAACTGGCAGATCTCCAAATGGTAATATGCTTGAACGTCTTAGGAAACATGAACCGATGTGTACTAGATTTTATTGGTTGTATTTAATGCATGAGTAAATTCTAATGATCCCATGTTAGGAGCTTCTTAGCCGGCTTGACATAGGAGTGAAGTAGGCACTCATAGGATTGGGGAGTTAAGTACGCCACCCCATGAATGGTATTAAGGAATACAATCCGTCATCCACGCAACTATAACAAGTAATTAACGTGTAAAAGATATCTAGGGAGTAGTGAAATCTAAGTAAACACATTTCTCCACTTATTGCTCACAACCTTAGTTTAATTTAGTTTTATTTTCATTTTTAGTATTTTATTTTGATTGCATCTTTAGTATTGGGTTAGTTGACTAGCAACTAATTCCGCCCAAATCCTTCAAACCCGAGATATTTACTTGCTTTCTAAAAAATATAAAAATACAAAAAGAATCATCTCTCATCTCTAGAACTAGTAATTAGGTTTTCTAATCCTAGCGACACTATTCCTAGTTGAACGATCAATCCCCCGGTACTTGTCATTATACTATACTACATCGATCAGGTACACTGCCTGGTGGGGGTTGTACGCTTCTCAAGATCCCTTGAGAGGTAAAGCCTGGTGCAATCCCTACGCTACCAATTACCTCCCTGATTTATTGTACAGGCTAAAGCATTGGCTTCAAAAGGACTACCATCAGTGGCAGTATAATTGTAGTATGCATTTGGACCACCACAAGTGACACAAACTTCCACCTTTTTTACTTCAGCATGTGAAGGGTTTTGTGTGAAAGTGACTTTCTTTTGGTTTGAGAGAACCAAAGCTTAAATAGCGTCCGTGAGTTTGTCTATCTTAGCATCGGTGCTAGAAGTACTCACGGGAGATGAAGTAGAAGGACCAGCACTCACTTGGGAGTTATATGGCTTTGTGCGTGTAGTGCGGACCTTGGACTTATTTTTAATGATTTCTAAAGCTTCTTTAGTGGTTTTACTCAAAAAATTACCTCCCGCGGAGGCATTGAGAGAATCTTGGTCAGATTGACTCACACCATTATAGAAAGTGTCAATTTGCATTAATTCAGTGAAACCATGATGAGGACATCGACGAAGCAATTCTTTGAAACGATCCCATGCGTCACCAAACGATTCATCAAACCTTTGAGTAAATTTGATGATTTCATTTTTAAGACTTGTCGTTCTGGACGGGGGAAAAGTTTCGTTTACAAATTTGGTAACTAAATCCTCCCATGATGTTATTGAACGAGGAGGTTGTTTTTCCAGCCAAATCCGGGCTGCCCCCTCAAGAGAAAATGGGAATAGAAGAAGCTTGACTGCTTCGGAAGGGACGTTCTTGTATTTGATGGTAGATGTAATCTTGTTAAACCATCGAATATGAGCATGAGGATCATCCCTCTCAAAACCATAAAATTGGCTTGAGGTTACTAGATTTAGTAACCCGGTTTTGAGCTGAAAGTATTCAGCCACAATGGTTGGGACAACAATAGCGTCTCCGTAACCCTCGATGGGTGCTTGGAGAAGCTCATTCATCGGACGGTCTTCCGCCATGATAACCTTTTTTGTGGTAACAGTACGTATCTCAGATACGGTTGTTGGGACAGAACGTCTACGGCGTCTTCGAGGAATTCTAACAAGCTCACGGAAAGGGCTTGTTGACCTAGAAGAACGAGTGCGCATGCACTAGAGACGACTCTAAGAAATCTTAGAGTGACGGGGATTTAAAAATAGAAAAGAAAAATCTTTTTGGATTTTTGTTTTTATAAGATAATATAGAAATATGGACAAAAGATGATATATAACAATGAGTGATTAATTTAAACTCACAGATGCTTTAAAAGTCGTTATACGCAGCACACCTCCCCGGCAGCGGCGCCATAAATTGATTGGTGGTAAACAGTCAGAAAATATCAACCAAGTAATGGTCAATGAGTCAAACAGCCTAAACCAATACTCCGTGGAGTGTAGTGTTTCCCCGGGTCGTTAGATCCCAACGAGGCGTGAAATCTGAAATAAAATGACTTTGAGATCAGGTGAATTGAACAGGAAAAGGGTTCAAGTGGTTGTACTACTGAAATATAAGTTAGAATAGCTATGATAAGCTATATCAACTAATACGTGAAATCAAATAAGCACAAATGAAAAGGAACTGGAAAATGCGTACGTTTAATATTTAAACGTAAACGTATGAAAAAACGATTTTAACTATAGTAGGAATTTGCATGCCTTAGGGGCTTAAATGCAAATTAAATAAACTTAAAATATTTATTTTATAATTACTAATTTATTTAAAAATTAAGAAAATCTAAAAATGTAAAAAGAAATAAAATGTACGTTTAAAATTGAATAAACGTAAACGTACTTAACTAAACGTGAATTCTGTCAAATAAAACTTCCACAAATATGAAAATTATATTTTTGGAATCCTAAACTTATAAGAAAATTATTGGAAATTTAAAATTATTTTTATAACTATTTAATTAATTATTATTATTTAATAGCTATTTTTAATTATGTTAGGAATACAAATATTCCTGTAAAAGTCTCGGTCACCTAATGATTGTAATAGCATTAAGTTAGCTCGTAGTTAGTTTGTTTATTAGTTAATTAGTATTAGTTTAAGTAACACCGTGGAAGAAGGACGGGTCTTCACCCACTGTATGCCTGATCCACAGCCCGGGTGTGGGCGTTTATGTTGTAAGTATAAATACCCCTCTCCACATGTGGTGAGGGTTGGACCTTCACTTAATCTCAATCTAATATTTCATATTTCTCTCAAGGTTCCTTTCTTCCTCTCCTCCTCACTTCACCAACGCCACACAAATCACATGTGTTATCATGTTTCTAACATAGTTAGTATTCTACAATTGGTATCAGAGCCAAGGTTTCATCTTAGGGCCTTGTAGAATCGAATTTGATGGTGTTTTGTGTGGTTTTGTGAGTTTGAAGTCACTTTCTTGTAAAACATCTTGGTTTGATCTTTCTTGTGTTATTACACGTGTTTGTGATGTACTTTTATGATCATTAGTGTTAGCTGTGTATTGTGTTTCAGTTGGTTATACCGTATCTTTTATCTACATGAAGTTTGGATTGGATTGTGGGCGGAATTCTAAGTTGCGGTGTCACACCCCCAGAAATCGGGTCCAGCGGAAGCTTACATGTCACTGGGGTGCAACTCAATTGGTATCATAACATAAGGTACAAAGAATGGTTTCATTTCATTTATTTAGAATGAAAGTTGTTATCAAAAGCATTTATTTTACATATTATAAAAGAGGTGTGGAAATAGGCCCATAATTTAGTTAAAGCGGTCCCAATTAGTTATCAGAGTCTTCTATGACCATGCCATGCCAAAAGCCTCCAAAGGTAAGATAACGCCTTAAGAACCTGAAAATACATGCTAAAACGTCAGCATAAAGCTGGTGAGTTCATAGATTTTAGTAAACGAGTATTTTCCGTAAACAAGTATTTCCAGTAAACAAGCATTTTCGGTAAACAAGTATTTTCGGGAAACAAGTATTTCCAGTAAACAAGCATTTTCGGTAAACAAGTATTTTCGGTAAACAAGTATTTTCGGGAAACAAGTATTTCCAGTAAACAAGCATTTTCGGTAAACAAGTATTTTCGGTAAACAAGTATTTTGCGGAAGGCAAGACAATATAACAAATACAACGTCACAGCCAAAAATAAGGTATACAGTGCCTAAGCTCATGACCCCGAAGCTCGACGTAATCGTATGAAATCAATCATAATAATGCCCCTTGCAAGTGTTTGCCAGACACTCGGGAGTAATCCGAATGATATGCGTCCGTTTGACAGGTTGGCGCGACCAACTCGGACGGGGTGTCAACCCAAATAGATCTATCCACAGCATTCGCGCTCACACGCATGTAATTAACGGTTCATGATAAAGGGGACTTCAGTGGCAGTAATAGGTAACTCAGGCAAAGTAACAGATTTGTATTTATGTCCGCAAAAGCAAGAACTTGTATCCATAAGAAAGTAATCAAGGATGGAATAAGTAATTCATAAGGTATTCAAGTAATCAATCAAGTATTTCAACCATCCAGTAATGTTTGAGAAAGTAAATCGCGTTCAAGTAAAACAAGCATTGAATTTAAATAGTAATGAGCATGTATCTTCCCCCAAAACAGTTGTAAAACAAGTAAAAGTAGGGGTTATGAACTCACCGTATGCAATCAACGTAAATCGAATATATCGGAAAGTGAAAGGAGTGTTCAAACGTGAAAGACTCTACGGCAACCTAAAAATATATAAGTTGCCTTAGAATAATGTAATGTGCAATGTATGTATTTTATGAAATCCATTTATCACCCATATATGTTCGTAAAGTAATTTAGTAATAAGAATATGTACTTTTGTCAATGAAATTGTCATAACGTCTAAATGTTTGCTAAGGTTCAAGTCCGTTGTGCTTATCTTGACGTTAAACAATTTATAAGTAAAAGCTGTGAATAGTAACTGAAAATATATATTTTTCCGGTCTCGTGCTTTATCGATAGTTTTCATGTTATGTTCGTTTTATAATTCGCCTAATGCTCCTAAATAATATACACAAGTTACTAGTGGTTCCGAGTATGTCGTTACGGCTAAAAATGTATAAAAATACTCAAAAGTCTCCTTTTTATTTTTCCATCAGCTTTTTACAAAGCTGTCAAAATGATAGGTTTCGTCAAAATCTTCGGAAATCACAACTTACTCATTTTAGGTCCGTTTTCTAAGTTTTATATATCCCCACGAAGGTATTCAAGTATACTTTAAGCTTTTCAAGGTCCCGGCTAGTCTAGACATCAATTAATCTCAGTTTTCATAGCTCGAAAGTATGGACAAATTGTACAGTTTTCAGAAAATAATCATCTTCGTCGTCTATCTTGAAAATAACATAACTTTTTCGTTATAAGTCCGTTTTAACCCATTCAAGCGGCTATGTTCTCATTATTAAGTCTATTTTCTATACATGTAACCAAATCTTATGTTTTGAAAACTCATTTTTCTGTAGAAGCAGTTTCGGAACAGCAACATATATAAGTTACCAAATCTTACTTTTATCACTTGAAGTCTAGTTAAATCAACTCCCAAAAATCATCCTAACACTTCTACGACTTCCAACAATATCAACAGTGTCAAGATTATATTAATAACCTAATATATATGTCAAACCTCAAGAATAATTAAACTAAGTGTAGGAAAACATATAAATCGCATATAATTTATTTAAACCTTAACTTGTACAAGAAAATCCAATATGAGTTAGGACTTGAACCTAGCCATTTTTAGCAAGAAATATTCATGTTAAACATGTTTAAAAATCACAAGGATCATAAACAAACATATATGTAATGGGTGATAAATGTGGTATATAAGTTTGAATATCAACATAATCATGCTCTATAATCATCAAGATGTGCAAGTAAAATATAGAGAAAGATTTTTAGACTCACTAGTAGTGTATGTATATAAGTAGGTAGAAAGATGTGATCACAATGGGTATCCCGAAGCTCCAAAATATAAGTATACTACCCGAATATGTCTTGAAAATAACTATATCTTGCCAAAGTTTTCCCTCCTCCTTGGTTCCTATCCTTGGCCGATTGGTAAGTGGGTATGAGGGTGGTGATATTTTCTTTTCTTTGGTATTTTTAAGTTGCAAGTAAGTTAGTGTCTTATATACATGGGATATTCAAAGTGATGGTCAAAAAGAAATCTAGAGTAGAAAATTCTTTGTTGGCTAAGGTGGCCTGATCTTGGCGTGAAACAAGGGAAAGTAGGAGACACAATTTTGGTCAAGCACACATTCCACTTGGTCTTTGTCTCATGGTTGAATTATTAGTATAATTTGGTCAAGTAAATTGAATGTATTGTCTTCTAAAAAAAAATGAGGGGGGCGGCATATATAAAAAAAAGTAAAGTGAAATGTTAAATTTTATGTAAAAATGTATTTCAAGTATGTATTGGGTGTTATAAATATGTATTGGGTACTGGTTTAGTAGTCAACGTTAAATACGTATAATTAAGTGGGTTTAGTAAAAGAATTATAAAAGTGTAAGAAAATAATTTTTGACACTTTTGTACTAATTTAGGGAGGGTGAGAATGTATTAAAAATATTTATTAGGAGCATTGGGTACCTCGTGTGATCATTTGTATAGGTAAAACGTTTGTTAAATAAATATTCGTAACTAATAAATGGTATAATTGCTTCAACAATTAAATCACGAAAAGGAGTCTTGGGTATAAAATATGGTGACATAGGCTAAATGTAACCTAATGCCATAGTGTACTTTTATGTTCGTTCATAACTTTACGTTTATTAAAAATAAAATAAACGTAAACCGTTCTCAAGTAAGTCTTAAAATAGATAAATCGAGTTTAGAAAATAGTATTGATCTGGGAAATAGCGGGTTGTGACATTCTACCCCCCTAAAAAGGGAATCTCGTCCGCGAGATTCAGTCGGCGTTGGTCGTTGGAGTGGTATTAGCGAAGAGATGGGGGTACTTCTGACGAATCCGGTCTTCTCGCTCCCAAGTGAATTCGGGACCTCGTTGAAAATTCCAGCGAACCTTGGCGATAGGAATTCGACTATGTCTCAACTACTTGACATCCCGGTCCATGGTTCTAAAAAGATATGAGTTGGTTATCAGGTTGAGTTGTGTCCAGCGGAATGATGAGCGATTCAAGCATTTCTTGAGATTGGAAACATGGAATGTATTGTATTCACTACTGAGTTCTGGCGGAAGCTCTAGTCTGTAAGCTACAGGGCTGACTCTAGCCAATATCTTAAATGGACCAACGTATCTCGACTTTAACTTCTTTCATTTTTCGAACCATATCACGTCTTTCCAAGGCGAGACTTTCAACATAACTTGGTCACCAATCTTGAAATTCTAATGGTTTGCGTCGCACATCGTATAGCTTCTTATGTCGATCATGTGCAGCCTGTTGACTTGGAGCGTTGTTCCAAGCCCTGATGTGTACTAACGATCAATGAAAATGAAATGACCAAGGAAGCGTGCTAATAGCCAAAAGAAGTAGATGCCAATGCTAATGAAAGGAGTGAGAAGTACATTACAATACACATGAAAGAACTAATGAATCATAAGAATAAAAAGGAAATCATGCCAGGTACCATGTTTTAAGAACAGAGAATGTTAAAAATGAAAGGTTGCAAACAAAAAGATCAACAATAGAAAGAACATTCGTACTAGTATGAGCCAATAATGCTTGAAAGAAAGATTAAATATCCGTACGAATAAAGAAGCAAACTGCTATCGATTAACGAAAAAGAATTAGTGAATCACAACAATAGTAAATAGAATTAGATGTCAAAACAAAGAATGATTGAAAGGAGATTAGATGTACGAATGGAGAAGGAAAACGCGATTGATTTATGAAAGAGTCAATAAATCATAACAATAGTAAATAGGTTTAGATATCAAGAACAAAGAATGCTTAAAAGGCATGTTTGAAATCAGGATGAACAAAGAAACAAACGAAATGATGGGTAAAAGAAAGACCAATAATGATGCAAATAAACGCAAATAGAGGAATCATAAATCATTACGGTAGCAAAGAGGATGGATAGAGAATATCAACACAATAATAAATTAACCGAGAGAACCAAAGTGTTCAAATAATAATCAAGAGGGGTAAATACTGAAAGACAGAGTGTCAAATGAGGACAATCAAGAAATGAGACCGACAATAAGCATCCCATATGAGAATAAGTGAGGACAAGCAATAAATGAGAAAAGCATTACGCAATTCGAATGCGAAGTAAGAACAACAATAAATACAAAAGACCTTAAATTTTTCGAATGTTGATTGAAGGTAATTGGGAGCGAACAATAAATGAGAAAGGCAATAAATGTCATAACTATGAACAAGTAATCAGCGAGAAGTCAATTAGTATTACGAATTTTGATTAAGATTGAATGTGAACAACAAATAACCGGTTAGACAATAAATGTCACGAATGAGAGCAAACAGTAAATGAAAAGTCGAATATTGATTTAGTAAGGATGAAGACAGTAATAAATGGGAAAGACAATAAGTGTCACGAACGAGAATGAGTCAATAAATGCAAAGTCAAATAAGTATCAAGGATGTTGATTGATTATGAATGAGAACAACAATAAATGTGATAATCAATAAGTATGGTGAATGTTGATTGAGAAGGACAGAATATTCGTACTCAACCTCTCAGGATTTATTCTGGTCTAACGAGACCGTAGGTTGGTCGTCAAGCAGTTTCTACTGGTGCGTGATGTTCCTTACGAGGCGCCATGCGTGTCACCGGTAATAGGGTAGAGTGGTGAATGGATTTTCTGGTGATAAACTCTAGTCGGGTGGGAGGAGTAGGCTTATTAGTGGCTCTCCTATTCGTCTTTCCAGAGGTCTCATTATTGACTTCGAATGGCTCCGTCTCATTGTCGGGCATTAGTAAGTAGGTCAGTGATATGGGTGTTGGGAGGGTGGCCGACAAGTTTTCCAACTTGTCCTCGGAATCAAAAAATACATTAAGTAGGGGTAAACATTGCTGTCGAGTTCCGTCGTTACATTCCTGGTGATGCGATTTTTTCAAAACCACAAGAAGTGAGGAAGAATGAGGTGTTATAAATTCGTGTCCCGAAAGTAGGTGTTGTATAGTGTTACAAAAGCATGGGACGAGTGTTCAAACTAGTCTTCAGAAACGGCTAGTAAGGTAGTCAGGGAAATTGGCAGACTATAATGGGTTTTAATGTCACATAAAACGATGTCACATATGATTTTGAAAATTTTTAGAGACCATTTGTATTAATCATGATATGTCGGAAGGTTTAGAGGACCTTCAAAAGTACGAGTGTGTATGTTAGTTCAGTTACGCTAGTAATATGTCTCTAGCTTTTAAAAGTTGTTTTGAAAGACCAAAATGAGTGTCCCAACTTGAAGTCAAATGGTAAGATTACGTAGGGGAAAAGGCGTAACGGTGTGACAGGTACAGTATGTATGTATAAGTGTATAGAAAATATTTATAGTGAATAGCGTACCTCATGTAAAGTATAAGTTATCAAATAGCAAGGTATAACACATAGTTACGTCACATAGATCATTAAGTAAAATATCAAGTAAGGCAGTGGCTTGGCAGGCAGGCATGTGGCGGTCATAGGGTTAAGTTTTTGTTAAAGTGGTTATAGTCTAGGTTTTAGAAATACCCAGTTCTCTATAACCGAGGCTCTGATACCAATCTGTCACACCCCCAGAAATCGGGTCCAGCGGAAGCTTACATGTCACTGGGGTGCAACTCAATTGGTATCATAACATAAGGTACAAAGAATGGTTTCATTTCATTTATTTAGAATGAAAGTTGTTATCAAAAGCATTTATTTTACATATTATAAAAGAGGTGTGGAAATAGGCCCATAATTTAGTTAAAGCGGTCCCAATTAGTTATCAGAGTCTTCTATGACCATGCCATGCCAAAAGCCTCCAAAGGTAAGATAACGCCTTAAGAACCTGAAAATACATGCTAAAACGTCAGCATAAAGCTGGTGAGTTCATAGATTTTAGTAAACGAGTATTTTCCGTAAACAAGTATTTCCAGTAAACAAGCATTTTCGGTAAACAAGTATTTTCGGGAAACAAGTATTTCCAGTAAACAAGCATTTTCGGTAAACAAGTATTTTCGGTAAACAAGTATTTTCGGGAAACAAGTATTTCCAGTAAACAAGCATTTTCGGTAAACAAGTATTTTCGGTAAACAAGTATTTTGCGGAAGGCAAGACAATATAACAAATACAACGTCACAGCCAAAAATAAGGTATACAGTGCCTAAGCTCATGACCCCGAAGCTCGACGTAATCGTATGAAATCAATCATAATAATGCCCCTTGCAAGTGTTTGCCAGACACTCGGGAGTAATCCGAATGATATGCGTCCGTTTGACAGGTTGGCGCGACCAACTCGGACGGGGTGTCAACCCAAATAGATCTATCCACAGCATTCGCGCTCACACGCATGTAATTAACGGTTCATGATAAAGGGGACTTCAGTGGCAGTAATAGGTAACTCAGGCAAAGTAACAGATTTGTATTTATGTCCGCAAAAGCAAGAACTTGTATCCATAAGAAAGTAATCAAGGATGGAATAAGTAATTCATAAGGTATTCAAGTAATCAATCAAGTATTTCAACCATCCAGTAATGTTTGAGAAAGTAAATCGCGTTCAAGTAAAACAAGCATTGAATTTAAATAGTAATGAGCATGTATCTTCCCCCAAAACAGTTGTAAAACAAGTAAAAGTAGGGGTTATGAACTCACCGTATGCAATCAACGTAAATCGAATATATCGGAAAGTGAAAGGAGTGTTCAAACGTGAAAGACTCTACGGCAACCTAAAAATATATAAGTTGCCTTAGAATAATGTAATGTGCAATGTATGTATTTTATGAAATCCATTTATCACCCATATATGTTCGTAAAGTAATTTAGTAATAAGAATATGTACTTTTGTCAATGAAATTGTCATAACGTCTAAATGTTTGCTAAGGTTCAAGTCCGTTGTGCTTATCTTGACGTTAAACAATTTATAAGTAAAAGCTGTGAATAGTAACTGAAAATATATATTTTTCCGGTCTCGTGCTTTATCGATAGTTTTCATGTTATGTTCGTTTTATAATTCGCCTAATGCTCCTAAATAATATACACAAGTTACTAGTGGTTCCGAGTATGTCGTTACGGCTAAAAATGTATAAAAATACTCAAAAGTCTCCTTTTTATTTTTCCATCAGCTTTTTACAAAGCTGTCAAAATGATAGGTTTCGTCAAAATCTTCGGAAATCACAACTTACTCATTTTAGGTCCGTTTTCTAAGTTTTATATATCCCCACGAAGGTATTCAAGTATACTTTAAGCTTTTCAAGGTCCCGGCTAGTCTAGACATCAATTAATCTCAGTTTTCATAGCTCGAAAGTATGGACAAATTGTACAGTTTTCAGAAAATAATCATCTTCGTCGTCTATCTTGAAAATAACATAACTTTTTCGTTATAAGTCCGTTTTAACCCATTCAAGCGGCTATGTTCTCATTATTAAGTCTATTTTCTATACATGTAACCAAATCTTATGTTTTGAAAACTCATTTTTCTGTAGAAGCAGTTTCGGAACAGCAACATATATAAGTTACCAAATCTTACTTTTATCACTTGAAGTCTAGTTAAATCAACTCCCAAAAATCATCCTAACACTTCTACGACTTCCAACAATATCAACAGTGTCAAGATTATATTAATAACCTAATATATATGTCAAACCTCAAGAATAATTAAACTAAGTGTAGGAAAACATATAAATCGCATATAATTTATTTAAACCTTAACTTGTACAAGAAAATCCAATATGAGTTAGGACTTGAACCTAGCCATTTTTAGCAAGAAATATTCATGTTAAACATGTTTAAAAATCACAAGGATCATAAACAAACATATATGTAATGGGTGATAAATGTGGTATATAAGTTTGAATATCAACATAATCATGCTCTATAATCATCAAGATGTGCAAGTAAAATATAGAGAAAGATTTTTAGACTCACTAGTAGTGTATGTATATAAGTAGGTAGAAAGATGTGATCACAATGGGTATCCCGAAGCTCCAAAATATAAGTATACTACCCGAATATGTCTTGAAAATAACTATATCTTGCCAAAGTTTTCCCTCCTCCTTGGTTCCTATCCTTGGCCGATTGGTAAGTGGGTATGAGGGTGGTGATATTTTCTTTTCTTTGGTATTTTTAAGTTGCAAGTAAGTTAGTGTCTTATATACATGGGATATTCAAAGTGATGGTCAAAAAGAAATCTAGAGTAGAAAATTCTTTGTTGGCTAAGGTGGCCTGATCTTGGCGTGAAACAAGGGAAAGTAGGAGACACAATTTTGGTCAAGCACACATTCCACTTGGTCTTTGTCTCATGGTTGAATTATTAGTATAATTTGGTCAAGTAAATTGAATGTATTGTCTTCTAAAAAAAAATGAGGGGGGCGGCATATATAAAAAAAAGTAAAGTGAAATGTTAAATTTTATGTAAAAATGTATTTCAAGTATGTATTGGGTGTTATAAATATGTATTGGGTACTGGTTTAGTAGTCAACGTTAAATACGTATAATTAAGTGGGTTTAGTAAAAGAATTATAAAAGTGTAAGAAAATAATTTTTGACACTTTTGTACTAATTTAGGGAGGGTGAGAATGTATTAAAAATATTTATTAGGAGCATTGGGTACCTCGTGTGATCATTTGTATAGGTAAAACGTTTGTTAAATAAATATTCGTAACTAATAAATGGTATAATTGCTTCAACAATTAAATCACGAAAAGGAGTCTTGGGTATAAAATATGGTGACATAGGCTAAATGTAACCTAATGCCATAGTGTACTTTTATGTTCGTTCATAACTTTACGTTTATTAAAAATAAAATAAACGTAAACCGTTCTCAAGTAAGTCTTAAAATAGATAAATCGAGTTTAGAAAATAGTATTGATCTGGGAAATAGCGGGTTGTGACATGCGGTTAAGTATACTGTTCCATTGTTTGGTTGCGGTTAAGTTCTGCTATCTGCGGTTAGGTTGACTGCGTTTACTATTTTGGGAATACAAACAAATCGCAAGGAAAGTGACAGATTTGGATTTTTGTGCATTGCGATTAAGTTGTCTGCGGTTAGATTATTGTGGTTAACTCACTGTGATTTGCTTTCTGCGATTAAGTATTCGGCGATTAGGTCTTTGTGGTTAGCATATCTTGCGGTTTGGGTGTTCTGCCTCTGCGTTTAAGTATTCTGCGGTTAGGTCTTGTGGTTAGCATATCTTGCGGTTATCTCCTTACTTGTGAGTGACTCCTTAATTGCAATTTAATCACCTGAGGTTAGTTTGGTTCTCATATGAATGGTATGACAAATGAAAGGACCAGTTTCGTATGTTGACCCTAGTGCACATTCATACTCGGACCCTAAAGAGAATGCGACTCCTCAGTCAAGCAAATTGCTTGAATTGGCAAAAGAATGTCACATTGAATGCTTTCAAACACTTCAGCCACATCTTTCTATGCTGCTAGAGGGCAATGGATTCATAATTGGTTTTGAACGTGCATTCATAACACTATTCGGTCAAGATGTTTAAACATTCACAGAAGTTACGATCTTGAATTTGGATCAATTAAGGCAACAATTGGTCAGAAAAGAAACATCTAATGAGGAATCCTCTGCTGCCCTATGTGTGCTCAGCAAACAACTGCATAGCTTCTTTAACTCCAAATACTCCATGATCTATGATTACGACAGTCAGATGACTATGAAGTGCTTTGCTGACCACACAAAAGTTGATGTGGACAACTATAGAGATATGCTACGTCAAAACTTGGATAAGGTTAAAGAGTACATCGAGAGATAGCCAAAACTTGAACCAGCATATGATGACAAGGCTGAGACACATGATGGAAAAGCATGTGATAGTTTGGGTTTGGGCTTAACAGTGGATGCAAAGTCTGTCAACACTGAACTCATGTATTCAGAAGATGATATGAGTGTCACTTCTGATAAGTTGGTGACCCAGGCTATGGAGAACATACTCATACCGGACTCAAGCAACGAGGTATCATCAATTGATCAATTCAATACACCATCTAACATATGTCACCATACAGATCAAAGTAATCCCTGTTATAACACAAATATGTTGAAACAGACGAACAGTGTATTACCCTTATCTAATTCAACAAATATGTGTTATAAAGGGGGAGAAAATGATCTGTATGATGTCTTCAAAAATGATCTGTTTGATGAAAGTCCTTGTCTCAAAGTTGAGTTTTCTAAGACAATGGACCAGAACATGGTTGAAAAAGAGACATTTAATCAACTCCAAAAAAGGTTCTCACAATTACAAAAACATTGCATTGAACTTGAAATTGAAATACAACGTAAAGAAGAATGTCTTCAAAACTGCAAACCGTGTCTAAATCCGGAATTGCCTGATCTTAATGAATATTTTATGATTAACAATTTGAAAACTCAGCTGCATGACAAGGACTCAACTATCAACTGCCTTAAAAATCAGATTAAGATGTATGAGCAAAGTTATGATGCCAAATGGAAACACAATACTTATGAAACTAATTGCAAAATGGCTAAATTACGTGTGGAAAATGAGAATCTTAAAGTAAAATGTAATGAACTGTGTGAGTCACTCAAACAAATAAATGCTGAAAACATCAATCTGATTACTCCACAATTTACTAAAAACAATGATTTCTCTGTTCAAAGTCTGATTTCATGTCCTAGAATTTCTGGTGAGAACATCGTGCCAAGTTATGTTTCAAAGAGTCAAATGAGCCTCAATCTTTCAAAACCATCTATCTTGGGAAAACCTGTCTTGAAAAATGTTGGTTATCAAACTACCATTAGACAACCAAATGCTTTTATTTCTTAAAGATCTAAATTCTCGAATACTCGATGTGTTTCTCAAGTGGATAAAAAACGTTCTTTGACTAAGTCTGTGAGCTCAAAACCTATAATTCATAAATCAAATGGTCCTAAACCTGTAAAATCTTTGAGACATAGACCAAGGAAATATGACCATAGAACCGCTCATCACAAGAATGTCACTATGCATGAAACAACATACAGGCTTAGATCTTCTTGGATATAGATACCAACTGGAAGGACATTCGTGATGAATGGTCACAAATGGTCACATGTGTGTACCATTGACACAGGTTTTACAAAGGGATTACACAACAGGTCCACTAAAACCTGTGTGTGGCTTCCAAAGACACTGACATCTCCTACGACTGGAGATATGTCTACTCACATGTGAGATGACATCATGTGGACTCCTGACTAATTCTTTTCAGGACTCGTAATTCTCCTGTTTACCTACTGATTAATTCCCTGTATATGCTGTATGTCAGTAGCTTGTGTTCATATAGTGTATTTGTTCTTTAATTCATTCTACTTTTATGCTATCTTTCTGTATATATTTTCTTGCTACACAGTGTGTCTATATGGTTGTTCTTCATGCTATGTGTTGCTTTAGGTAGTCTGCTGTCTGGCCTCATGGTTCTATATGCACATCCTGAAAACTCTCTCATCACTTGGGTATCACTCATAACTTCAGGGACCTATCTTGCATACATGTATCATTTTCTAATGTATGGTCGTGAAGTTCAAGGACTGCTTGTGTCAATATGGCAAAGTATACCCATCACATATTTAATTGTTCATTAATTGCTTACGTGTGATGTTAATGGTAGTGTGTGTGAGATTTTGGTCTCGTTAGGGTTGCGGTTAGGATGGAAATACTTTGCGTAGTACCTTAAGCGTTGAGTAGGGTATTGCATTATTACTTACCTTGATTGAGGGATCTTGTTGTTATCCATGGTGTTAATCGTAAGATCAGACGGGTTGGATCGGAGTGTGTGAAGTATTCTTGACTGCGGTTTGCTTATGTTCTTGACTGCGGTTAGTGTATGTTCCTGACTGCGGTTAGTGTATGTTCTTGATTGCGGTTAGCTTATGTTCTTGATTGCGGTTATCTTTACCCTGTTTGCGAGTTTCTCCATAACTGTAACTGTGATTAGCTTTATCTTGCGTTCAACTTTCTTTGTGTCTACTCTGTCTTGCGATTAAATTGGTTGAGTTTATTTATGACTTTGACTGCGGTTAAGTAGCTTTGCAGTTACCTGCACTTGCGTTTAATGTGATGTGCGATTCAATTTATTGTGTTTATCTTGACTTGTTGTGGTCCGTTTGTGTTGCGGTTATGTCTTTGTGATTATAATGAGTTTGCGGTTAAGTTGAGTTTGCTGATTAGTTTGCGGTTAATTGAGTTTGCGTTTAATGATTCTGCGTTTATCTCTAGCTGGGAATTATTTTGACCCACTTTGTCTAGCATAAATTAGGAGTACAGTGCTTGTGTGTTAGTAAATGGGTGTCTAATCATCCATACATAGCTTGGTATGTATGGCACTCATTTTTGTTTGTCCTAATTGCTATTCTATGTGATGAATGATTTCCCTCATGAGTGTCTATTACGGCTCTAACGTGGCTCTTGGCCCTGTTCATATCTCCTTACCATTTGGTGTTAGGGTTTCTCTAGTTACTAACACTCAATGTCACATGGTTTGCTTTCTTTGTTGATTTGTGTCAAATGCAGCTATTATGGTAGAACCTATTATCGAAGGACAACTGGCTCCACCCGTTCGCTCTGACAACGACATTCTGTCATTCAACAAGTGGGTAGCCATTGGTAAGAGCAATTGCTATGTTAAGACTGACAGACCTCAGAATCATCCCATATTCAGAATGGCCCTAGACATACTCAAAAACACCACTTTCTTCAATGCCTTCACCGCATCCTCCTCAATCCCCTCCATCTATATCCAGCAGTTCTGGAACACTATATGCCATGATAGAGCTACCAACACTTACAAGTGTCAGTTGGATGAGCATTGGGTGAACATCACTATGGAAACTCTTGGTAGCGTACTGCAGATATTGCCAACGGGTGACAATGTTGAATGCACTCCCCCACCTAATCCCGCTACCCTTATTGACTTCGTCAATGAACTTGGGTATCCCACTCAAGTATCTATGCTTTTCACAGTTATCACCCATGACCTCTATCAACCATGGAGAGCAATTGCAAGCCTTATCAACTTGTGTCTGACTGGCAAAACATCGGGGTATGAAAGACTTAGAGCTCCATCTCTACAAATTCTCTGGGGCATTGTTAATGGTGAGAACATCAACTTTGCTGAACGGATCTGGGAGGAATTTAGTCAGTCCATTCACTCTTTCTTGGTCGATAATGCAAACCTTGAAGCAAACAAAGACGGTAAGAAAAGATCAGCCAAGCTCCTGATCCCAAGCATTCGCTTCACTAAGCTGATCATAACTAGTCTTCAACGTTCTCTCAAATTCCACCCTAGAGATGAATCCCCTCTTCATCAACCCACAGAAGAACATCCAGTTGGGTTCCTCAAATATGATGCAAAGAGTACAAGCGAGATTATCTTCGGCATGGACATTCCCACTGCCCTTCTCACTCGTGATATACTGACTGCTCAGTATTATGAGGAATATCTTAAACTTCTGAAGACAAGTCGGGAAGCATCTGCTAATGAGCTCTCCTTATCCACAAAGTCTGAAAGAACCGCATCCAAGAAACGCAAGGGTGTAACGACCTCAGCTGCGTCCTCTGAAGGCACTAAACGAGTAAAGCGGACCACAGGAGGCAAAAGAACCAGCACTAAGAATAAACCACCAAGTGTTGAGGATCCTAAAGCTGCACCTAGCACCACACAGTTGCCTCTTACTGAAGAAGAAATGGTTCAAATGGCAACTGCTGAAAGCTTAAAGGAAGCATACATGCCACCTGTGCCACCAGTCAGTGGTGTCAGCATCAGAGAACCCGTATCAGACAAGACATCACAAATCCAGCATGTGGTAGGAAAAGGCAAGGATGTTGCCAAGGAAGAACTTGCTGCACACACTCTGTTGAAAATATCATCTCCGGCCTCCAAATCGACCAGTTCCAAGTATATCCTCAAAAAATGATCACCAACATCCTCATCTGCAAGAATATCTCCCGACAATGCTCCATCACCAAGTCTTGGGCAACCCGCTGACACAAGCGGATCTGAGATTGATACCAGTTCAGCTCTCAAAGGTGATGAATCTAAGTCAGCTACACAAGATGTTACCAGCCACCAACCGATACAGGATAAAACAGTTGAGTCTGTTGCTCCAAGTGATCCACTCGATGACGAATTTGTCTCTACTGCTTATCTGGATCTACAAGGTAACCTCAAACTGAAAACTGATGATCCTAAGCTCGTCGTGGAACCTAACAACACTACTGGAACCCTGGCATCGTACAAGAATCTGGATACATTCGGAGATCAATTCCTCGTGGATAAGCCAGATGATACTGAAGGTGACAAGTCGGTGATGAGCGAGAAGAAGTTGTGTCAATGGTTGATGTGCCTATTGAGCAAGACAACTCCACCATTCCTACCAGGTCTGCACCAATACCTACTGCTGGTCCTGACAACACTGACACCCCACAAGCAGCTACAACACAAGAGAAACCGACTGAATCTGCCACTCCTGCTACCACTGAGAAGAAGCTGGATCTGAATACATTAGCCAGAATGACAGGTGATATTGTTCAAGATAACCTCACCATCCATGAGAAGTTGGACAAGCATGCCTCCTTACTTCAAACTTTAGTAAACCTTAATCTGCCAAAAACAATTACTAATCACGGCAGCAGGTTATACAAGTTGGAGCATCTTGACCTTGAACGACAAGTATCTCAGGTAATCAACGAACAGGTAGCTGAAGCGATCAGCATTGCTCTTGAAGCTCCCCTCAGATCCAGATTCAAAGACCTACCTATCAATGATATGAAGGTAATTCTGGAGAACAACATTTTCCAATAGGGTCAACAATACAGGACATGATGCTCATGTCAAACTGTATGATGCATTGGAGGCCTCCATAAAACAAGATAACGCTGAGGAACACGCCAGAGACATGGAAATTGAAAGAAAAAGAAAACAGAGGCATCAGGGTCATCCCAGGCCACCATATGGATCACCTCCTCAACCACCTCCACCTCCACCACCTGCTGGGGCATCTGGTCCATCAGGCACTCCTTCTCTGCCTGGTGGGTCTCATGCTCCTGGTGGACCATCACAACCCACCTCATCACCATCTCAAAAACATCAAACTGACAAGTCATCCAAGTCAGCACCTTCCAAACATGCCAAACAAGTTAAGTATGCTGCTTGGACTACCATTGACGTCGGTACAACCTCTATAGCATCTCAAGTCAATGATGATCTTGTCTTCAATGAAGCATCTGTCGCTCCTCAGCACTCTGATTCTTCCGATGACGATGAAGATGATGCCTCAACGACTCATATCTCTGGAAGACAGTGGTGGAAATCATTCGCCAGAAGTGACTCCAATGATCCACCGCATGTTTCCTTAACCAAGGCTGACAAAGAGACATGGTGGAAACCCGATGACAAGAAATCACAATCTCCTGAACCTGATTGGACAATCCCTTCCTCCGATTTGCCAACCAATGACAACAACTGGATCAATGCCATCACCACCAGTTTCGTCCCTCCATCCGAAGATTCTCTACTTTCACAAACTGGTGATATGGGAACATTCATCACATGGTTCTGCAAGAAGCGTGGTCTATCCAGGCTAACTCAGAAAGACCTGGAAGGTCCGGCTTTCAACATTGTCAAAGAATTTCATCAGGATGTTTATCATCTACAATACCAGATGGAAGAGTGCCACAAAATGTTCAACAACATTGTGGATGAAGGGATCATGAAGTATAACTACAACAATCCACTTCCTTTGGGTGGAACTCCTGGAAATGTTACTATCCAAGCCGAATTATTCTTCAACAAAGACCTCGAATATGTTAAGCTTGGAAGTAGGCAATGCATGTCGGCCTTGTCCATCACCAAGATGAAAGTTGCCCTCTATTCTGATATCGGGTTGGAACAACTTGTCCCGGACAGCATGTGGAGTACTCAAGAATGTGACTACGACATCTCGGCATCTCTGGGTATTTCTCACTGGTGGCTGAAGAAGCAGCAATTTTACATTGATCGGTTTCAAGCTCAAGGTAACCGAAAGTCTGTTCGATCACCACTTCAAATCATCAGTGTGGTTAAGGTACAGATTCATCCCATCCATGGATATGACTACCTTAAAAGTATAACACTCCGTCGAGCTGACTTCAAGGACTACATCATATCCGAAGGGGACTTCAAACACCTACGTCCTAATGATTTCGAAGATCTGTACCTGCTCCATCTTCAAGGAAAGCTGCATCATCTACCATCTCGAGAAAAGAAGTCTCTTGTGTTTGCCGTACTTCACTGGATCAGGGGTATCGTCATCAGAAAACGGGTAGAAGACTTCGAGCTTGGCATCGAAAGCTACCAATCTCAACTCAACCTCACGCGCCCTCTATGGAATGTCAATAGTCTGGAACTTGTTGCTGACTTTACAGTCATAGAATCTCCTCTGGCCGCAGTATTTCGTGACAAATACAACGTTCCTATGGTTTTGCGCTTCAACGAAATACACTAGTTCAGCGACGGTACGTTAAGAATGGTTGAAGAGGCGTTGGACTTCAGAGTGAAAGAATACCATGTCTATGATCGTGGATCTAGACGTTATACCAACCACTGGACTGACAATGACCTAACACGGAACAAGAGGTTTTTGGCTGGCATCCGCAAGAGATTGATGTTGTGAAGAATCTTCCGTAGCCTGGAGTGCTACGTGGGTGTTAGAGTTCGAGCTGGAGACTACCGCCTTCTACAACGCACTGAATGATGTGATCTGTGGTGGGGTTCAGTGTCATACATGTATTTTGGATGTGGCGTTTGTTTTGTAACTTGTACTGTATTTTGTCTGTGGCTCTCTTTTTGTATCCTTATGACTCTTTC
>CM060677.1:21554079-21559079 GCA_030686995.1 Artemisia argyi
CTTTAGATAGATAATCATCATTTACAATTTATTTTATCTTTAAAGTTTCATTCAGCTAGCTTCATGAGGCTGATTGATATAAGGTTAGTTCTTAAGGTAAGTGCTATTCATGGTTCTTAAGGTAAGTGTTATTCATAACGTTATGCTTATATATATAACCTTGAGCTTTTTGTTTTTTAACCGTTTCTAAGCTTTGTGTTAACTGATGAACTTGAGCAAATATGTCTAAACCATGTGTTTCAGCACATGAGTGTTTAACTAGAACAGTATTATAAGAATATATGCATATTTGTTGAACCTTTATGTTTTATACAATAATGTTTATACTTTCATAGGTTACAAATATCAGGGCAAAAAGCCGGTGCACTGGAGTTCCTCATCCCACATGCACTAATGTTGAGTCAGAGGTAAATGGATATACAACTTCTTTGGTGACTAAGAGGATTTATTGTAATCAAACTTGGCAATTCCTTCGTAGGGATTAAGTTTCGAGTGGTTTCTTATAACATTCTTGCTTAGGTATGCATACATATTCACGTTAGAGTTGAAAGCGAATTGGTTCAGGAGCTGCTTGGGCTTTCATTTTAAAATTGATGACATGGGCGTTTAATTTTTTTTAATACAACTATTATTAGTTTGTAAACTTAGGGTACATACATTATTTGATCACTTTGTGAAGGGTTGAAGGCAATGTTTACTACAAGTTATAGAAAGTCTGATGTGGGTTTCTCTGAAAACGTCAATTGCTCATTCCATAAAAATCATCAAATCTCGAGTTTTCTTTGTAGTTATGACAATGAAAATCTCATAGCAAGCATCTTTGGACTCATCAGATACTTTTCCTTTTTTCAGTTCATATAATATAAAAGGTAAAACACCAAATGCATTTGAAGTTTCCCTTCGACAGAAGGAAGGTGAATTTGCTTCTTATATATCTAGACAAATACACATATCACTTTTTTATATGAAGAAAGTAATTTTTTAGCACGTCAAACAATATCCACTTATCTTTTAATGATAGTAATATTTTTAATTAAATTTAAGGCGTATGTGGAATCCATTTCAGGCTCTCTTGCTGGAGAATTGGTTTGATTGGAAAAATACATATCTCAATCAACTATTAGCACACAATTTAATAAGCGTTGTCAAGAATAAAATTTATAGTAAAGTACGAATTTCGTACGGTGTATGAAATTATAGTTAGAAGTCACAGAGCTTGACATATTAAGACAAAAGGAACATTGTTGCATTGTAGTTGAAGGGTAAACAGGATGAGGACGTACAACATTCATAAATTAATGCACAAGCTTGGAGCTGTCTTACGTAGTTTTATATACTTCAATGGCTACCTAACTTAATCCCAAGCCCAAAGCTAATTATATGTTATTGCCTTTGTTTCACCTGCTGTAATTTATGTGACCTTAAGGTAATGTACACATTTATGCGATGAAAGACAAAAGGAAAATGAAAGGTTGTCTTGATGCTGCTGATATGTTCACATGTAAGTAACCTATACGTTTGTTTTTTATTTGTAAAGCATGTGTTACCGTGGTATATATTTATGACTTTTTAAAGATAATCCCTTAGCACCATCTGGTAGGATAAGACTATTTGATTTTGCAAATGGTGTGGTTCGTGTTGAAGATCCTACGTGTGGTTCGGTTGCCAATGTTCGTACGAACAATGGTGCTTCTTCTAAGTCCATACGCAGGAAGGTTGTAGCTTCAGAATTACCACCTTCTCAGCGATCTACAACAACTACCAGGACCAAAAAGAGATATGGCGATCACATTGAACAACCATTATCTAACAAATGTTGCTCCAAGGAACTACCAATTTGTGAATTTGCTATTAGTAATAGCGACAGTGGTGTTCGCCATTCAGTGTCTACAACACGTGTTCGGATGGGTCCGGTGTTAGCAACTTCTGGAACAGCGGGTCCGCCTCTGCCTGTGAAATTGGTATGTATAGCGCTATAGTACAAATTATCTAAGGTTAACATGTTGATGTCATATTATTTTTTTGGTGTAGCCCAAGAAAACAATCGCGTATGTCAGTATCATATTAGTATATACGTCGACCGGTATCATGATTTCATCATCGTTTATTATATGTTAGAAAGTTATAGCTACTTGAGTTTAGTTTTGTGAATTTTAATGATCATTTGTGTCATACTATTTAAATGTACTCATAAAACTACAAACAAGACTTGCACCATCATAGGACTGTCGAAAAAGAATGCACATGAAATATGTATTGTTATTTTTTATTGGAAAAAGATTAAGAGACCTAAAAGATAAGACTAATTTTGTGCCTAACTTATGTGTCACTAATTCATTGGATTGTGAAGAGGTGGGTCCGGTTGATACAACCAATGAATTGTTGACACACATGTTTAGGCACAAAATTAGACATATTTTTTAGGCATGCCAATCATTTCTCTTTTTTATTTTATTTAGTTATAATGTTTAAGTGGTTATCATGTATTTAGGTGATCTAATATTAGAGATTCCAATAAAAAAGGGATGATGGTATTTGCTCATCTGATCACGAGAACACGACACAAAACAAACATTTAAAAGCAATGTAAGATTCTTCAATTTTTTGTTAATTTTTTAAACATTGTTTGATTCGTAATCAATTTAATATCTGAGCCTCATACATTTATTTATTTAATTCGTTCGATGTTTGGTTAAACGTGTGCTGACAAGCGTCGGGAAGAGCCAAGGTGCACCTGATTTTGTGTCGTTACATGCATTAGGATTTGTAGGTGAATGTCATCTTTTTCTGCTTTACTGCATCAGTATTTTGTTTATAAAAGTGTTCAGGACTTGCAAATCGACACATAAGTGACGAAGAAAGACCAGAGATGATTCATTAGAACATATTTTATTGGCTTTTTCAGTTACATACTTGCAGTGTAAGCCAAAAATTTTTTGCTCAAATATTTCACCATAACAATATGTGCAAACAAAAAATTTACAACTCTGCAGGTGCAAGGAGAATCCTGATACATCGCCAATTCTCGATATCCAGAGGCGATGATATCAAGACCCAGATGTAGAGGAGATTATGAACATGATACGGTTAGCTAATTTAGTTGAAGTGAACCCGCAAAACTATGACGTTACTACATAAACTTCTTTTTATACTATTACTATAAACATCCATTACTTACCGAAAATGGTTTATTTGAGTTATATATTCTGCATATGGTAATGATAATTTATCATTCTCACCATCCCTGTTGTCTCCACCTTTGAGCTTTCAAATTCTTCCAGGTCAGTTTAGTACTCCTATGAAATTCTTCAGCTTCTTCACACATAACGCCCTGTAAAATGTCTATATGAGTATAAATATTGTGAGAAAATAGAAAATGAAGCAACTAAATGCTGTGATTGGCGAGTGGAAGGCTGTACATATTTTTGCCATGGCTTTGATCTTCAGCGTGAGGCCATTGCTAAGAATAATGGTCTTCCCGTAAGTAATTTCTTTCCATAAATGGAGACGATGAAATTGTGATGTCCTAAATCTTTGAATTACCAAGTCGTGTCTTGAGAATGTAAATGTCTATTTAAGCACTATATCAAAAAATCACTCACCATGTTACTTTGTTTATAACACTATTATCTTTACTATATTTTTAGGAAAATGTTACATTATAGCTGATAGACCCTTT
The DNA here is from genome assembly GCA_030686995.1 of Artemisia argyi. Lineage (NCBI taxonomy): Eukaryota > Viridiplantae > Streptophyta > Magnoliopsida > Asterales > Asteraceae > Artemisia > Artemisia argyi. The sequence goes on from CM060677.1 coordinate 21,557,759, forward strand.
ATAATCTCCACATGCAACAACTGATGGCTTGCTTGCTAATGGGTCAAGAGGAAGGTAAGATGTTGAATTTTCCAAATATGCAGGGTTAGTATACTAATGAGGGGGTGTTTGGGTTAGATGGACCTAAGTAACTTAAACATGTTTAAAAAGCTTGACGAAAGATTTCCTTTCACCATTAACTGTGAACTTAACAACTATTTATAGTGATCTGGTACTAAATATATTGACAATTCTTCTTATGTATCACGGGTGAAGATACATGTTAAAACAATGTTTATAGCGACATTCGATACTGATTACTTGACTAATCTGATGTTAAATAAAAATTCCAGGAATGATTGGCAGAAAATCCTTAGAAGAAATCACATGGAACATATGTCTTATTACTGTCATTAAATATATGATGGCAGTAGTAGGAAAAAGATTATAAGAAGCAAATCAACACTGGAGTAAGTTATAAATGAATCAACCAGAAATGTGGAAATGGTCCTATAGGTTGAAAAGATGAAAGTCAATAATGATTTTTTTGTAAAATTAATCTTGAACTTTTCTTAAATCTAATGATCTAAGGGCTTTTCCTTTTGGCAGGAGAAGAAGCAATGAAAAAAGTACGGATGAAGGTTGAGGAGAAATATATATGGGCATAGTTTGTGGTGTCAGACGGAAGGTAAACTTCGTCTCACTATGCAATTTTTTGAAGAAGAAAAAGAGGTCAGTGGTGTTGTATAAGGATTCAATTTGCTTTTCTATGTTACGCAATCTAAGTTTAGTCAAATAGGGTTGATTCCTCAGTATTCGATAATAATGTTTTATTTATAGCTTGATTAGCATATATTTGCTGTTAATGTGATCTCTGTGAGGTTAGGTTAACTTGGATGTGTATGTTGTAACACGTAATGAGTGATTAAAATTAGGTTTTTTTGGTTCGTGATTCCAGTATTAAACGATAATGTGGGTTGTGTAGATAACAAGATATATGTGTAGATTTGGTCATCTATGGCATGAACCTGTTACATAAGGTTTTATTATGCGTTAGTGTATTGGCTAAGTAAACTGTATTTAATTGAATAGCATAGTTGGCTTTTTCAGTTTTCAGTAATCCATTGTAGTTGAACTCATCCCTTTTTTTAAAGTTTATGTAGATTGTTGTTAATTGTTATAATGCATAAAGGTTGGTTTATGTGTAATTTTGTTTTTAATTATATCAGATGGAAGAAAAAAAAAACATGTTCTTGACTGGCGCAAATGGGTTTCCATCATCAATGGCATGGCCAACGGTTAGTCGCGTTTTAAGTCACTGTTTTGCTTCAATATTATCATA
>CM060677.1:21564079-21577702 GCA_030686995.1 Artemisia argyi
AGACACTCAGCATGGGACACAACAACCAATTTTTTTAATTAATGCTTTCCTTTTGATGATACCAGTCATTGCATTCAAAATTACAATAATGAAAGAAGCGTTATTATTCTAAATGTCACATTAGAAAGTTATGTTGTAGCCTTAAGCAAAGACAGTACAATTCCCACAGGGAAAAAGAAAATTGTAGATTATTCGGGTTAAAGAGAGATTAGAACTTACATTAAAATGAGAGTGGGTTCTAATTTGATCCATCCAAAAACTCACAGCTTTACCCGTTTTTCCAAGAATTTCCTGCATAGCCTTTTAAGTCAGGGCATACAAAATGATCGATCAGAAGAAGCACCAGAAAATTAAGAACAAACAATCTTTTGGTATCTTCTTTTCCTGCATCCTTACTTTTTTTTTCAAGCACACTATTTGGTCAAAATAATGGTCTACTGTAGCAGGTAAAAGAAACTAATCCAAACACTCCTTGTACCTCAAAAGGATCCTGTCTCATAAGCTCATAAGTCATAAGCACACAGTTTGGATTAGGTTTTTTTTTTTCTGCATCGTAGACCATTTTTGTTTGATGAAACATTAAATTGAGACAGTTGGGTAGTGGACCAAAAAATGAGCTTATGAGCTTCCCCAATTTAATATAAGATCAGCATAATTATAAGTATAATAGATTTCATGTTAACTACTTACACCAGTATAATATATTTCATGTTAACCACTTAGACCAGTTATTGGTGGTGTAGAAGCATGTGCAGTCGAGCAAGAGTTGGAACTTATATTTTTGAACTTTTTACAAAGTAACTCATCTCTCAATCAGATTCTAATAATACTGGCTCACCATGTTCCTTCAAGGCACTTTAGCTTTATAAGTCCAAGGAGTGAGCTTGCACTCCAAACCATGTTTCTTTCTCAAGAGTAATAATGTTGCGTTTAATATACAAATACAGAATTCTTTCGTATCACCTGAATATTATGCTTTTAAGGTCATTGTATTTTCATTTATGTTAGCCTATCAATGTCCTCAAGAACCACATTCTTGAAGATTAGCGCCTGCTCGTGTGAAGAATATTTTCTTTATTCTGGATCACGGGTTTCAAGTTGGCAATGGTGTTTGAGCTTTTGACGTCAAGAGCAATGGCCTTTTCAGTGTGGATCTTGACGGATATGTCTACGTAATTAAAAATGAAAATGGTAAAACATTGAACAGATTTAAACACTATTAAACATAAACCAAGGCAAAATAGTCAGAAAGTTTTGATCGTTTAGAATTCGGATCATATGCTAAAAGAGTTTACATTACGTGCATCCAGAATCCGACAAAACAAAACACATATTTTGCTAATTTCTTGATAGTTGCTTCACCACTATTAGTAAGGGTACATTTGTACTTCCATACACTTAGTGAACTTAAGAGTTTTTACTTTTCGTGCTTTATAGTGTACTGAGATAAGATATATAGTAGGCCAATGTCAAACCATTTTGGCAAAAATGTTTATAAGTCAAGAAGCTTTCTATAAACTTAACAACTAATGCGTCATCGTCGTTCTTATTTTATTAATAATTAAATGTTGGTCCAAATCAGTTGAGATTTAAAAAATTGGTCAATGGTCCTACTTTATTTATGGCTTCACAAACGTTTGTTTTAGAACTATCAACAACACATGCTATTGGTTATTGCGGTACCGTGTTTGTGATATATAAGCAATGTTTTGCTGGAAAAAAGTTGTGATACGACCCCAACAATGAGAGTGCTTAGTTTGGATGATTTCATTTAATCGAAAATGATGGGATGGTCTTGATGATAATTAAGATAATTTCAACCCATAAGTGTACCTATTAGAAAAGCCGTATTTTTCTTAATAACCTCTCCAAAGAACATATAGATGCCTTGTTTTATTTGAATTAGAAGTCTTAAATTAAACAGAACCTAGTTCTTTAACTCATGCCAGTTCAACATTTCCATGAAACAAAGTATAGGCGTCAAAATGGGGTAGGTTGGTTAACGGGTCAAAATGGGTAGCTTTAGGTACTGGTGGGGTTGACCTTAAACCTTAAGGTTCTAATTTATCCGTGTTCCACTAACGAATTCATTATGAATTCCCATGTTCCTAGATAGACTGCATGTGGCTGTTGAGATATACGCAAATGGATGAACAGGTAGAGGAAGCTGCATACATGTCTCAGCCCAGCCGATAGTCACAATCCTTAGAAAGACAATGTGTGTAACAATTCGCAATTTCAGGTTAACTTTTATTCCCGAAAATTTCACTATTCACTATTCACTTTTACTATTCACTTTCACTATTCATCTCAGAAATTTTTATTTCATATTCTCGTAAGTTAAACTATTTTAACGATAATCTGAGAGTTTGACGCTCGTCGGATCATTTCTGCAAAAATCACAAAGCCGTGTCCGAGATTTACTTTTAGGTTTAAACGTCCTTCTAGCATCCCGATATGTCTATAAAATATTATAAACAATAGAAATATGATTTTCTCTCATTTTAGGACAATTCCAAAAGTTTCGGAATTTTACGTTTTTCAGTTCAGCGTTTTACGCGAATTGCGCGTTTTAGACCCGTGTTTCCAGTTTTTAGCAGGGTTTTAGCACCCGATAGAACCTACCACTCATTTTATATTTTATTATGGAGTATATTGACATGTTTGACCATACTTTCAAGTTTCATATGTTTAGGATACCCGGTTTTACGTTCCGTGGCCTAAAAACTTACGGTTAGCAACTTACGGAGTCAAAACTAGCTCTATATCTAGGATAATATCATCCAAGACCAAGTCATCCCTCCTTATCCATTCCAAACCGCCACTAGGGGGGGGCATTCACACTTGTGGCATCATCTCATGACTTTAGCCATTGGATCATTTTTATTTACAACTTTGTCTCCAAGTTTATGTAGTTTCCTAGCCACCTTCCTAACCTCCTCATTCTTGCTATAAATAGAGAGCTCATTCCTTTCATTCTTCATCAATAAAAACGCCACACTACTATATCCTAGCACCATGATCCTTTGATCTTCAATATACAAGTTACACTACAAAGTTCAAGGTCTTAGTATTCTCTACCTAGTTCTTAAGTTTGTTTGGTGATTCCATGGTTGAATTAGGAGCTACACAAGGTTACTAGGGCTGAAGTTAATGGGTTTTCACAAGGTCTATATCAAGTCTATCAATGGTTACAAGAGTTATGGTGAAGGGTTTACAAGCTTAGGTTTAGTGTCCTAGTTCTATACTTGACTTCCTTTCTTTAGAAAGCCAAAAGTTGTAAGCAAACCCTTATACACTTTCTTTCTCAATTTCATTTCATGCTTATTATGTTTCTTTCATGCTATATATGGTCTTTGTATTGTGTTCATGATGTTTAAAAATGGATAAAACAAGTATTGGTATACATATGTTAACTTATGACAAGCAAACAAGCAAACTAGTGATTTTTATGGAGAACCACGACCAAAATAGTATAACTATGATATTTGACACTTACTTACTGTTAAAGAGGACTTAACAAGGAAAACATAGCAATTTGAATCACCCAAAACGAGTACCCGAGTCAAAAGTTATGACCATTTGAAGTTAGCGACACCAAAACGCCGAAACTGCCAAATACCCTACTGTTTTGCATTCTGTGATTTTGAAAGTCCCACTTCTGGTCCGATTCATCAAAAAGTTAAAACACGAAAGTTGTCCGGAACGACGTTTTCGTTCAGGAACAAAGAAGCTTGAGACCTGAAAACGCTTTCTGAGTGATAAAATTCTTCAAATTCTTAACAGCCCATTTTTAGACCAAAGTTACTATATAATCATTATAATTAGATGAGACCAAGAGGTCTAATGACCTAAAGCCGAGACCACAACCATGGCTAAAGCCAAGGTTGAGTCTCAAGATCATGGTAACAATGACCAAGGTCACGGCAAAGCCACGGCTAAAGACCATATAACTATTAAAGATCAAAACTTATATATATGTTATCAAATACTACAATAGTAGGGAGCCTCATGTGAGGAGTTCATTAAGTAAGCCGTCGAGACGAGTTGTGGATTTACGAGTTAAAGTGTCCTGGCTCCTCGAACGTTTACTTCATGACTTCTGAATTATGTCGGCCCGAACGGTAGTAAGAGATATACAAACTATACATGTTTCATAGAACACTTATATTCAAAGACTTACACTATATACTAAGTACTACATCATGAACATTATGCAAGACATATATTGGCAATTCTTCGTAATCTTAGATGTTACTCCAAACCTAAGTCGCAACGTTCTATTATAGGCTGCTCTTAGAGACTTTCGCGATTCGACTACCACTTTCATTTCTCATTACATAGACTTAAGGTGAGTCATAGCCCCTACTTTTTCGTACTTGTTTTAACTCTTGGGGGGGGATACATGCTCAACTACTTGCTTACTTGTACAAATACTTGATCGCATTATACTTGATTGTTCTATACTTGATTGTCTTATACTTGATCGCATTATACTTGATTTCATACATACATGATTGTGTTATACTTAACTGCGTTATACTTGATTGTGTCACTGCCAGTGGCTCCAGATTAAGTTGCTGGATGACCATTGAGACTTCCGGTGGCTCCAAATTAAGACCTTGGATGACCATTGAGGCTATTGATACATCCTAACATTTGCGAATGTTGGATACATCATAAACGTGAGGTCTTCGGAGATGAAGTGTAGACTCACGACTAATTGCTTAACTGTTTTGATGAACTTATACATGTCTTTATTATACTATATGTTAGCAGTGGGTTGTGAACACACAGGTTACAAGTCTCTTATGGCGGGACTTGTAACTGAGTGGATTCTCAATGCCTTTGCTGTATGATCATTCTTTAAGGCTTTTCAACTGTTTTAAGACAAACTCTATGAACTCACCAACCATTGTGTTGACACTTTAGCATGTTTATCTCAGGTTAGTAAGGCGATAGCTAGTGTGTGGAACTTAGAGTCAAGCTGCATATTCTGAAGACTTACGCTTTTATCATTTACCATTCAAAACATTTTGTATACATTTATGTATCATACTTTGGAATCTCATGTTTGTAACTTTGAATTCTTTAATCGAATGGTAACTTTTCAAAACGTCTCATTTAGAGTTCGTTTTCTATAACTTGTACTTTGTATTATGAAGTAGCACCCCTATGACACAGTCTTCCGCTGCGGTATTTTGGGGGTGTTACAGATTGGTACCAGAGCCTGGGTTATAGAGAACTAGGTTGCATTTAGTGCCTAGACTATAACTGCTATATACGTTGGGACCTTCCTCTTTATTTGCCTTTCACACAATACATACACTTATGCTTTTTGGTTAGACGTTTGCTTAGTTCCACGCTGTTAGATGATGTGACTTTAGTATTATAAGGAGCCCCAGAGATTAGCCGAGTCATTAAAAACATGGAGCTCAGTAATAACTAATTAGTTAACTTGATCTTGTGACAGTTCTTGTTTGATTAGACACAAGATTTGAGTTAAATAATATTATTGCTTAGCCTTAAGGATTTGATGACTTGATTATCTTACTATCGGCCTCAGAAGGCGGATTTTGTGTCGGAAATTCTTAAGTAGGATGATTTAGAATCTCCTTATTTAAATGGATTGGGACGCCTCTTCAGTTAAATAAAGAAATTGTAAATCACCGAACCATAAGTTTATGAGACCTTACTTATATAAATTTGGACGCTTCTTTATGTAAGTAATGTGTTATAAATAAGTGGGCTTAATTGTAGCCGATACAACTCCTTAACCAGAATCTTAGACGAATCAGAGTAAACACGACTATTTTAGAGATCCCGAATTCTCTTAGACACACTGTAAGTAGTTAACATCAACTGAACTTCGGGACGAAGTTCTCCTTAAGGGGTAGAGACTGTAACAATTCGCAATTTCAGGTTAACTTTTATTCCCGAAAATTTCACTATTCACTATTCACTTTTACTATTCACTTTCACTATTCATCTCAGAAATTTTTATTTCATATTCTCGTAAGTTAAACTATTTTAACGATAATCTGAGAGTTTGACGCTCGTCGGATCATTTCTGCAAAAATCACAAAGCCGTGTCCGAGATTTACTTTTAGGTTTAAACGTCCTTCTAGCATCCCGATATGTCTATAAAATATTATAAACAATAGAAATATGATTTTCTCTCATTTTAGGACAATTCCAAAAGTTTCGGAATTTTACGTTTTTCAGTTCAGCGTTTTACGCGAATTGCGCGTTTTAGACCCGTGTTTCCAGTTTTTAGCAGGGTTTTAGCACCCGATAGAACCTACCACTCATTTTATATTTTATTATGGAGTATATTGACATGTTTGACCATACTTTCAAGTTTCATATGTTTAGGATACCCGGTTTTACGTTCCGTGGCCTAAAAACTTACGGTTAGCAACTTACGGAGTCAAAACTAGCTCTATATCTAGGATAATATCATCCAAGACCAAGTCATCCCTCCTTATCCATTCCAAACCGCCACTAGGGGGGGGGGCATTCACACTTGTGGCATCATCTCATGACTTTAGCCATTGGATCATTTTTATTTACAACTTTGTCTCCAAGTTTATGTAGTTTCCTAGCCACCTTCCTAACCTCCTCATTCTTGCTATAAATAGAGAGCTCATTCCTTTCATTCTTCATCAATAAAAACGCCACACTACTATATCCTAGCACCATGATCCTTTGATCTTCAATATACAAGTTACACTACAAAGTTCAAGGTCTTAGTATTCTCTACCTAGTTCTTAAGTTTGTTTGGTGATTCCATGGTTGAATTAGGAGCTACACAAGGTTACTAGGGCTGAAGTTAATGGGTTTTCACAAGGTCTATATCAAGTCTATCAATGGTTACAAGAGTTATGGTGAAGGGTTTACAAGCTTAGGTTTAGTGTCCTAGTTCTATACTTGACTTCCTTTCTTTAGAAAGCCAAAAGTTGTAAGCAAACCCTTATACACTTTCTTTCTCAATTTCATTTCATGCTTATTATGTTTCTTTCATGCTATATATGGTCTTTGTATTGTGTTCATGATGTTTAAAAATGGATAAAACAAGTATTGGTATACATATGTTAACTTATGACAAGCAAACAAGCAAACTAGTGATTTTTATGGAGAACCACGACCAAAATAGTATAACTATGATATTTGACACTTACTTACTGTTAAAGAGGACTTAACAAGGAAAACATAGCAATTTGAATCACCCAAAACGAGTACCCGAGTCAAAAGTTATGACCATTTGAAGTTAGCGACACCAAAACGCCGAAACTGCCAAATACCCTACTGTTTTGCATTCTGTGATTTTGAAAGTCCCACTTCTGGTCCGATTCATCAAAAAGTTAAAACACGAAAGTTGTCCGGAACGACGTTTTCGTTCAGGAACAAAGAAGCTCGAGACCTGAAAACGCTTTCTGAGTGATAAAATTCTTCAAATTCTTAACAGCCCATTTTTAGACCAAAGTTACTATATAATCATTATAATTAGATGAGACCAAGAGGTCTAATGACCTAAAGCCGAGACCACAACCATGGCTAAAGCCAAGGTTGAGTCTCAAGATCATGGTAACAATGACCAAGGTCACGGCAAAGCCACGGCTAAAGACCATATAACTATTAAAGATCAAAACTTATATATATGTTATCAAATACTACAATAGTAGGGAGCCTCATGTGAGGAGTTCATTAAGTAAGCCGTCGAGACGAGTTGTGGATTTACGAGTTAAAGTGTCCTGGCTCCTCGAACGTTTACTTCATGACTTCTGAATTATGTCGGCCCGAACGGTAGTAAGAGATATACAAACTATACATGTTTCATAGAACACTTATATTCAAAGACTTACACTATATACTAAGTACTACATCATGAACATTATGCAAGACATATATTGGCAATTCTTCGTAATCTTAGACGTTACTCCAAACCTAAGTCGCAACGTTCTATTATAGGCTGCTCTTAGAGACTTTCGCGATTCGACTACCACTTTCATTTCTCATTACATAGACTTAAGGTGAGTCATAGCCCCTACTTTTTCGTACTTGTTTTAACTCTTGGGGGGGGATACATGCTCAACTACTTGCTTACTTGTACAAATACTTGATCGCATTATACTTGATTGTTCTATACTTGATTGTCTTATACTTGATCGCATTATACTTGATTTCATACATACATGATTGTGTTATACTTAACTGCGTTATACTTGATTGTGTCACTGCCAGTGGCTCCAGATTAAGTTGCTGGATGACCATTGAGACTTCCGGTGGCTCCAAATTAAGACCTTGGATGACCATTGAGGCTATTGATACATCCTAACATTTGCGAATGTTGGATACATCATAAACGTGAGGTCTTCGGAGATGAAGTGTAGACTCACGACTAATTGCTTAACTGTTTTGATGAACTTATACATGTCTTTATTATACTATATGTTAGCAGTGGGTTGTGAACACACAGGTTACAAGTCTCTTATGGCGGGACTTGTAACTGAGTGGATTCTCAATGCCTTTGCTGTATGATCATTCTTTAAGGCTTTTCAACTGTTTTAAGACAAACTCTATGAACTCACCAACCATTGTGTTGACACTTTAGCATGTTTATCTCAGGTTAGTAAGGCGATAGCTAGTGTGTGGAACTTAGAGTCAAGCTGCATATTCTGAAGACTTACGCTTTTATCATTTACCATTCAAAACATTTTGTATACATTTATGTATCATACTTTGGAATCTCATGTTTGTAACTTTGAATTCTTTAATCGAATGGTAACTTTTCAAAACGTCTCATTTAGAGTTCGTTTTCTATAACTTGTACTTTGTATTATGAAGTAGCACCCCTATGACACAGTCTTCCGCTGCGGTATTTTGGGGGTGTTACAATGTGGTTATAGACAATGTGGTTATACTTGTATCTATTTTTGGTATCACATAACCCGATTATGCAAGACGTTAAGTTCAAAATATATACCAAAACAAATACTACCTGCCCATATTGTCCTTTTCTAATAACTCTCAACATATTCTTTCTATATTTAACTTTCTTCATTGTATCATGGAGTTTATCATTATCGGCATATTAACAAAGTTAGTTTAGCCAAATCAGAAGTTTAACAATAATTAAATGAGTAATATATTCGCCATTAACGAACGGGAAAGCAAATAAGAAACTAACCTTTAAGCGATCACTAACCTGAAAGCCTGCATTATACTTTTCTGCTTGTTGACATGGTGCTCGTGTTCCTTAACTGTTCTTTCCAAATCTTTACTCAGTATTGAAGCTTTACTTGAAAACAAATGCTCATCACTTATTTTTAATTCCCCAAATTCCTGCTTGAAGTCTGAAAGTGCCTATGAGAATTACCACAATCATCGACCATTTTCCTCAAGTTATATTCCTTAACAAAATCCAGTGAGCATATCCGTACAGCAGTCTTTAACATAGGTAGAAGTTTGATAGACTTAAATCTCTCTAAATCCCGTCCGAAGTTGTGATGCAGGTGTTAAGTATAATTGTTGTATCCTAAACAATATCGAATTGATAAGTTAAAGATATTGATCGACAATAAGCAAAATGAGGATATAGTGTGCAATACAACTTAGGCGTGTTTGGCATTACATTTACAGAGGCTTTAATTCATCTCCTGAAGGTACTGCGTTTTACCTTGGATGACTTATATTTGCGTTTGGTGATTTTTTTTCCCTAATTTCAGTTCAACTGTAATTTAACATAGCAATTACAGAATTCTATACAAAGTTGTTCGGTGTTAAGAGAGAATAAGCCATAAGAATAGTTAAAAGACAACTAAAGACCTATAAGTTGAATTAAATTATAGGCTGGAAAGATTTAGCTAGTGAGATAAATTCTAACTAAACAAATAATCACATATTTAAGGTACTCTAATCTCATTCAAGAAGTCTGTCTCTCTGCGGTTCTAGCCCAACAAAGTCCTTCTACAAATGCAGACACAATATGTAAATATTCCTGAATAAAATGAATTTTTGCAACTAAATAATAATTTGGGATTGTGTAATGGGTCAAAACTGATTTAGTACAATTAGGACAGCTGGGTTGGGTTGACCCACAAACACATCAAGCAATCAAGCATTTTCATATTTTTGAACAGTCATGATGTATGTGTAGATGATAAATCTATTTGTGGCGAAAGACTGCTATTTTAAGTATTCAAGTTTACTCGTGGCTCTTTCAATATTTTGACCCCTTTATATGTGTATGAGTCTGTTTGGGTGTATTTTAACCCTATTGGGTCATATAAATTTTTAAGCTAAAATGTAGTGGGTCGAATAGGTTAGAAGTTTATTCTCGCTTAGTAAAATACGCATGTTTTAAACCGGTTTCTTATCGACTTTCCCATTTCCTAGCTACTGTAGATAAAATTAACACGACGAAATCAGTAACATATGATAAAATAAAGCCCAACCTTCAACAAAATCTTATAAACAGAGATGCACCTTATTATGACTACTGAATGAACTAAATTAAATATAAACTTGAGGGACTACAGATTTAGCAAGTAATATGGTATTGCCATCACTCTGAGATGATAATATTTTTCATACCTTCGTGGTTGTCGCAAGCAAACAGCTAGATCATGCTATAAGAATTATCAAGCATTCCTGAGGTGCGACTGTTTTCGGTCTGGTGCACATTTAACTGCAAATAATAGAACCAACATTACAACACATATTATGAGACCCGATACATGAATTTGCTTATAAAATCATTTTTAGTTCAGGGAAAATCAGTAAATGCGACATAAAACATTTCAATGTCGAGTTAGCTAACCAGATTGACAAATGATGTAGTTATCTAAATGATGGAATACAGGTTCATGAGCAATCTTTCATAAAAACATGCAACTATACATTAAGGGGGTGTTTGAGATTGCATTTTTTCTGTCTTTTCTAATTACTTTCAAGACTAATCAGTTTACCGTTTAGTATTATCTACCAAGCTGTAATATAAATAAATGACAAACTCAAGTTTAATATTGTTTCTAACGAATTCTGCCATCGCATTCTAGAATCAGTTATCTAATTATTTCACATTTTCATATTTAAGCAAAATAAGTTTATAAGCCTAAGAATTTTAGCTATATTCAAATACTCAAACATGTCTATCACCTTATAATCTCTAGCCAACACAGATCTTGATTCACGCCTATTGCTTCATAGCTATACAGGTCAACTAAATAGTTACACATGTCAACAATTAATTTTATATAAAACTGACTTTGCAGATCCTCTATCATTGTCTACTCATGCACCTGAGTAACAAACAAACTTGATCATTATACATACAGCATACAAAGAGATCGACACAATATACATAGCCATAATTAATATAAAGAAGATAACAAACCATGAATGCTAGACATGATCTTTCGAATAAAAGTGCTGGTGCCCATTGCCAATATGCTCACACAATTCTCTGGATGACATTGTAAAAAAATAAATCCCAAAACACCAACAAAAAGTATTTATGTATAAAAAAAAATTCAGCAACATAAATTCATATGAGAAACCGAAAAATTGCGCATGATAAATAGATTTTAAATTACGTCAATTTTTTCTTTACAATAAATAAAAAACCGAGTTAGTTAGATTTTTAATAGCACATATATCGAACACATTCCAAATAATACAATAATATGCAATTAGATGATACCTTTAGAGATCGATATCCAAGTTATAATATAATCTGTAGCTACTAATGGTAAAAAAAGAATACCATAATTGTTTTAGGAGCGCCATGAGACAATGATACATGTATACATATGGTCTAACTATGGAACAGAATATGGAACAAAATTAGTCCTACACTATTTTATTCATGTATACAAATTGTCACATTGTCTCATGTTTTGCGTGAATTCTTGTACCATAAAAGCCATATTGACAAACCAACCAAAGAAGAAGCATTGTGAACTTGAAAAATAATTCAGAAACTAAATCATAGTTTCCTACAAATTCACACATTCATGTTCAATATTAAATAGCTTTATAAAACTTCAAAGAGCCAAAGGCTACAAAGGTTAAATATAACACGTACATTTGGGATGAGAATCTCAATGAATACTAAGAAGCTAATTAATAATAACACATGATTTCACATACACAAAACCACTAAGCGCATAAACAATAATAGATAAAAAAACACTCCTTCAATGAGGGTTGATGGTTAAATACGCAGCTTTAACCTCCCAAACCTGAAACGATAATCAAGAATCCATAGATGATTAAACCAAAACCGTAGACATATGACTATCGTAGTAGGTAATAGCATTGGTCTGTATCGACCAATGATGTGTAAGGGAATTAATTTTTCAACTACTAACACCTTCATAAAATTCGAGTACTAATTCCCAACTGTTACTTACAAAATACATTTACACAAAAACTATAGCAGGCCACCAAACACATAATAATAACACAAAGAGCTTCAAACAATTGCATATACAAAACTACCATACTAAATGATATCTTTTGACCTAAACACAATGATATTCTATCAATCACATTCGACGCCATAACTATTTATAAACTAAGTTGGCAAAAGCTAATAATGACCAAACATTAGGTCTTTTGCAGCCTTTCTCGCCTCAATCTTCTTCTTACTTGAAGGGCAATCTCAATTGCATCATCATCATGGTCATCAACCCAATAAAAATTCCTTAATGTGCTGATCAAGATTAGCAAAATAATATTGTGCTTCTTCTTGACTTACCATGCAGATTTTATGTATCCATATTGGTAGTACGACTATTTGAGATCACATGAACACATCCTAATAAAACCCCAGTCAAATAAATCAATTTAAAAATTAGACCAACGATAAATATTGGGAACAAACAAAAGAGAACAGTAAATCATCAAAGGTTGAATTGTTTTAAAAAAATATATAATTAACAATCATGGTGGATAGATGGGGTTGGCTTCAAAATCATACCTTAGATTATCTGATGAGGGTAATGACGATGATGGCGTCTACTCCCATAGATCGATTTGATGGGCTTGGCTTCAAAATCACACCCTTGCATGGAATCATCGCTTATATGCAACAGCTTAGGTTTAGGTTTTTTTTTTTAATTTGATGGTGATGATGATGTTAAAACACTCAAAAACAACAATAAAATAAAGTGGGCCTTGACAATTTAAAAATTGAATATGCAATTAAACAAACCTGTTAGGAGATTGTAGAATCAATTTGAATCCTCAAAACCCTATTTTTTAATTCTCGGTATGGATTGAGAAGATAAACATGGTATGGATTTTTGTGAATATATCTTTAGTTAATTAATGAGTGTGATGATTACTTATTATCCTATATAGATTTGGAGTTACAAAATTCATCCAAAAGACTGTGTTAGCTCGGAGGTTAAGATAGCATATAATCTTTACATAAAGCTGAGTTCGAATCCAATCTATATTAAAATCCGAATTTACACCAAAATACGAAATAAATTATAAAAATCTTAGATAAATCCGAATTTACACCAAAATACGAAATAAATTATAAAAATCTTAGATGGCATTAATTTGTGATGACATGGAAAATGCAAATAAAATAAATTTAAAAAATTGCTT